>JBBMFX010000037.1:9160124-9173931 GCA_037832545.1 Rhabdalestes septentrionalis | reverse complement strand
GTTACTCTCTGTCAGCAGTGGTTATTAAAGAACCAAGTTCAGCTCCGCACCGAGTCTCATTATTACAGTACACAACAAGGCCCACGGATAAAAAAAATTCAGATTTAAATCGGGCTCAGGCTGAAAATTACTGTTAATTTGTCGAGTCGGGCTGGGCTCAGACACAAGTGCACAGACTCGGGTTGTGTCGGGTTTCATTTTTTGGGCTTGATCTAAGCTCTAATGTGAATGAAATGTTTCTAGAGTGGACAAAAGTTTTGGGACACATACAAAGTCTCACACACAGTATTTTTATAAGCAGCTTTTCCCATATGCATGCAAAAGGGCTGATCCTTGTTCTGATTTGTTTGTGTATCTTGGTTCATTAAAAAAAATATTCAGGTGAGTTCAGGCCCACACAATGAAGGTGAAGACTTTTACCAGTCGGTTTTATGGCAACAGAGATACACACATTTGCATTGTATTTGCAATAATTATTGATGTGATGTTAAGCCTTTTCGTTTATTTTATTTAAAAATTTGTGTGTGTACGTCTAAGTACTAACATAGTTGGTTGGCAAAATAAATGTAAATTCAAATCAGAGTGTCTTCCATGTCTGGAATGGATGTACAATATTCTTGAGTCTATAAGATAATCAGATAACCTTATTTGAATTGTGAAATAAGCTTGCCTGAAATTTTAGATTTTGTCTATTCTACTTAGTACTAGTACTAATACTATTTTGACTTGCATTCATAAAACAAAAAAACTTTTATTGACTAAAACTAGACAAAAATAGTCGTGGGTCATTCTGACTAAAATAAGACTAAAATGCTCAGACTTTTATTAGTCTAAAACTTGACTAGACTAAAAACGGACATGACTAAGACTAAAAACGGACATGACTAAGACTAAAAACGGACATGACTAAGACTAAAAACGGACATGACTAAGACTAAAATGACAGCTTGATGCAAACTAAAGCAGACTAAAACTAAAATTAAGACAGGCCGCCAAAAACAACACTACTACCACCCCCTTGGGCAGTACCTCAGCACCAAAAATATCAATCAAACCAGGGGCATCAGAAGCATTTTAAATGTGAGGGGGGACGCATCAGTCTGCGCATGGGGGCCGGCTTGCAACATGTGTGCAAACTCTCGTTCTTTTAGGGGGTGGGGGTGTTTGGAAACGCAGTTGAATCTTGAATCTTACTAGAAAGAATCCACTCCACTTAATTGATAGAAGAACACACACCACTGGATTCCACTCCGGGTTTTTCTCCAACTCACCGCATGCAAGTGAACTGAATCGACAATGCACAGATAGGCTGCTTGGATTTCTAGAGGTGTGTGTATTCTTCTATTAATTTAGTGGATTGGATTATTTTGTGAAAGATTCAAGATTCATCAGTGCTGGGTGAACTTATTTTCAGCTGGCAATTTAACGTGGAGTCAGCGTTGAATCAACGTCAGGTGTCAGTGGTATCAGTGTTGGATAACCGTTGGATTTTGCTTAGATTTTGCAAATCCAATCAAAAATAATGTTGATTTGACGTAAAACTCAAATTTTATTTATATTTCTATGTTGAATCCATAGTTATTTAACAACACCATTTCAACCATTTTGTATTCAACGTTGAATGAATATTTTTTCATTAACTGACATTATTTCAACCACATTTAAACGTTTAAGGTCAGTCGAATGCCAGCTGGGTTATTTATATTAAATAAGGGGCGGGGTGGGGGTCCAAAAGAATAATTATGAAATGTGAGGGGGACACATCCTCCTCTGATTGAATGGCGATGACACCCATGGATCCAACTGATCAATCCAACTCTGTCACCAAAGTATTGTATTTACATTTTAATGTACGTTAACAGCATTTAGCTGAAGCTCTTTTCTTGAGCGACGTACACACACACATCTGTTCTTCATTCCTGTAAAGCTGTACTCAAATCAACATCTGCTTTTAAACAGGATACTGCTAGTTAAGTTACACACCTTAACAAACCCTCTCAGATGCATCGAAAGTAAGGTCTAGCAAAGTAAAGCCCCCGCATACAAAGAAATGCACAAAACCTACTTAAGTACAGTAATGAAGTACTTGTAATTTGTGTGCCTCCCCCACTGTTTAGCACATGCCCTTGACTTGCATGAGCATCCGTGCAAATGCAATGAGATAGGGTCAGGAAGGCTTGTGACAGGGGTCAGCTGCATATGAATGGAACCGAGAGAATGATTTGCCTCGGGCCCACCACCAATTAGAGGCGAAAAAAAGCTCCCCGCTCCACAATGCCTAAAACATAAGTGGCATGAAGGCTGTTCGATTTCTCTCCCCCCCCTCTCTCCTTTCATTCCCTCGGCGGGGCACGATGGCGTTTCTGGACCTGGGCCTTGGCGTCAGCTGCACTCTATCTCTGTGTTGTGGGGCCAAAAATGTGCTAGGATTGGAGGCAAGACTAATGGCCTATTAGGGCAAGGCCTGGATGACTGCATAAGAAATCGCACAGAGTTGAAAGTTTGACCAGGCACCCAGCAATTAGAGCCACATCGGAACAAAAGAGCGCTCAAAGGCAAAGCGCTGCTTGGAACCAAGATTTATCCCTAGAAAGTGGAAGGGTGTGCTTGCAGTACCACTGGTATGTGCAGTGTGTGTGTGTGTGTGTGTATGTCTTATTGCGACAAACAGTGAAGGGGGAACAAATCGAAAGGCTGTTCCAACGGCTGCGGTTGCCCAGAAAACAGTTCCAGACTCCACTGGAGAACGCAAGCAAGTGGCCGAGACGCGTCATGTGAATCCGCCTTCACCCTCTGCTAAGCCCATCAAGGGCTCCTGGTGAATAATGCTGAAATATGGAACACACTTACTGTGGCAGCATTTTTAAACAGGCCTGTGCTGTATTTACTGTCTCTTTTGGCTTTAAAAAACCTTGCACATTCTTATCAGGACTTGGAAACGGCAAAGTCCTACAATTCAAAGCGAAAAAAACTATCTGGATAAAAGATTTGATTTCTTTCATCATTTTATGTCCTGGCACACGTTAAAAGACCTTGGACGTCAGTCATAGGGCGCAGGATTCATGAGAGGCATGAAGGAGGAAGAATTAGGAGCACATGGGGAAGTGTCGAGGACCGAATCCCAGTTGAAAAACATCTGCGCCATGAACTGAAGTTCGGGAAAGCAGTAGAGTAGAAAGGATACAGAAGACACGAGGGCTAGGGATGCACTCTTCATATCAAGGAAAAAAATACAAGGTTATTGTGGAAAACTTTTAGGCGCTATATAGAACCATACAGTATATAATAGTTGATACATCATAGTAAATAACCATTCAAATATTCAAATGATTTTTCATGGCTGTACAGCTAATCATTGTTTTTACTAAAAGGGCCCATGAATCCTGTAGCAAATTCACTCTAGCACAAAGAAAAGCATCAAAATTTGCGTTTCTACATTAGCATTGCTGTTGGAGTCAAAAAAGAATGACATGGGGAACAGCGTCAAGTCAGCACATTTGTTCTCCAAAAAGAAATAAAAACACAACTATTATGAATGTTTATGGTTTAATTATGGTACTGATAAAATATGTACTCAAACAATGATTCGTTCTATGACCCTCGGAAGCCAAAAACCTTCAAAAACAACTTTGTACCTCTAAATGATGACAAATAGTGAACAAATGAACATAAAAGACCCGCTGCAGCCAAAAAGTGACACACAAGTGTAATCATTCCCCACGTGTCCCATATTAACGCTAGCTGTATGCTTCCAATGTCTTTCTTTTTTGGCCACATGTTCCTATCTTTTAGCTTGTTACTCTCCAGCTGTTGCACTGTATGGGGATGGATGCATTCATAGGCCTGTAACATATTTCCTTTGTGCTCACGCTTGCTTCACAAGAGCACAATAATGATCTGTCCTCAGATGTGCATGTGCATCCGCTAATGAATAATGCATAGTTGTCATTTTAATATCCTGATCCAAACCACATGACAGCAGAGAATATGAAAGCCGTCTTTTCTCCTCTCGCACAGCTGAAACCTAATGAGATCTGCCTAGGAGAGGTCCATGGGAATCCACCTGTGAGAGATTACCCACAAAAATGGGCCAAACAAAACTGCTCTCTGACAAAAAATGATAAAGCTGACACTGTCAGATACACTTCAATATCAAATAAAGTGGCTTCTCTTAGTCACTCGTGAATGACATGGAATTCATTCTCTGTATTTAACACATTCACCAAGTGAAGCAGAGTACTGCCACCAATCAGGGGCATCCCAAGAGCAGTGTGTGGACCATTGTTGTGCATAAATGTATTAAATGAACAACATTCATTGATCACGTTCCTATTTTTATGTACATTGAACTGAACAATTCACAAATTATGACCGTGAATGTGAGTGACGTTCACTCTCGCAAGACTGAACGCAGCTCATGTTTTACGTTAGCTAATTACAGGCTAGCATGATCGGACGCCTCTGCAAAAGGCAGCTTGTTACATTTGAGTACATTTTTTTGAAGAAATCCATGTAGATTTAGAGGGAAAACCACATGTTTTATTTACTTCTAGTTCTGTTCTTTTCTAAACACTTTAAAAGTTATTGTCTGAATGTTGCATTTAAGACAGACATGGTTTCTTTACATTTTGTGTTACTATTATCTGAATAAAATGTTCCATATTTCAGTTTCAGCATAACATGATGCATTTCCTAAGTGGTAAGATCTATTCTCAACCTCAAAATTGTTTTTTTATGTAACTTATGTCTGTGATTGTTCAGTGGCATGACAGAGAGAAGGAGAGTATTGAAGGAGGTTTAGATAGAAGGAACAAAACACAAATGAATGTGAACAACACTGGTGGGAATGGTATCTGAGTGGTGTCACTAACAGTCCTGGGATTCAAACCCACAACCTCATGGTGTGTGCTGTGGTGTGTGGCTATGAGTGTCTACTTTACTTATTAATGTTTAAAAATGTTTAACGTATGTCAGCTATAATTAAAGGCTTAGGTTGGTGTCATGTATCAAGATGAACTGTAAAGTGTCACCAACAGTTCTACTATGATGCCAGTGCTATGCAGCTTAATTAAATTAGCTGTGAAAAAATGTTATGTGCCTAAATGAAGAATGAAGCATGATTGAATGGTCTCTGTGCAAACTGTGGCAGAACATATCTTACCTAAACTATAAAATATAACAAAATCACACTGTGATTTTAAACTAGAAGTCCTAGATTTATTTCAACTTTGATTTCATGCCATATTTTTTAATATTGTAGAGAATTATTCAGCCGAATGATATTATGCAACAGAGAGAAGTGCAAAATCAGAAGCACGTCTTTTCTAGGATGCTGGATTTTTTGTGTAAGTGTACCGCAAATTTACCAGACTGTATACTTTCGCTAGCAGAGGGTCTGAAAATCAACACTTGAAGATAATCCCAGTCTACATCTAGCTGCATGTCAGACTGGTCATGTGAGAAGAGGTGACTGACGCCCTGTATTTGCTCCTCCTCTGTGGATTTAGTTTGTTTGAGCACACAGCAGCTGCTCTCATTTCCACTCCTCCCTGCAGAATTATGTAAGATAGTTCATCCAGTAATACTGCTGCAGGTCTCTGGTAATTACGGGCATGCGTTTTATTTTTTGTTCAAGTTTCAAAATGTCGTTGAAATCAATCATGTTACAGAATATGAGGGAGCAGAAGGAGTTGTTGACATCTAAAGAAATGTGGAGAGTTTACTTCATCTTCTCATCTGACCTAATTATGCCAGGTGACAGGCCAGGTCACTGGGAAATATCCTGACACCCAACAAGCAATATCTATATATACAGGCCTTTTCCAATAAATTAGAATATCATAGAAAAGTTTATTTATTTCCATAGTTCCATTCAAAACATTAAACTTTCATAGATTAGATGTTCAGGGCCCACAACCAAAACGTTTTCAAGAACCACGAAAACAGGAATTCCACATTTTACAATATTGTGAAGGCATCCACTCACAAATGTTTTAAATCATTCTACTGTTTACTGTACAGTATAATTTATATTCTATTGTTTTTGCTGCTCTTACCTTAAAACCGGTTTTCTCTCCACTTTCTGCCGTAGCAATGCAAATTTCCCACTTGTGGCACTACTGAAGGTTTATCTTATTTACACTGGATGTTCAGTGGCTGTGGTGGAGGATGTTTAAGTCTCCTGAAATCTACCACCAGCTGCTTGGTTTTTCCAATGTTGATCTGGAGAAAGTTCTATAGGCACCCGTACACAAAATCTCGGGTCAGTTCTCTGTATTCCTTGTCGTCCCCATCAGTGATGAGTTAGTGGTTGGTGGAGGAAGCAGTTGGTAGAGTTTAGGAGAATTCTGCAGAGTAGATGGTGAAGACAAACTGAGCCAGAACCTTTCACTGTAATTATATATATTATGACTGTAATTATTATTAATTTTTTTTGCAAATGGCAGTTATTTGAAATTAAAGTAAATTGTTAACTTAGCTCACCCGAAGAGTAGAACTGTCTGATTTAACCAAATGCAGTGCCCTTAGGAAAGTAAACATGCAAACAGCAAGGGCAAAGATTTCATGGAAAGGGATTTAACACCATTTTTAATATTTCCTAATGTACTCCGCACCTCCTTAAGCTAGTGAGCCCTTCAATGAGAGAGATATCATAATAATTCACATACATTTACCAAACTATAAATGTATGGCTTGTAGGACAAAATTCATTTACACCATTAACTGTGATCATTAGCAGTAATGTAAAGACCAAAGAACCTCTATGACTGAGGATCACAACAACAGTGTCCTGTTGTTAAAGAGCACTGAACGTTTCTTGTGATACAAATGGGGTTCTTGGACCTACTCTAAACTTGAAGAAACTTTTTCACACTTGCACATCTCACTTACAAAGTTTGTCCCTTAAAGAACATCCATAAAAAAAGTAAATAGGAAACTGCTATATCACTATATTAAAAACAAAACCCTCCAAAGAACCCTGGCACCTTTGTTTTTAGGAGTGTATGGCAGTTAAAACAGCATAAGAATGAGGATCCCAGAAAGGGAATGTCAGGAATCCCAGTGACGACACAGAACCATCAGAATAACTCAAGGCTGATTCCTCCAAACGAGGAAATCTGCTTCTTAATTATCTGTACTAAAACCAGTAGAGCAGGCAAGACTGAAGATCTCGGGAACCCAGTCAGTGAGGAGGGGAGGCGCTTACGTCAGCTCATTGGATCGCAGTGTGCTCAACGCTAACACGGCCTTAACAAAGTCAGTCTGTTTGTTGAACAGTAAACACTTACAGGATTGCAGGGTTTTGTCAGGCTACGTTTAGATTCTGCTTATGTCAAACATTAGAATACTTTTCTTCTGGAAACACTACACCATGTTACTCATCATGCTGGCAAATTTGTGGTGGCACCTGCAAAGCCTTTATACTATTCATACAGGACTATAACTAAAACAAATTAAATGCGAACATTGAACTTCAACTGTATAGGTAATAACTAGTCATATGCAAATGACTGAACACCTCCAGTCTATTGATATTGGGAAAATCTTATACAATGATAATTTGGACTATAATTTACATAATTTTGATAATTTACATAATTTTGGCAAGGGCCACATTCAGCAAATAAACAGTCACTGTACTTTAACAAGACATGTGTTCTCTGAAGGAGATGTGAACATATATTCACTTCAACAAAAGAGGTCATTAGACCAGGGGTGTCCAAACATTTGCCAATAATATATGTTTTTAATTTTTTTTGTTTTAAGTAGAGAAACTGTCTTATTCCATTGAATAACCATTTAGCTTGTTTCAGAAAAGACAGATTGAAGCAACCAAAATCAATAAAATAAGAGAGTTTCACCAGATAAAATGATGATGACTGCTGGCTGTGAGCTCTCTAATGGCAGTACACATGACATGCTAGGTAAAATTATTAAAATAAATCATAGGACTGGTTTTCTTTAGAAGTAACTTGGGTGGAATCAAGAAAGAGATGAATTCACATTTCAAAAGTCAAGCAAAAAAAGGGTGAAAAATGTTCAGCATTTTTAACAGATTCATGATGTTTACTTTTACAGAGATTGAATTTGTTGCAGTGCCCATAGAACATGGTTGTAGTTGAAATGATGGAGAGTAAGGAATCTCCCTGCTCTGAACGTTTCTTATTGAAAACTTAGCTGGGAGTTTTAACAGGCCGTCTATATGATGAGTCAACATAAGAGACCCAGTAGCTTCATGATAATGAAAACACTGTTGATACACACAGAGCAGAGAACAAAAGCTATTTTCTTTTACAATTAACAAATTCTTACAGTTCAGTGCTGCAGTTTAGGAATTGCCTGGACTTTACTGCTCTCTATTTATACCAAGTGTGAAGAGCCTGGTGCCAGTCCCCAATCGGCATCGTAACCGTACAATTTGAACTGGAGCAAGAGTCAAAAGTGAACGCTGGCCCTCCAAAATCTTCGCATATATGTACGTGTCCGTGTATTTATACTCGCGAGGAATGGGGCTGCTTAGCTTGCGTTCTCGGGCTCCCACAACTTCAAAGAGGGCCCATTACTGGATTAAGTTTACAGAGGGCCTCGAGCTGCCCCACTTTCCACCCGTCCTGCACTGGCTCTGTGTTGTGGGGCAGCCGGCAGTCGCACATGTTGGTGTTTATTTCCATTCTGTCATGTGCGTGAATCTGATTACAGGTCGCTAAGTCAATATTTAGCTTTTGCGGACAGATCGTAGCCGGTCAGTTTATTTTCCTTCTCGCCACTTTCTACCCCGCCGCCAGCTGCCAGCGACGCTCCTCGCTGCCACAAGAGTAAAAAAAGAAAAAAAAAAAGGAAAAAACATGCCACACACTGCGGAGAGGAAAGGAGGTAAACCACAAACAATGACATTACTTGATCGTTTTCAGCCCTCTGTAGCTCCCCCTTGTGCTGTCCGCATCGGAATGCCTCACCCTCTGCTGAGCCTTCCTCATTTCTCATTCATAGCTCGGGGAAACAGATGGAGAAAACCTGTGGAAAGTGTGGATTGGAAACCTTCTTGTTTATAAATAAACTATGAGGTATTTCGACATGGGTTGAGTTTGATTGACACTTATTGAGTCTTGGTCTGAGGAGGGATAGAACATCCTTTACATGGTTTTGACTGTTTGCAAAAGGATGATTCATCAAAGGATGATTGACAGACCACTCAGCCAATCACAAGTGCGAAGACAAACTCGGACAAAAATACTGATGAATATAAAATACTAGAGTGAGGGTAGAGGGGACCGCAGGGATCATTTGGGATTATTATCCTACCGAAGTGGTCGAGTTGTGTTGGTCCTGTTTGGAAGATGTGGTTCTGTGGTTCCACAGCATAAATCCAGCAGCATTTCACTGCTCTGATCCAGTGGTTTATGTATTATCAGACTGACAGTACCCTAGGACACTGGTATGGCTGCAAAGTGGGTGCCAATCATGTTTCAGTTTACTTATATGGACATGCAGTCCTTCAATGACACTAAATCAATCAGAATGATAACACTAAGGGACTATTTGTTCTAAATGGGGAGGTGGGATAATGTTACTTTGGTCAGTTTTACAGACTGCACTCACTATCAGTAAATAATCTGACTTTTAGCTACTGTTAAACCAGCGTTTCGCAACGGGGGCGGTACTGCCCTCCTGGGGGCATTTGAAACCAATCGGGGGGCGTTCAGACGCAAATGGGGGCCGTCAATTTTATTAATTCGAATTTTTAAGCATATACAATAAACAGACTTTGTTCATTTGAATATGAAATAAGATGTAATAATGTATTCATGGAATGAATAGAAATATATAGGCATACCAGCACCAGGTGCTCTGACCGTTCTGGGTACTTTCCCTTCGGGAGTTAAAATCTCATATCCAATCAAAATTTACTCAAGCACAGTTATGTACTGATGTTCTGCATGTGACGTCACTTTTCCCCAAGCCTGTAAGAACGACCATGCTGGACAGCAGAAGCGAGTTTTAGTGCGAGTGAACGGGAAGTGTTTTAGTTGTTTAAAAGAGATGACAGGGATCCACAGACATAGTAAAAATGGTTATTTCATGCCGTTTGGTGGGCTGTTCTGTTTTAACACATTTTGTCATGCGCGTAACATTATGTATGTATTTATGCGCCAAAGTCACAGAACGGCATCAAGACGACATCATGAATAAAATAGTGAATTAATTGTGAATTCATTGCTCAACTACTAAACTGAAAAGAGTATATTACACAAACACACATTACAAGGCAATTTTATCATGACAAATCAGGTGAAAACTAGGGCTAGTTTGAAAAAAATTGTGCAAATTAGCTCAAAATCAGGTGGGTGGATTTTAATAGTATACCACCACCATCAGGCCTACAGTATGTGGGTTCCTTTATGTCTATTTCCAATATTTTTTATGCCCCTGAATGTCTTACAGTTTATACCACTACAAATGATAATATTTGTATATTTCTGTAGAGGTAAATTGTTCCTTGGGCTTGATGTTTACAAATAATTGTTTACACTGGGAAACACAATTTGATGAAAGGTTTGTTTAATTGCAATTGAATTTTTTTTTTCTTCTTATGTTCAATGGTTCTAAACTAAATGCTATATATATTTTTCAGTGTAAGGTTGCTATAATACTGCTATTACTTTCATATTAGTCTCACTGATGCATGTGTCTCACACTCAATTCATGAGAGCTGGCAACCCTGTTATCTACATGTACAACACGTATTACCGCCAAGATTCGTATTTCTAAACATGACATTTCCAAACGAAACCCTTGAAGCTTCATGACAATAAATGTTACCACCGAAATCAGCATGCTGAGATTTTATGAGAAAGCACAAAATGTATTGAAACAAATTTTGTTGCCTGGTTTTATTGATTGCAAACATCAAAGGGCAGGGGGATGTGGTAAGGTGGAGGGTCCCTTGCAATAAAACGGCAAAGACAAAATGACTTTCTTGTCTTTTATTTTACCCCACACAGGTACAACACATATTCTGATATGTCCAACTCCAAGCAATATTTTATTTTTGTAAAGAAAGTGTGTTTTTTTGGGACCTAGGAAACATACTGTGATTAAGTGCTACATCACCACAGCTACAGTAATTCCTCCTCTCCACCACACATGGCCATATGACTCTGTAATGTCGAAGACAGTGTCTGTGCCAGACCTGGGATAAGAATTCAGTGTGTATTTACCAAAAGAAAATGTGACCCCTGTTGTCTCCCCTATTTAATGATGGGGGAATCACTGCCTTCCACTCAACTTCTAAAGTCTAATGACAAAGAAAATGGCTTTGCATCTGGTTTGGGCTCAAAACAATAGACAGTCACATCGTCATATTTCATTTAGATCTTTCGTAATGGGAGTCGGTAGAGGATGGCTTGCGCAATTTGGATTGTTTGATTTTAATGGAACATGGCAGTGTCCTCAGATCAAGACGTTTTATTGAAGCCATTGGAAACACCATGTAAACAAAGTCATTTATGGCCTGCAATCTGTCGCTTGGCCCAGGTCAGAATGTGCATCACAACGGACTCCTCACAAACACGAACCATCTAAGGCTGTTTGTTTCATGGAACAACCCCCCATCGCCTAGCGTTATTGTCACCGTGACAAGAAATATATGGCGAAGGGAAGAAAGGCTGCTGAAGAGTTTCTTTTGGAAACGTCTGCACCGCACACGTCTTGTATGCGAGGCACCATGAAGAATTTTTTTTTATTTTATTACACAGCAGTGATGAAATTCGGCTCAGGCCCACATGCGGCCCCCGAGGCTGTGAGGATTTGAGATTTATTAAAAATAGAGAGCGGTATTTTTCTTTCAGTCGTGACTCTATTACCGGGGGTTACTCAGAGAGAGAAGACCACACACACCGAGACCTACAGATGCATGGATACGCACACATACGCGCTGGGACAGGAACACACACACACACACACACACGTTTTGCCTTTTTGCTGAATGAAAAGGTCTTATTTTTCCACTGTGTTTTTTTTTCTTTCTCATCAAAGAAATTTTCCCCCGATTTTTTCCCCAGGTTTACTTTTCACAGGCCCTGTCACTGTGGCTAAAGTTATTTCTAAATGTCTCTGCTGCAGGAAAAGTCTGGTTTTTATAGGCTTACTGTACCATTATTTCTTCTGTGTTGGATGGGAAGACACACTTTCACCCCTAACGTAAGACCACAAGTTAATCCAGCACTAAAATGACCGAAATGTAAACATGCTAACATTGCAGAACTAAAGAAACATTATATTGTTATAGTTTTTCCCTGTTGTCTGTGGAAAATTGATAAAACTACAAGCAAAACTCAGGCTGTTGCTACTGCTTTTAGTTTAGGATGTACTTTTGTCCATTTTATAGACAGTATGTGCCATGTAGCCACATGAGTAAGTTTGAGATTATTTAGAGACTGTTCTCCCAGAGGCTGACCTGCTGAAACTACTTCTGGAATGGCACGAAAAGTATGATCGTTCATGAACTATCAAGTAAATTGCTATGAGTTTCCCAGCTAGAATTAAAGTTGAGAGCAGCTGAATGTGAGGAAAATTAGCAAGAGCCCCGATTTGACATTCGTTTAGAAAAATTCACATTGAAGGACTGTGTGACAGTAAATGTGGCAACATTTGGGTCCACATTTAAGATACAACAAGCAATCTTTGATCATAAAAAGGTCCATATCAGGCATACCAATGTGATGATTATGAAACGGAATCTTTTAGGTAGTAATGAAAATAAAGCTGTGGTTAATATTAGTAGTTGAAAGCAATTAAAACATGTCCTCTCTATCACAACAGAAGTAATTGTCCAATATCTGAGCTGTGTAAAGTCAATAATGACTTATAAACGTCCAGTGTGTTATGGATGGATAAAAGGGCAAACACAATGTGGGTTCCTATGCTTTTAATCATGTAGCTTTTCTGGAGCTAAAAGTGAGCCAGAGACTCACATAAGCAAGGGTATTTAAGATTACCCTTTAAATTATGATGATTTGGTAATAATGTAGCATGATGCTAAACTGGTGGGGAAGCTGTTAGCAACATTACGCTTTTAGCTCCAGTGCAAAACCAAAGAAACACACCAAACTGTACTAGACAAATCAACTACATTTGATGTAAGAAAAGAAAATGAAATTCTTCTTTCCTGGGACCTATGACTTTAAATGAAAGACTTTAACCATTCCCAAGTTTCTGAGTGTGTGTATATCTTCATGCAAACTCGAGCAAAAAAAATGGCGAAGCATTTGTAAAAAAACACCAGGCCCATAATGGAAAACAGCATGACCCAGATAGATAGTAGACGGTATTAAGATGCTAGAGGAATGTACGTTCGGGCCTCCAGAGGAGAGAGCAGACAGCGCTCATGAATCTTCTCTCTCTCTCCTGCAGGTATCCCCCCCACCCCCCTCCCGCTTCATCCCAAAGTACGCTTTAAATCCAGGCCTATCCGGAAAATGAACATTCCAGTTCCACTGCGGCACTCACCGGCTAAGCTCAGGGGTTTCTTTACCAATGTGTCTTCGTCTCCACCCTTCGAGTGTGATTGATAAAGGCACAATAAGGAGGAAGTGTATTTTCTCTCCCCCCCTTCACCCAAACCCGGCAAAAGTTTCACTTACAACTCCACACACATCTGGAATTCATTTAGACGGGAAAAATGAAAGGGGGTGGGGGGGAGAAAATGAGTCTGCTAAGGGCCTGCAGCTAAGAGTCCCTTGCCATGCATTCTCTCTGATGGTGAGATAAACTTGGAGACTTGGGGAACTTGGGGAGAAAAAAAAAT
>JBBMFX010000037.1:9118100-9136042 GCA_037832545.1 Rhabdalestes septentrionalis | reverse complement strand
ATCATACAATTGGCTGGACAACTAAAAAACTTTAAAGTCATTTTTCTCAGTTTCACACAAGTTAAGTTCTTTTGCCTTTGTAGGGCAGAATAGTTTGTGCATTGAAGGGTTCATGGAGCTCTAGCTAATACATTTGGAATGAACTGGAGTGTGATCCAGAACACTTTTTATCCCTCTTGTGGCTAAATTCAAGCAAATATTCACTGCAGTGTTGCAGCATCTAATAGAATGCACACCCAGAACAGAAAAGGCTGTTACTGCAGTAGGTCATGTGTCTAAAGTGTGCTTATTTTTCATTTACATTCAGAAAGAGTGGCCACATCTACCAGAGTTTGTTATTGGGGCAGTTGGTGGCCTGGTGGTTAGAGATTTGCCGCTCCAAATGGAAGGTAATTGTTTTGAATCTGTGAACAGCACGTGGCACCACTGAGGTCTCTTTGAGCAAAGTATCACCCCCACATACTGCTCCCTGGGGGGCACTCGGGTGAATGGGTTAAATGCACAGAATGCAGTTACCTCTGAGATCAATACAGCATGTAAAATAAATACATGTATTTGTTCTATATCAATTCATCTGTCTGGCCTTCTGTTGCTTATGAACTGAATATATATTACAGAAAGTGTTTCTGTTACTCTATAAACCCCCTCTATGTAATCTAATAAATGTAGCTATTTTGACTTTCAGCATCCTCCTAATTTCATGCCCTCTATTGGACCATGGTCACCTTATCCATATTATGAAGATGAACTAAACACTATGTCTGAACCTAGATCAGCAGCTGCAGGATATTATAAGTCTTCTCTTCTTCAGACTACTTTGGAGAGCTCGATTTCTCCCACCGTCAACAGGAAGCTGCATTGCCTGAGAGCACATCCAAATTGATTTGGCTCTGGCAGTTGTAGAGCAGACTCCTGACCCCACATCCTTAGGGGGAAAGCCATAACCGCGCATCCATTTGGTGTAGGCTTATTTTTAATGCCACTATCAGAGGACTTGCAGGGAAATATGCAACCTCTGGGTTAGCTCGGTGTCTCAATACCCTGGGAGAGTAGTCAGGGGTCGTTTGTAAACGACTGCTTCTTCTTTGAAAGGCCCCATGAAGTGAAAGTCGGTTCACCTACTTACAAAGAGCATGTTCAGTTGTACTGCGCATGCTTTTAATGCAATATATCAATTTGTTTTGCTACCCACAATTTTGCTAACTACTCTTACTTTAATTTCCTAATTTTAACACAATTCATGTCATTTGAGCATCTCTGGAGTGTTTCTTTAAACCCAGTGTACGAGATTCATCTTAGGACTGTTTTGGAGAAGGCAAAAATGGTTCAAAATTCCTAAAGGCTTTTGGGAAATTAGCTGCATTTCAGCACCGTAATAGATGTGATTATGTTTATATGAACAGGTTAATACTTATATGAACTGAACAAACCCACAGGCATCAGGCTAACTAAGGCCTGTTTGGAAAGCATGCATGCTGAACAGAACTAAAAGTATTCTAAACAAGTACAACTTCTGTGACAGATACTGATGTTGGATGATTCGTTCAGGATCTCAAATGCTACTCTCATTTATCCCAAAGGTACTGGTTGGTTCTCCATCATTTCAGAGAACACAGTTCCATGATTCCAAGGCCCAGTGTGATGGGGGCTTTGCTTTATATCCTGAGAATGAAAGGCAGCTACTATATATATATTTAGGAATGCCTGCACTGACAAAAATAATTCCGAAATTCACAAGTTCACCCTAAACTCAAATCACCATTTTGAATGAAACAAAGCCAAACAAACTCAAACCTTACAAACACTTCATGAACTTCTTCTATTTTCTACTTTTTACTGTTTGTGTATCATGCCAGGACCAGCCACTTCAAGGTAAGGCTTTATTTGAGTAGCCCATTGTACATACTTATCTAACATTTACATTACATTCAACTAAATATCTATTAAAATAAATGAGCAGTCCTAACATTAACTACCTAAACATAACCCTCATCTTAGTAATAAGCCTAACCCTAATCTATTTGGGGGAAAGAAGAGGAGTCTTGTTAGTATAAATGGGGTAAAACCTTGGGATTAAAGCTTGTGCGAGAGGAGGAGGGACTTCATTAAGACACTGACAGCATGAGGCCGAGTAACACAGAAGTGATCGGTTCTCCATGCCAAGTTGTGTTACGCCGTTGGTTCAGCAAATCCAGACAGATTGACTCCGACCACAATTTACGCCCACTTCTTGACAAATTTACACATGCCAGAAAGACTTGAGGAGCAGCAAGAAGAGGCATTAAACAAGGATCTGGACATGTGGTGAAAACATTATGCCACATCAGGTTGCAGGCTGATTTGAATATGCCTCCAACCAATGCCTGAAAAATGAAAAATCCCCTAAACAAAGTGTTCTAACAGGTAAGAGTTTAATGCCGAGCTCGGACCAAGTTTGCCTGGAAAGGCAGAAAATGAAATGCTGTAATCGTACACCTAGGTGTTCCACTTTAAAATAGACTTGACAATGATAAAGTGATTTGTCCTCTCAGTATGAGACACGAATGTCACATCTGTGCTAAAACCATCAAAGAGCAAAGAGTTCAGTTCGTGTATTTTCCATGAGTGCATGCCAGGTCTCAGGGGGTGCTCGCCGTTTTCTTCCATTATTATATCTCTCCGGCTCCAAATACAACATGCTTCTCACAAAGCCCCTTTCCAACCAAACGGTCCCTCACCGGCAGGAGTGTGTGGAGCTGTTTAATTCAGTAACTCAGAGTCTCAGTGATGCAGACCCAGTGCTGCCCCGTGCCTGTGTTTACATCTGCTGTGCATACTCTGAGTGTGTTCTCAAGTATGTGAATATTGACTCTAGGAAAAGGTCTCTGGTCCCACTGAGGCAGGAGAAATGTTTCTTTTTACACTTTCCTGTAGTGCAAGAGAAAGTTGTTGCCCTACCACTATAACAATTTGCCATTTTGTTGCAGACTTGGTCATTAGATCACTCGGTCTCTTGCATTGCCTTTAAGTTCTGACACGCCTGTGGATTCATTATACAACTTTTTCTACAAGTTTATTTCCAGTGCACAAGAACAGCGAGAGCTGTTTAAATATCCGGCAACTATTTAAAATTCTATTTACATTTTCAGTTGGTCTGATGGAGTTCCAGAATATGCAAGTAAAACAAACCCAGAGAAACTGTAATCACCTGTAACTGCACAGAGACTCATAGTGCATACACATTATTAACTTTGGTATAGAACTTTTCCATTATGGAGGTTCTTTAAGAAATATAAGTATAAAATGGTTCTGCTTTAAACATTTGTTAGGTTCTTGTAACTGACTCCTAATTATTTTTGTTTTGATCTTTACTAAATCCACCTTTTTTTAGTTTTTCAATTTGGGAAAAAGTGATTCATACACTTTTGTTATCCTACCTCCTTATTCACTTCAAGATTTAAATGTTTGTTATATTCCTCAATATTTCTGCATAATATGAAAACAGAAGTCATAAAATTACATGGAGAGAATCCAATTAAACAAATGAGACACAAGTATTTGGTCATTTATTAACTGAGGAAAATCATCCACTCTTGTGGATCTGTTCAAGGCAAAAGTATGTGAACCTCTATGATAACCATTTAATGTGAAGGTGAAATTAATGTCAGGTGTTTTCAATCACTGGGCGGATAATAAGGTGTTATGCTCTTAAAGAGAATGAATCTGTTGCAACACATGTTTGATCTTCACAGCACATGTTGGTGGAAGTGTATCATGGCACAGATTAAGGAGATTTTTGAGAGTTGATGTTCATCAGGCTGGAAAAAATTCCAAAACAATCTCTAAACAGTTTGGAGCCCACCAATCGACAGTCTAGGTATAAATGGAAGAAATTCCAAATATCTGCTATCCTCAAGAAACAGTTGACAAATAAAAAATACTTGAGAGAGAGGCCTGTAATAGGCTGTTGGATGGATGAGACCATAATCTGTTAGTCTAAATAAGAAGTGTAAGTTTGAGAAAGGAAAATGCATTGAGAAAAAAAAAAGCATTCCAGCATATTTGTCCCATCAGAGAAAAACGGTGCTGGTAGTAACAGAGTTTGGGTCTGTTTTCCTGCATCTGGGTCAGGACAGCTTGACAAAAGAATGAATACAGAAGAGTTAAGTTAGTATTTTAACTAAAGGAAGGACCTGAAATGAGCTGTTCATGTGAAGAAATCCACTACCATGCTGGAGCTGAAGTTCCCCCGAAGGGTTCAGTTGCAGTAATCTCCACATTAGATATACCCAAGATACTGAAGACTAGGGTTCACATACTTCTGCCATGGATATATTATAGTGGATCATTTAGATCAATTAATGAATGACAATTGTATTATTTTTCTCTTATCCATTCTCTTACTTCTTTTTCTACTTTTAGAACTTGTATGGAAATCTGATGATGTTTTAAGGTCATATTTCTGGAGAAATTTAGAAAATTCCAAAAATTTCAGAGAGTTAAACTCTCGGGCACCACTGTAATTAAACAATACAAATATAAAGAAAACGTGTTAAAACATTTGATATGAAAAGCTCCAGTTTTAGACATGTTTACGCACAGTAGGCCAGGCAGTGCTGTGCTACACTTTTATCTTAAAACATTTTATAACTATCCTTATAATACTATAAGTTGTATACTAAAACATTATAGAGCAAAGGGTAAACCAGTTTTTCAGATTTAGTGTTATTTTACCATCATCAAGATTCCATAGAATAAATAAGAAGACGGATGTAGGTTTACTGGCCTTTCTGGACTGTAAATGAATTGATTCTGTTTGTAATTGTTTTTGCCAAACCCAACACCCCCTTTTTATCCATATGTGTTCTGTCAACAGAACATCAAACCACCCTCTTAATGAATTCTCCTATAAAGGTCAGGCTCTTAGATGATCATTCTTGTGTTCCTTTTACAAAAAATAAACAGATACTCTGAAGCATGTGTTGTCCATCCATGTTTTTGGAAATTAATCTGGGAAGAAGCCTGGAATTAAGACATACCCACCAGCTCTTGAAAGTCAAGAAGAGTGGAGGCGCCCACTGTGGCCGCTGCAGTTCACAGCTGGTCTCTTTGCTGCACCCTGATGTTTAAAGGCCTGCTCATTTAAAGCATGCCTGTAAAACGTCCCCTACGGAGCCATAGACTCTTCATGTACTGTAAATTCTGCACGTTGTTTCTTGTCGAGCTCCCTTTCAGCCCCCCCATTCCCTTCACCTTACTTTGTTGCGGTGTGTAACATGGCACGCAAACAGGCGTAACATTTTTACCAGTAATTCGAGTAATATTTGGGAAATAAAGCCAGGCTACATCTGGTGTGCGTCAAGTTCAGACTGAAACCAACACCAACAATCTTATCTATGTTAGTTGCACAGTTACTGTTGTGAAAGGGAGATTTTCCCCCCCTGATTTAAGGTTCCTGTAACTATTTCCTGATGGTTTTCCGTAAGTGTACATCCTATTCATAAGTTGGCTCCAGTGTTTGGGGGAAATCTAATTAATTACTAGACCTTTTTGTGATCTAGGAATCACATGTGTTGGAATGCAGGTGAAAGCAGATGATTTATTGCCTGCGGTGAATAAATGCGGGGGAAAAAAACAGGAAACCATTTGTTGTTGTGTGCAGAAAGGGAACAGGGATGCAGTTTTGACTTTAATGTAAGTCTGTGAATTTTTGCTCCTATTCATCTCTATAGGCAAGCTATTACATTTGCGCAAGCAGCTATTGCCAGGAAAGTATTACTAATCAATTCACTATGTGGGTTCATCAGTAAATGGAATTCGTCATAACAGCAAGGACACTTTATTAGAAACACCCGTCTTGAGTTTCCGTTCTCTTACCCCTTCACTAACCTCATAGATCCACAGAATTATTGCAGTTGGTCATCACTTAGGGAGTATCAGAAGGCCATAGGTTTGAATCCCATGACAGCTAATGGGACCAATAGAGCAAGGAACTTCATGAATGGGTTGAATGCAGAGAATGAATTTGATATTGTTCACACTGTGTGGTGTGTGGAGAATGAGGGGCAAAAATTCACTCTCACAAAATGAGCCACTAAAGGTTCTTTAAATAAGGCCATTGAAAAAACATGTCTGTAATGTGAAAAACCTCTCAAAGGTACTTAAAATGTAAAGGTCCATCATCAATTTAAGGTTATTCCCAGAACCTCAACATTACATGGAGGTTCCTTAAATTTTAAATAGGTTCTTCTCTAAAAACAATCCACTGAAAGGTTCATGAAGCAACCTAATGTTATTTCACAATGGCATTGCTAAAGGAACCCTTCCTGGCATGTTTAGTTTTGTGGATAGGAGTAGAGACTGTAGCTATGTCTGCTTTCCTGCTTCATTAGTTGGTCTCCACTACTCCACTAGTCAGTTTCTGATCACAGTGGTTTGGTTGACCAAATATTATTTGGGTGTTGCAGTATTATCAACACAAATGTGACACTGGCATGGCGTGTGAAATGCTGGAATTAGTGTATTAGACACAACTTTTAATTTTTTTTACATAGCCACTGAAAGTGAAAGTGACCATTCTGTCATATGTGAACCCACCACAGCTCAGAGTTTGAACAGCATGAAATTCTTCCTCTGTATTTAAACCCATTTACCAAGCGAGGCAGCGAGCAGCCAGGAACACAGTGCCCGGGGAGCAGTGTGTGGGGACAGTACGTTTCTAAAGGGTACCTCGGAGGTGCGGAGCAGTCTTGACCATTAGGCCACTGGTTATATATCCAACAAGGCTGGCTCATGATCAGAAACTGAACACTCTGGGGTGAGCTACAATGTACTGTAATCTGGGTGTTCTTATAAAGTGGCCAATACAATAAATAATCAAATCTGTGATAATTTACTTAACAGGCAAAAAGGCAAAGAAAAGAAGCCTAGAGATGCAAGGCTGTAAGTTATAACCTGCAAGTTATAACCTGTAAGTTATAACTATGGCCTAAAGTAGACCTGTCAATTTAGACTTTAACCAAACTGTTTCTCTCCTATATGGGCCTAGACATTTTCAGGTTCTGGTCCCTTTTGTTGTGGTCTGTATGCATGAATATTTGGCACTAAATGCACATTTACATCTTGATCTACCTTCAATTCACAAAATAGCAGTTGCGATACACTTGTTTGGTTAGATATTAGATGTTTATTTAACATCTTATCCTCAGACTTTTTTTTAACCCCCTCCAAAGTCCCAGATCCTGTCAACCAAAGAAAATCTCCTATCCTCTGGAACAACTCTGTACAAGTCGCGATATACGTAGCCCTATTATGATGAATTATGTTGATCTTGTAATACCACAGTACATAAATAACGCACAAAAATGATGTCGGTGCATATTTACAGCGTGTCTCCCTCGACACACGGGAGTGCTTGTGATATAGAAGCTTAAGTGGGTGAAATTTCATTTCTACTCATCTCCACCATAAGCCCCAACCTTTTTCCCAGAGACGTCAAGAGCAACCAACACGCTCAAGCTGAGAATCAAAGGGGTTGTGCACAAGACAAACGACATGCCTGAGATTGCATGGGGATCTGGCCCGTTGCTCAGTTTCAGACAAGTCTTTAGGGGATAGAATTTGAGCAATGACCTATCACTATAATGGTCCCAGGGTTCACCATTTAACTTCCTGCTTGGCCTTCACGGTCATCATTCCAGCAGCTGTGGAACTGCAGTGGACATAATGGAAATGTAACAGTATTTAGAATTATTCAAATACATCTAATGATTCCGCACTCAAAAAAATAAATGTTTCTAAATGGTTATTGGATTTAACATGATTCTAGTCAAAAGTTTGACTTAGAATTTGACATGATAGGAAACTTCTTTAAGGTTTCGAAACTGACACGTACAAGTTCAAAGCCATCTACTTTAAATGTGTGTATCTTTTCAGTAATGTCTGTCCATTAGAAAGATGTTCTTTACTATAATAATAACAATACATTTTATCTATAGATCTCTTCTGAAGATACTCAAAGACACTTTGCCTGGAGATACAGTACAATAACTGATTTACATTTACACATTTATATACAATCAGAAGGTTAAAACAAAGCGAATGGCCCATGACTCATGAGTCTTTGTATGAGGTCCAGTCCAGTGTTGTCCTGCAGAAGCCACACCACACACCACTGTATCACCCATCATCAAACAAAGAAAACCTTGAATGTATCGTTTAAAACATCTACTTATTAATTTTATATACTTGAGCAAAAAAGCCTTTTTCCAAAATGTTTCCAAAAAGTACAATAAAAACTAAAATCTGTGATTTGGTAATTCACTTAAGAGACAAAATAACAAGGAAAAGATGTTCAGTGTTCTCACTAACAAACTTAATTCTATTTGGTAAGCATCAACTAATCCACAACACACTCCAAAAAGTTGGGACAGAGGCAAGTTTACCATTGGGTCACATCTCACTTTATTTTAATTACACTTCTTAATCGTTTGGGATTTGAAACTAATTGTTGTAGATTTGCAAGTGGGATTTGTGCCTATTCTTGCTGTATACAAGGCTCAAGTTGCTCAACGGTTTGTGGTCGCTGTTGTACGAACTTTCAATAGGAGACTTTGCCACTTTCCCAACTTTCTTGAGGCGTATTGCAAGAATCAACATTTATGTGTTTACCAAATTGAACTAAGTCATTTTCTTTGTCATTTTGCCTGTTAAATAAAGGCCAAAGTAAAACATTTTTATTGTCTTTTGGGAAGTGTACCAAGTTGTTTTGGAAATGGGGTTTGTATGTAAATACGTTGATACTTCAAAAAAACCTTTTTACTCAATTCTACTCTTTCGTGGCTATATGATTCCTTATTAATGGAGTAATCTGATTACTAAAACACCTTCAGTGGTATTCAGGAATGCACATGGCCATTATCATATTTTCTCTTGTTTGATTGCTCCTGCAATTTGAGTGATCTAAACTCTGTTGAAGATTATGAACCAGGGCTTGTGGCACGGTCTTGTTTCCCAACAAATGCAGGATGAGACTGTGTCAATATGTGTGGCACATTTCCACCAAATTCCGTCAGGAATGATCACTGGCGATGCGTTCAACACTTAAGGAACTGCCTGGTGTAACAGGCTACAATCCTCAATATGCATTAGTGATCAAATCACTTGAGAGGAAATTGGTAGATATGTTTAAATTAGACAAATGTTTCATCCTATAAAAGAACTGGTCTCACCTAAATAGCGGTTTGACCCATTTCTGTTTTAAACTATTGCAAAAAGCACCTAATGGAACACACTGGGCCCTAAAATGTGAGAAGTAAAAGATATGACATCACAACAGGGATATTTAAAATTCAGACCAATATAAAATACAATTTTTATATTATATATGAAATAAATAGGCTAGGCTTGGTAATTCCACATACGGAACTTCTGCAGATTTTACAAAGAGAAATCCAAACAGGTTTCTATAGATATATTCTGCTCTTATTTGGCATTCATAGCTTTATAATAGTCTTCTTTTAGCACTTGCTACTGTTTAGACATAATGAAAAAGGTCTGCACTAAACCCCACTGATCTACAACACAGATGGACTGACAGTGTTGGAGTGACGTCCTTCACTTGCACTCATTTCAGAAAGCACAGGAAACCACCAGTGTTTTTAATTGGTGAAAGCTGAAGCCTAGCTGCAATAGGAAGATCTCTGAGATTTCAGGCTCAGTCCGACATAGAAAGCAGCATAAACCTATGTGATTATAAATTTTATTGCTTGAGTCTCACAGCTATTGAGTTAAAATCCGCACCATTGTGTTACATATAGGTAAGAAAGAGTTAGAGAGAAACAGAGAGAGACATTCAGAGAGAGAGAGAAAGTAAGAGAGAGAGAGAGAGAAACAGAGAGAGTCAAACACAGAGAGAGAGAGAGAGAGAGAGAAAGAGAAAGAAAGAGTGATAAAAAAGAGAGAGAGAAAGAGAGAGAGACAGATAGGAACCTGCATCTGTTTTTTGACCCCTATCATCATCATCTGCTAGAGTTGCAGCTGCATCTGTCCCCATTCCAACCCTACACACACACACACACACACACTCACACACACACACACACACACACTCACACACACACTCTCTCTCACATACACACACACCAGCAGCTGTCACTGCAGAAGTCTTAGGATCTCATTTCCCCCTGCAGTAATAGCCCCCTTTGCTAATACCATGGTGCTCCACACACACACTACAATGATTGTGATACTTTGCCCTGGTTGCCCGCCTGACTACATTTCCGCTAAGCGCTATTCACACTTACTGTAACCAGTGCCTCATAAAAAACACTTGCTGAAATCTTTTAAATACAGAGGTGTTATTCAGCTTTACTATGTATTTAAGTAAAATGTGATTGTTCATACTTGTAGTTTTAATTGGTATGACCATTCACAATTAGTCCCAAATTCCTAGTTTCTATCCAGCTGGTTTAACACCTGGAGTGCTTTTCTGTTCCCTAAGTATTTTGTCTAGGGATCAGAGGAAGAAAAGAAAAAAGTAATCTAAACTTCATATGTTAATAAAAGCTGGATGTAGCAAAAAGTACTAATTGCATGTACCCTAAGTCATTATTTCATATCTTGACTGGATGCGATTTGCTTCTCATTCGCTAGTGTTCCACTAATCTACCTCTCGCTGATGTGACTTGTGGTGAAAACTAGTAATTATGCTGCTCATCAAAACCTCTAATTATCTCTAACAGCTCTTCTCATTACAGCACTCACAACCATTTACTGAGACATCAACAAAAACATCAATCAGTCTTAGAGACTAGCGCTCTCAGCCAAAGAGCTCATTAAGGCCATGTCAGCAACACCTTTCCCAACAGGTGTGCTTGTACCGTGAGAAAAGATCGCTCTACCTGAAAGAAAATTTGTTGTTAATTAAAGGAATACGTTCCCCAGAACCGACGCATTTTGTAACCAATATCATGCTGATATACCTAAGCTTTCTTTCGTTGCTAGATGCGTTAAGAAATAATATGGAAAGGCTGGAGTGATTTCTTGTAGAGCTAAATCTATTTTGTATAAGAAAACAATTAATCTGAGTTGATAAATTCATTTTTAAAGTGCTGTTCAAAGATAATTCATTATGTATATATACACAGTGACACATTTACATTCCTTTTAGCATGAATAAAGTTTGACCATTATTTTCAATTAATATCTTAATGAAAAATGTTAAAATAGATAGATCCAATGGCGACTGGTGAAGGTGACTCATCTTGAACTGGCTTGGTCTGTTTTGGGTTGTCACATTGCCCCTCGTGAACTTTGGCTCGGAGAACAAAAACCATACTGTTCCTCTCTCCCTCCTCACCTCCTCTCTCTCTCTCTCTAAGGGCAGGTATTTCCTGAGGGAACGAGAGCCATTATCACAGCCGAGTAGCATCAGGTTTCTCTGCTAAACTTCTCAAGGCTCTCTGGCCATCAAATCTATACCTGCGTATGAATGTGGCGCTCTTTGCCAGGCCCCTCCCAGCCCAAATCAACCGGTTCTACTCCCCCCCGGCACCCACCCACCACCACCAACCCCCCGATGCTGCTCACTTTGTCATGCTAAATGCGGCTTGCCTATCACGGGGGCCAAGGAAGGATGCAGGCTCGGAGGCCTCAGAGAGTGCTGGGCGAGAGAGCAAGAGACAGAGGGGGGAAAAAAGAGAGAGAGAGAGGAGAGTGAGGGATGGGGATACGGGTGCACAGCTGCTGGTAGGCTGAAGTTACAGGTTGAAAAGGTCACAGAAAGCAATGGTTCATCAATCTGAAGGCTGATGCTGTCAAAGAAGGGTTGAAGCGATATGTTGAGGCTGAAAACTGCAATACTTCCAGGGCTGGTATCCCAGCCCTGGCTTCGAGTTGTTTTGAAAGCCTTGAAGGCATGCGTACGATGAAAGACAGAACACATATGAAGCATATGAGATATGAGAAAAATAAATCTTGGCTCTGAGAATCTGGTTTCGTTCGCATTTCCTGTGTGGAAACTCGGCGTGACCCCTCATCGAGACGTCTACAGAAAGCCACAATGCTCGGTTGTGAGAAACAAATGGTGAAGAATAAAATCTCCACACCAGCTAGCTAGCCTCTGTCAGCTAGGGGGAAAAAAACGAGAGACTTTCCAGATGTTCTTCTCAGTCTTCATTTGTGATGAAGACGCAGATATCTGGACATCGTAATCCTAGGCTGGCCCCTCGCCAAGAACGTTCTCTGCTTGATTTATTAGATGCTTGTGGAGGGATGTGCTCTCGTGTTAGAGGGGAGGCTAGCTAGTGAGAGATAGTAGCATAGCACCCAATGTAGCATACAAGCAAATGCTGAATAGGATCCAATGGACATGTTGAAACAAAATGTAGTATCCTCAAGACACTACAGAGGAGTCCAAAATGAACTGTGCTGTAGTTCAAAGAGCAGACTATAACCCTAGAGAACTGTACTCCTTGGCACAAACTGAGCAGAGCCATTGGAGGGCAGTTAAAAAAAAAATCAGTGTTATAATCAGAATATAGAGAATTCAGAACATGTTGGCTGACTTTCCACGATATCATATAAGGCCGGGTGGAATCCTCAGGGTTCTTTAGATGGTAATCACACAATCCCTCTGAATGAAATTACAAGAGGCCCATACACTCAGATTTCAAGGGAAATATCACAGGCCAGATGCCAATGCCTCAAATCTTCTGCGCATAGTGGAGATGAGGGTTCTTATAACCATTACTATACAGTATAGCACTAGGATATTACTTCAACATACAGATGGATAAAAAAGTGTGAAAACTCCCTGTTAAATTACATGTTCAATATACTTTTGTCCATATAGTGAAGTTCAAGCAATCTGATGAAGTGATTTTGGCCCATATTGGACTTATACTAATACAGAGTAGATTGCTATGCATGTGAAAGTGGAAGGTCAGGGGTTTACATAATTGGTACACAAGTAAAATGCGCGCCGATTTTCAGTCTTGCAAAACAGAATAGATTGCAAAATTGCAGAAACCGCATATATCCTCTGCATTTTTTTTTTGTGGCAGTATATAATTTTTCATGAGTTTTGGTGCCAAATTAAAAAGAAAAATACAATTTTTATAATGATATGTTATTTATATTTCGGTGCTGTTGAGAGAACACAAAGAAAGCAAGTCTTAGGATGGTGAAATACCACTTTATGAGGTTTGAAAGTAGTTAGTTGTAGTCATTCTGTCAAAAATCTTCTCTGTCTGGAAGTTTTTTGGCTGATAGTTAATATTTACTTTGAGTATTAGCTATCAAGTATTTAAAGTGGTCATGTTTGTGCTAGCTAATGTTAGCTGCACACTTTAAACCTCTTCTACCCTGATTTGAAGCTAATATTTCTGGCAACTGAATGTTATCTAGCTGACTGGTCTGTTTGGATTAGTTAACTTTAGCTGGACATTTCTAAACTGTTCTGAGCGTCCCTTTTCTCTCATGTGGCGATTGCTGATTGTTAAATCTAGCAACACTGTTAAATTGAACTAATTTACCACTTCTCAACCCAGCACCCCCCAGTTTCCCAAAGACGTCACCCCCCAAATCAATTGCCCTAGCTTTTCTCAAGCGTAACTTTGGCCAGACAGAATGTGCATACAACCCTGGGTACCATCTTGTGGAAAATCAGGATACTTACCTTAGTATCCTTTCAGAGATTGCAGAGGACAGTTTAACAGATGTGCATATTTGCACTGAGGCATTAGGTATGTTGAAGATGGTGAGAAAGCATCTTTTCTTTGAAATAGGCAGATTCCTCCTGAATGTGCTTGGTGCCTTGAAGCCTGCAAATGCCTTTGCTATGCTGGTGAGGTAGTCAGTACATCTCTACAGGCTCTAAAGGAGATAAGATATGAAGTTTGCATGATTCACTGATGAGATAGACACCTGTTTCTGTAGCTAAAAGTAAAAGATAAATGAGTTCACAGCTGTGTTGTTGTTTGCACTGTACGTCAGGCCGAAAAGAGTTGGGGTCTAAAGAGAGCTCTTCGCAACGTTCTGGGGAGAGCCATTGTGGAGATAGAGACCGGTCTCTCCAGAGGCTGTCTTGATGTGATGATGGCTGTGAATTCTCTCTCAACCTTCCTCTGCTATGGATGTTGGCTTGTTATGCCCACTGTAGAGGCTGGCAGGAATAGCCTGTAATGACAACCTTTCTAATGAAATTTATGTTGCAAAAGTCATGTTAGAAAAGAAATTCACTTTGGCTGTTCCAGACAATTCAAAGAGTTCAAAGAAGTTTTTCCTCAGCTCCGTCATCTCTGTGTAACTGATTTTGTGGTTGGAGTGTCATCTGCTGCTTGTAAGAGTTCTTTCTCCGCTTTGTCACATTTCCACCCCCTTATATTGCACAATGTTACACAAGAGAAAGAAAATACTTGGTGATTCTGGCTCATGAGAAGACCATAACAGCTGGACTAGATGTGGATGAATGTGTTAGGGGTTTTGTTCATAGCTACAGAAGACTGATCCTTCCATAGGGAACATATCTTAGATTTGACCAAAGATACACAGAACTCTGAAAATTGAAAAAGGGGGTGACAATCTTCAAAGGTAACATAAACTCATAAAAATATAAGACTGAGCAAAACACAAACAGTATGGGATTGAGGTCAAGATACTAAGATTATGCATTAGTTGGTTTTAAAAGATGAAGTATTGCAACATTTTACTTCAGGTTTGGTTCAAAACATAAAACAGACCTCTTTATAGCGTAACCCTCCTATTGTGTTCATTTAGGCTTAACACTCTGTGTTCCGAGTCACTTTTGACTAGGAACATGTTAGTTGAATATAAATCCATGATAATATATATTTTACTACCAAACATTGTGTCGGAACTTTCTACTAATTCAAATGATTGTGAACATTACAGGTTTTGAACTTCCATTTGCTATTTATGGCTTGTAGGCCTCCCTGACTTAAGGTCATGCAACTTTTTAAAGAAAAAATAAAGAGAGATTATTCTGACTGTAAGATATACGATTTTGTTTATGTTGATCACAGAGAACCTAATTTCAGTGTTTACCAAGGACAATGTGTTTAAACCATAAAAATTTTCTTAAAAAATTCCGTCTTGTGCCTGGTCAAAAGTGACTGGTATGATTTATTTAGTAAAGAAAAAAGATCAAGAGTTTTTGTGGTTGCTAAGGGATAAAAAGTGGTTGCTATGGTGTCAATGTGGTTTTCTAAGTAGTTTTTAGGTGGTTGCTATGGTTAAGGAGGTGGTTGCTCAGTAGTTGCTGTAGGAAAGTTGCTGTGTAGGAGGTTGTGACAAAGGAGTTTCTGGGTGGTTGACAATAGATACAATGTCGCTGCTAAGTAGTTTCTAGGCAGTTGCTATTGGGAGTTTTTAGGTGGTTGCTATGGTATTTTGGTCAAAGCAATTTTCTGATTCTTTTTCTGAAATATAAAGTGGTTGCAAGGGTGTTTCTAGGTGGTTGCTATGGTATAAATGGTGGTTGCTATGGTTTTGGAGGTTGTTGCTGTGTATTTTCCAGGTAATTGGGTGTGAGACTTGTTGGCTGGGGAGTTTCTATGTTGTTGCAAATGAATACAAGATGGTTACTCATGTGAGGGGAGTGGTTGCTATGGAGACCTTGGGTGGCAGGCCAATCTCAAAATTTCTTCAGGATTTTTACATTTTTATTTAAATGAATTGTCAACAGGTGTTTTTCCCATGGGGTAAAATTTTTATTGGAGATTTCCTGTGGGGAAATGGGGACATAATGTGTGTGTTTGTGTGTGTGTACCTGCATTACTCACAAATGGGTACAAATCTTAGACTACACACCAGTTAATTGGGAATGCCGATGCAAATGGGAACAAACCCTCGAGTTCCCATTTGTTTGAGCTACATATCGGCAATAAGAAGCTCGCCGCCTCGAGGTAACTTTGTGAGGAGTAGCGACACCAGCGGTGGAAGGTCCCTGCAGGTGTTTCCAGTCAGTATGGTCAGTGTGTGTGTGGCATGCATTGTGTGGGTGTGGCGATATAACAGCACCCTCTTCATGACTGGAGGGTTAACGTCATAAATATGGTATATGGTACATTAATATTAACCAAGATTCAGCTGTAAGTCATATCATTGCTGAGAATTAAATACTTGTAATGCGTTAAAAAGCTGCCACCATTTTTATTGTTAGCCTGTCAAAATGGACAAAATTAGAGTTAAAGGCATGCAAACAATTAGGTGAATAAATAAAATGATAAAATAATGGCAAATGAAAAACGAACATGTTGAAGAGGAAGGCCTAGAAGTAAGCATAAATCATGTTGTGGTTTATACACAATTTTTTTACAATTATTTGGAACTTCGTGCATATATGTATATACATGTAATCAACAATTTAGATTAGGGTGATGGAAAACTACTGAGATAAAATGATGGAAAAATTAAGTCACACGGTACGCACGGATGCATTTGGGATGCCTGGAGTGAAGAGGCTGTGATGAGCAGCGCTGTTCTTGTGTATAAGAGGTAAGTTTTGTTTAAAACCATGTAATATTGTACAGCTCAATATTTAAGCACAATTCATGACAGCGAGGGTAAAAAAATGTAATATTGAACCGAGTTGCCTTCTGTTCGTCTCTGTTATCGGCATTTTATATGAATAATGCTAGTTAATTTCCACAGACGAGTATAGTTAAAAGCTGTTTATAGCCCATTTACCCATTATTAATGCCAGGGAGAGACTGATTAAAATACTCAGTTAATGAGGTGTCTTTAGTGTCGCTGTGGCAAGCCCTGTTAGCACAAAAAAGCTAAGTGTTAATTAGCCACGGTCAGGGTAAACAACAGAGACACTGCTGCCGTGGAGAACACCAGCGAGGCTTTAAACACTTAAGTCCTCCAGCGAGGTGAAGGTCGTGATGTTGGTTAACCTTGTTCATTAAATTGTTAAAGTATATTTAAAATAACATTTACAGTCTGTAAGGTGGTAATTAGCCATAGAGCAATTAGCCGTATCTACCTGGTTAGCAGTGTACCGTGTAGTTCTGTAACGTTAGAGAAGACTTCTTTACTTTGTCTTTATATAATGCAATGTTTACAAAGATGGGATGATTGAACAGTCCATCATGCTTTATAAGGGTTTTTGGTTTGTTTAGTTGAGTATGGTAGACATACAGAGGAGGAGATGGCTGTGGCCTAGGGATGAATCTGAACACTACATTAGAGCTGGAGCAGATAAAACTGGATTTCAAGAACAATGCATTGATGTTAACAAAGGTATATTTTATTGTAGTGTTGCAATTTCAGGACTGTTGTAAAATTGAGTGTCAGTCAACAAGCTACTTGTTTTCTGATCATTACTTAATATAAAAACTAGTGAGAGGGCCAAACTTCATATAGAATGCTTTTAAAAAAATGAACTTCTTAACAAAAGCCTATTCTGGCAGGTTTGTATACACTGGTAATGAATAGATTGTATTTAGGTTTCTTCCTAAGGTTACCTCATTTTGCTATTGCGCTTTTACTGTAATAATCTATGATCATTTTTGTTTTTCCTAAAGGCTGCGGTATGTTTGCACAGGACACAGTACACAGGGGCATATCAATATTTCCAAAAGTGGGGGAGATGGGGAATTATAAATCCATAACTTCCAGAATTTCTACATTTATATACATGTAGGGTTGGCCTACAGTATGGAAATAAAACCGTAGTACTGTTAATGACCCAGAATGCATGAACTTCCTATTACCCCTTGTCCTTAATTAACAATTTTAACAATTACTTATACATCTGTCATTAACTAGTTACTGTCCTACACTCCTACACACCTGTTCACTTCCACTCGCGCTGTGGATCACTGGGCGTGCCTTTGAGAATACGTCTGCGTGCCAACTGTGGAGGGGATGAAATTGCCTTTTAGCAAATGTGAGGGTGTTGCTGATCAATGCAATGTGTGTTTCTCTTGTCCTGT
>JBBMFX010000037.1:9103790-9118000 GCA_037832545.1 Rhabdalestes septentrionalis | reverse complement strand
AAAGGAAAATACAGTAAATTTGAACTGTTAACTGCTGGTAATTGCTGCAGTAAGCACACGTCAGTCTTTTTCAGTTTTTTCTCACCTTGCATAATTGTCCCGGCCTCATTATTTTCTTCTCTCCTAATCTTTTTCTTCTTGTTCTCCTCACACTCAGTCTTGGTCTTTCCTTCTTTACGATCCTTATTCCCTGTCTCTCTTTTTCTCTTCTTTTTCTCCTCCTGCTTGCTGTCTGTATTTCCCCTCGCATTGTGCTTGTTCTCCAGGGGGTCTGGGATCCAGGTGTCTGGTGCTGGGATCCAGGTGTCTGGTGCTGGGATCCAGGTGTCTAGTGCTGGGATCCAGGTGTCTGGTGCTGGGATCCAGATGTCTGGTTCTGGGATACAGGTGTCTGGTGCTGGGATCCAGGTGTCTGGTTCTGGGATCCAGATGTCTGGTTCTAGGATCCAGGTGCCTGGTTCTGGGAACCATGGATCTGGTGCTGGAAACCATGGGTCTGGTGCTGGAAACGATGGGTCTGGTGCTGGGATCCATGGGTCTGGCTCTGTGGTCCATGGGATCCATCCATCAAAGGATGACTCTGGGTCTCCATGTGGGTTCCCCATCACTTGTTAATTTGCTGTTAATTTGCTGTATTGGAATCTGGTTGTAACTGTACCTGAAAAGATGCTTCGGGCAAAGCTCCTGTTCATGAAATGAGTGAAGACTCTTCCAATGGCTGAGCTTTTGTCTTGGCCGTGTGACTTTGATCGTTCCGTGCATTCTTTTGTATTCTACAGCTAATTATGTCATAATGCCCTTTTAGTTTGAAGCTGATTGGTTGTGTTTGTCTCAACTGCTGTCTATGAACTGAATAATGAATATCAGTAACCTTAACAATATCCCCAAAAAGGACATTAAAACAAACATTTAGTATGTTTTACCATTATATTGATGTTCTGCAGACATGTGAGCATGATCATGTGACCCCACCATATTTAATGGCAGGAAATTAGGGTTTGATATTGAGTGACAGATGGAAAGAAATGGACTGGTGACAAATAATATACTTTTTAATTTGTTGACAGCTGTTTAAATATGTGAGTGCCATTATCAGTGGAAGTTGACTACCTGAATGGAGTCCACAAACATTGATACTTTGAAAAACTTTCTATAACAGACTTAAAAACTGACCCATATCTTCTCCCCACTGAGGTCTTTACTGATTTAACCAAAGGGCCTTGCCTGCCTACTCCACAAGATTTGTCTGTCTAGCTACTGGAGATATCACATTTGAATTCATTTGTTTTAATATTAAATCATTTTTCAGTTTTTTTTTACAGCACTTTGTGTTAATTTCATGTATTAACCCTTTAAGCACCTGTTTTTTTAACTGGTTTTTGACATCAGCATTTCAAAAGCTTGTGACTTAAAACGGATTAAAGATAGAGACTGATTGTAAATGAGAAAAGAGTTTCAAGTGTATTTTTAAGTGTCTAGGTGCTCACACCGTGGAGCTTTGCTGCTCAGAAGGTCCGTGGGGGGACAAAAGTAATGGGACATCGTAGTGAGATGAACAGTTTTTGGCTAATAACTCCAGATTGCCCAGGGATATTTTGGCAAACGAGGGATTGTTGGAAAGGTCTCACTGAGCTCTATCTAACTGTGAAGTTGGTGCTTGGTTTGCGGAGCTATGAAACTCATAATATCCTTTGACTGCCTCCACACCAATGACACAAGGCTTGTTACCACTGTTATTTATTCAAGACTTTTAACAGGAAGATGTAATTTTTGTCTTAACCATGTCTGTTTGGTCTTCTACATGTCTGCTAACCAGTGATAGGGAATACAAATGCTATACTAACTGATATTTGTAACTACAGTCTAATTTTTTGATGATGACTTTGGTGCATAGAGGGTTTACATACATAATATTACAACATGTGTTAATAATAAGAACAGCCCACCACACAGCACCAAATAATGAATCACTTTTATCTCTTTTAAACTGCTAAAACACTTTCCATTCAATTGCGCCTGCAACTCACTTCCTCTGTCCAGCATGGACATCCTTATAGGCGCAGGAAAAAGTGATGAAACATACCAAATTCATATATTAAGTGAGTTCTGCATACATATTTACTGAGAAACAGCCAAATTCTAAGTCAGAATGGCAAGCCTAACAAGTTTTATGTCCGCAGCTGAGCCAAAGTCTTAACTAAATGAACTGCACTGTTAGCTTGATGCTAACCAACCCAAGGAATCCCTTTAGGTGCTACAGGAGCTGTGGTTAATGTTTATGGTATACACATAAACCACAGCTATTAAGAAATTGAAGTTCTCAATATGAGTCTGTGCTGCTTCAGCATTTTCTTGTTTCAAGCTGGTTCTGGAACCTTTCGTGTTTTCTTTTTTGTTGGTCCTGGTTGGGGGGATGAGCCAAACAGCATTAAGAATCAGAACCAGATAACTTTATTGATCGTGGATCAAACTACAAATGTTATGATTGCACAGTCACACATAGGCACAGAGATAGGAACAATGAAAAATAAAAAGTCAGCAACAAACTGCAAAAAAAAATTTTTCTAAATACCTTATGCCATATGCCAAATAGAAATACCAATTTTATTTGTCACATGCATAGTCATACAAGTACAACACACAGTGATATGTTTTCTCTGCATTTAACCCATTCACTTTGTGAAGCAGGGGCTGCTGCCAATGAGGAGGCCGGAGAGCAGTGTAAGGGGACGGTCCCTTGCACAAGGGTACCTCAGCGGTGGCGCTAGCAGTTGGGAACTCCAATCCTCTGATTGTAGGGCCCTAACCAGAATGCTGGGGTATATCTTAGTATCTTATATATATTACCCATAATTGTTTAATGATAAGATTTAAACCCAGTGAGAAAATCCATATCTGAGTAGTACCAGTTTATTGCAGTTTATTGTGTGAATGTATGACAGGAGGAGGTGTTATAGAGCCTGATTGGTGGGTGTGTGACAGGGGGAGGAGTTATAGATTCTCATTTGTAGGTGTGTGGCAGGGGGAGAAGTTATAGAGTCTGATGGGGAAGAAGGATTTTTCTATGGTGTTCAGTGAAGCACTTTATGCTGGTGAGTGCCTCCCAGTTCAGCCACAACACTTTGGAGTGAGTCATCATGATGGTCTGGATAATGTTTTCCTTTCAGCCAGTTTATAAGTTGTCAAGTTCGCAGTAGACTGTGATTCACTCTGGTCACTTTCGTTGAAGAGTTCTAAGAGAACTCCAAATGAAGTGTTTATGGAGCTGTGTAACAAAATGTGACAGTTTCTGAGTATATAATATATGCAGTGGTTGACATAAGTTGGGATGTACAGTTTTCAGTCTTGCCCAAGCATACCTAATTTGATTAACTTCACACTGGAACTGTAATTACCACCACACAGGTGTTTTTGAAAAATGCTATTGTGGATTTTTTCTTAGAACCGAACTGTTCGCAGAAGCTGCAAATATCCTTTTTCATGAAAATATATAATTAAAACATTTATTTTAGTGACAAGTTATTAAGAAAAATATAATCTCGAGTGTTTAGCTGAGTGTTCTCATGTTTTTTGTCTTGTTCTTCTATTGTAAATTAAATTAAATTATTAATGTATTTACCCAGCTTACACAAAAAAATACAGGGGTGTAAAATAAAATACAACTGTTTCAGCACCCATGGTGAGGTGGAAAATGTAAAATGTTGGTGAGTACCAATTCATTCATGTACAAACTCTTTGGAATACTGGACCAGAAAAATGTCAACCCCTGCATATCGTCGCTGTCTGGCAAAAATCTCATAACTCCACTTTTGGTCTTTGTTGTTATTTTTTGCGTAAATCGATACTATTGTTCAATCTCCATGTGGGTCTGTAAAATTTAGAAATGATTCGCCAACGAAAAGTGTTAGAATACACATCGTTTTTTGAGTTTCCTTAAAAATAGCCATTTTGACGTATTAGGTTTTGGCTGGACAGCAACGATATAATATATTGCATAGTGAAAATATAGCACAAGTATAATGATTACCAAGATGCCTTAAATTAGTCTGCAAGCTTGCAGGCGAAGGAACCCTGCTAATGCGAGTGTGGATTTCTTCAGGCTGACTTATAAGTGCTTGGATGCAACATTGTGAAACTGATTCAGCAAACATTATGATAAGGAATTCTCAAGGCAACAGAGGCCAAACTGCAGGAGATGAAAACTGTCAGCCACATCTCTAAAAACGTCAAGGGTGCAGTAAATAGTGCATGCAAGGGGAAGAAGGTTAGCATCTCTTGAAACTTCATTTTTTGACACTCCATTGCTGTTTTTTCCCCCCTTTTCTTTCCCACTAGCCTCTTAGGACCTGTCCCGGGTATCAAACATCTGGAGTTAATATGCAGGAGACAACAACGGTTAAAACAGTCCCGCACCAGAGACTCTACTCTTATGCATGGGGAAAGATAAAGTATCAGAGGATATAACTCTGCCCCAAGATGGCTGGGCGTCCTTTGGGAAGTTCCTTTGGGAATGCGGTGCATCACGTTTAGTGTGTTTTCTTATCGGTTGCTTATCTCTTATTCGTTTACAAGCGCAAGTCACCTGTGTGAGACCTAATTGTCACCATGTTTTATGCATTAGTTTCCTTCTTTGGTCCAACTGATCTGGAATTGTCATTTGTGTTGCATTCTTGGCTTTGTTTTTTCATGTCGCCTCCTTTTTTTTGATGCTAAATCTTTCTTCCATGGCCTGAAATGGCTTGCTACAGAAGTCCAGATAGGATTTCAGCACCGCAGCTCATCTTCCTGTACCCCAAGGCCTTGATGCCGATCATTAGGGGAATGATTCTGACTGCTCTAGTTTTACACCCCTCGAAGGTGTGCACCTACTCGGGTTACCCACCAAGGTCTTTCCCAGAACCCTGCGTCCAAGACATGAACAATTTGAGAATGTTTATTTTTAAGATGCCTGGGACTATCATTTTGAGACTGGTCAGCGTGTGCAAGGCTAATACGTGGACTCCTGGTAAAATTAGCCCATCATATTGAGTGCTGACAGAAATGCTGAGTGCAAAGGATCCTGCAGATGACACGAGCCGTGCCGGCCCGGCCGCAAGGCCAGCTGCTGCTGTCAGGTATCGGGCCATGCGGTGGTAAATCATGGCCGTGCCCTGGTGAGAGAGTCTCCAGTCTCCCCCAGGCATGATGGGAAAAACAGACCCAGGTCCAGGCCCCACTGGAGACACAGAAAGAATTCTGTTAACTGTCCTCCCCTGTAGGGTTATCTCTTAATCCCCACAGCATCTGCTGCAAAAAGCGTGACCCCCGGGTCGCTCCGAAGAGGCCAGTTTAATTAAGACATTTATGTGAATCTGTAATGTTTTTTGTACTAGCACAGCGACTGCTGTGTTTCAAGTATAATCAGCTTACACTGAATTACTAATTAGTGAGAAACCTGGAAATGTATTCATTGTGGAATGTATTAACATTTAGTTTCATTTAGTACCTGTTTTGGCAAAGTTCTGAACTGACACTTGGTTCACTTCATATATTTTAATATAGTTTTTAAAAGGAGAGCTCTTAAGTATGATCTAGTATTGAACTGATATACAAGCTTTCTGTTACAGGCAGGTTTGCCACACTTGGGTGTATTGTTTACTAAAATAGTTGCATACATTAAAAAGGACTTTAGGGAACCAAAAGTGTCTCCCAAGTGTTGGAAATCGCAGGTTTGATTGCTGTGGCCGGGGATCCAACAGAGCAACCCTTATTTCAAATTAGGAGGGAAAATTGGATACAAAAATGAGAACAAATGTTCTTCCACAGCTTTATTATAAATAATTATTTCGAAACATATTTTTTAATAGTGTGACAGTGTAGTAAATGAGTTTCCATTCAGAACACCCAATGCTAATTTAATGGAATCCAATGGCCATTTACTCCCCATATCAGTTACCATATAATCAGTTATTTCGGTCACTATCAAATAATGGTGATGCTCCAAAGAACTCTTCCTGTCACACTTTTAAGAATGCAGTTCTGGTTTAAAGTACATGTCTTTACACACATGTGCCTTCCCATCATACAGCATTGTTGTGTGATTATCACGGAATAATCTACATAATATGCATTTTCCACCTAATTTGTGGAAACAACATGCAGCACAACCTCTAAACATTACAGTTGTGTTCATTTCTGGCATTGAACTTGCTGCACCTCAGCTTTACTCCAAAGCCCCTAGGCATCTAATGAAGTGAGCCAGTTGATTTTGCATGTCAGGGTGAAACAATGTCTTACTGTGTTTCCACCAATAGACTTCAAACATGACTCCTCCTAACCGAACGTCCGACTTCTTTCCCTGCACAGGAAACCAGGCTTTGGAAAGACCCAGTGCGACGTTCTCAGGGGCTCCTCTGCTCTTCATCCAGACACAGTAAAAATACAAAGAACGAAAGAAGGAAATAAAGAAAGAAAGTTAAAAAAAAGAAAGAGAGAGAAAGAGGGAACAAGATGGAGAGACACATGGTAACCATGTGGAGGCTGTCTTATCTCAAGTTCAAAGTGACTGAGTCGGTCGAAGAGAGTTACTCAACCTCTGAATATGCTTTCATGATAAAGGCCTGCTGGATGGCGTGTTGGCTGGTGACGGGAAAGCTGGTGAACCAGGGGTCCTTGAGGAGACACAATTGAACCTCCTTATTGAGTGATGAGAGTGGGGTGCTCCTACTCCTTTGAGAAGTTTGAGAGGCCTTGGCGTACCGGCTCCTCTAAACCCGTCCTGCCTGCAGGCTCGGCTTCACTCCCACATGCTGACAGCTCGTATTTCACAGTGGTCTCCGAAGCTACATCAAACTGTTATCATGACATTGGGAATTTGTAGTCTGAAGGGTTGAAGGTATGCACGCTGAAAGAGCATCAGTTCGAAATGTATTCCTTCACATGGATAATGCATAACAGATACATTATGGATGTCTCCCTGCTGAGATGTGTCTTAGTTTGTGGCTGACAGTGCATTCATTTATTGAATTTCACTTAGCTGCCCTGTTTCTGAGCACAAACGAGGCTAATCCCTTGAAAAGACGTCTGCTCTGCGTCTCATTTCGATTCAGAATTATCTTAGTGATAATCCTCTTCCACCTATCACAAAAATCAGTAATCCCTTATTAGGCAGGAGGCGGAGATCACTGTTCCAGGGACATGTCTTAAAAGCCATAGCTGATAGTGAAACAGAACACAGGGCTTTTACTGATTACTCATTGAAAGCCATTGTGAACACTCAAGCCCTTGTTCCAGACCAGAAATAGCCCTCTTACTAGTTGCCAGAAGTGGGAAGGGTTTCATGTAGTGGAGTAATACATGGTGACCAACCTTGCCATTGAGGGCAGGCTGTAGATTCTGCAGGCTGGGCAGGAAGGGGGGTCTGGGTTGATGGATGACAGACTGAAGTCTTCAATCTGACATTATCCAGTCCATCCATGAGGCCTGATGTTGACAGAAAGCCTGGGCCACCGGCCCCCCTCATCTATCTCCATTTGAGGCTAAAGGAGTGACACTAAGTACGTCTGACATTAGAGGGCAGAAGAAGGTCCTGGATTGTTCCAATGTTATCTCAGACTTTTTCTCTTTTTTTTGTGGATTTCCAAAGGGACCGTGTGTACTTGTCTGAGTGTACCCACTGTTCTCTTTGGGGAAGCTTCTGTTGTCCACCAGACTTCCAGTCTCCAGACGGTCTCAGCGCCTGTCCGTTCACTGTCCCCTCTTCTGCTTTCAAAGGGTTCGTCAAGCAATACCCTAGTACAATTCGGCCTTTTGTGTCTGTTGTTGTGGCGACCGAGGTTTCCACCCACGTTCGGGTGATTTCCTCCTCTTTCAGAAAGTGGCAGTGTGTACTCACAACGTGTTTCTGAACCATGTGGAACATAGATGGGGGCAAGAGGACATCTGCCCCACCATCTGCATTGGCATTGCATGGATGAGCATCTGAAACCCACAGCACATTTTTATACCCATTGTGTAAGTGTTTGGCCTTTTATGAGTTTGCATCTCAGAAAGACGTTCTCATTAGTCAGAAACATGGCAACGAGTCAGAGGGTGTAGTGAGGGATATTGAAATCCCCCCTACAGACCTCTAGCAGCTCCAAGGTGCATTCCAGCCGGGTGAAGCCCAGCCAGAGGCCAAGGATATAGAACCACCTCCTCCAGCATTCCCCAGCTCCAGCGCTCAGATCGTAAACCTTTGCCTTCCACTTAGAGCCAACATCTGCTTGCCTTGTCAGGCACCTACATCTATGGAGTTACTGTTACTACATAACAACCTGAAAACATTTGAAATGTAAAGTGTTATCTTAATCCTCCTGGATCTTCTCGCATGTTGTTTAACTACTTGCTTCTAATTAAAACCAGCTGAGATTTTGGAGTGTTCTTGTAAGGTATATAAAAAATTCATTTATAAGGAGTTTGGAGATTACAAGGGTGAAAACACCTTCAAAAGTTAAAGATACTTGTAAAAGCAGAATCTCTTTCTGCTCTGCTGTTGTTTACTCTAACATGTACTTTCTTTCTTGAAATAGAATTATTACTGGTTTAGTTTTCTTTGATTTAGGCATAGTCATGGTGTAATCACAAAGCTTTGCTGCCTTTTTACATTACTGGAAGCTTATTGTTAGATTAAGTCCCAAGCTAGCACAGAGCTAGTCCTGTACTTTATTGGTCAGTACATTTACAGCCTGAAGAGGATATGGGCGGGTGGGTCCATGCTTGTTATAGCGGATGAAGTCATCCCGGGTGTTAAAACTTAGAATTAGATCAGCTGCTTTGACCAAAGACCCAGACATCTGTTGTGACAGGCTGAGGACAGCTGCAGGAACTGCTTCTTTCACATGTCTAATGATGGCTTTATTAACATGGGGTTTTCCAATTTCTCCTTCAAAACGTGATCCAAGATTCCTTTTTTTTAAATACATAAAACAGAAAAAGTATAGTTGGTGCTATAAGACAACTACAGTTTGCAATGTGCACAATTTCATATTCTTAGTTGATTTTGCTCTTAATTCAAAATATATCTAATATTTTTAGAATTAAATAATATTATCTATATATCATCATTTAAGCAGTAATGTGTTAACTAAAGCTTCTTTAGGGAGCTGTAGACAATTTTATAAAGTGGAAGTTATTAGTTATTATGTTATTACTGTCATTTTTAGTGTTATTTCATTGGAATTGCTTGGCATAATTACTAACATTTCCTTACATAATCAATTATCTTGACATTCTGAATCAATATTTAACACATTTGATTCTGCGGTTCTGCACTGTATAGTTCAAGGCTGAAAACAAATAATACATGTTAACATTTTTGTATTCGATCTGCCCATCTGCTTATGACTCTAAGTGAACATCTCCTGAAAAACATTTCGGCTACCCGTAAGGTCATGGTGCGAGTTAACGTGACTGGCGTTTTTCATTGCAGGACTGAGGTTTGCGGAGGCTGGCTAAATGAAATGGAGCTCTGCCAATTGGATGCCTTTCGCTTCAAGCAACATCATAACAGCGGGCCAATTAATGAGCTGCACAGAAGGCCACAAAGCAAACATTCCACAAGAGCCTATCAGCGGGGGCACTGTGTCGACTGTGAACCCAAAACACACCGCCATGTTTTCACTGCGGTCTTGGCTCCAGTCGGGAGGGGATGGTTACGGTTTTTGAAGAGAGAGAGAGCGAGAGAGAGAGAGAGAGAGAGAGAGAGAGAGAGAGAAGGAGAGTGAGAGAGGAAGTGAGAGAGAGCAAGCGAAAGAGAGAGTGAAAGAGAGAGCGAGAGAGTGAGAGAGAGAGAAAGACAGCGAGAGAATGAGATAAAATGAGAGTTAGAGAGTGAGAGAGAGAGAGAAAAAGCGAGAGAATGGGAGAGATAAAATGAGAGAGATTGAGCAAGAGAAACTAAGAGAAAGAGAAAGTGAGAGAGAGAGAGAGAATGAGAGTGATAGAGGGGGAGAGACAGAATGAGAGACAGAAATACAGAGACAGAGAGAGAGAGAGAGAGAGAGAGAGAGAGAGAGAGAGAGAGAGAGAGATCGCGAGAGATAGAGAGAGAGAGAGAGAAAAGAAGAGGGCGAGGGAGTGAGTGAAAGCAGAGAGGTGTAGGCCGAGAGGGAGAGACTAAAAAGGACGTGGAAGTCTAAACTCTCGCGCCGTACTCTCAACAGAGCACTTGCACGGCCACTTGCGAGACCACAAGGGCTTTGGGATGGCCCTCCCAGGCTCTGGGCTTAACGCTCCAGGCACAGAACATTAACTTTGAGTGGTTTTTGAAAAACATTTTAGGAACTTCCACCTTGATAGAGTCCAGCATGTTGGAAAGAGACACTCTATAGATGTCCAGAATTCTTTGTTTCACTTATTATTAATGACCAGTGACACAGACCCACCAGAAACCCCTGTTTGCGTCATAGCATGAAGCTTAGTGCTTACTTAGGTTTATACTGTAGCTCCCCAGCATTCCATTGTATATATGCTTCGCTGGAGTGTACAGCAGAAGCTGAAGGTGCTTAACGTCCTCTAGGAGTCAGAAATGGCTTGATGTGCGTGAAGGTGTAGCCTGGTAGAAAGGACCACCATGAGGTTGAGTACATATGTGTTAGCTCTCAGGTTACTGTGGTTCAGAAGGTCTTTATTGATCAGGAATTGAGCAGAGAGATTTTCAAAGAAGAGCCAGAGGTGGAGATATCTAACAGTGATATGCTCATCTACAATTTATCTGTGGAACCTCAGTCTTTAACAGTGGAACAGGATTATGAGAGGAGGCTTAAATTTAGGTTTGGGCCAACTATTTGTTTTTAGTTAAGTTTTAGGTTAAAATATTAGGGAAAAGAAACAAAAACTTTGAGTAATAAGTATAAAAAAAACAAGGAGCCCAGCCTCAAACAGAGGAGCCCATCCATCCCTGGTCAACATTGACAATTAAAAGATTAAGTAATATGATAGAACACAGCAAATTGCTTTATTGACTTGCTTTGCAAAGCATACTGGGAGAGTTACAGGTATTTGGACATTCCTGGAGATTCCCAACATTCCTGTTATATTAATTATATTAATCAGCTTTTATTTGTTTGTTCATTTTTGTTTCTTTAACATATATTTGTTTTATATGCTTCATCGTTTCCACCATTTTTTGTATTTCAGTGAATAATTTAATCCTTTAATATTAGAATGAAGAAATATTAGGCTGTTGCTGCCTTTGTGGTCTTAACAGCTTGTAAAACAGTTGTAATATAATGTTAAAATTATAATATGACTGATAAAAAGACATAAAACACATATCACTGTACAAATACAACAAACAACCGTATTTAGAAATATGGTGACATAATTGTAGTATACAGGAGAAATACATTAAACAAACAGTAAATTACTGTTATTTTACATGAACATTATTTACAGTCAACCCAATCCTCAATAATTAAAGCATCTAAAGCAGCTCTAAAGTCTTCTGTTTGAAGAACATACTCAACAACTGAAATACTCAACAACTAATATAATCTTGTTTCTGTTTATTTTACAGAAGCATTTTTCAGTGACAGTAGAACATGAAGAATGAGCGAAAAGAACATGTTACAACATAAATGAACAATTTAGAAGTCTTTGTTCTTGGAAAAAAATTTCACAGCAACAAACCTATCTCACCGTTTGTAAATGAGCGTACTGTAAATCAGTCTCCTCCACACTCTGCATATACCTACATGCACCATGCAATGAACATTTAAAAATATTTTAGGCCAAAAGCTCATTTAAACTATCATTATTAAAGTATCAATCATTCTAGATATTTGGTTGCTATCTCTACATTTACTATGAAGGAGCATTTTGCATATTAGTATCTCCAGATATTCTGAAACTCTATTTTATGTGTCATTTCTAAAATAATCTTTCAATTGTTCTCCCAATAGAAGCACGTTTGTAAATGAAATGTGTAAGTATGAAGAACTTAGAGACTTCTATGGCATGACAACTTCGTTGTCCCGTTTTTGTTGGAGGGTAACATGAGCATTTATTTTATGTTAGGATTGGCTTGCTGCACTGTTTACTATCAACTATCAAGATCTAACTTTTAATAGTAGTATATTAATGTCAGATTATTTTACAACGTAGCATTTGGCCTTAAAAGAGAAATAAAAGTCTGTGATCAGAAAACAAATTTTTCTACATCATGCAACATTGTAGTGCAAAGAATAATACACATTTACGGCTTTTAGCAGACGCCTTTATCCAAAGCGACTTCCATTCCTAACTACAGGGGACAGTCTCCCTGGAGCAACTTGGGGTTAAGGGTCTTGCTCAGGGACCCAGTGGTGGTGCTGGAGGTGGGATACGAACCCAGGACCTCATGGTCCAGAGGCAGGTATCCTACCCACTGAGCTACCTCCACCCAAATACACCCTCAAGTTAGTGTGTGCTTCAGTACAGCTAATGAAGTCAACCTGAGGCTTGTAGCCCAAGTCTGCATTCCGTATGTGAACGTCAGAATCTAACGCTAAACTTGGATTTAGCAAGAGGGGAAAGTGAACTAATGTGAACTGAAAACTCAAACCAAAGCAAGATAATACTGGGAAAGAGTAGAAATCCTGTCTCCGGAATGGCGCGACCATGGAGAGGTTTTGCAGCCATGGCTGGGCTCCAGTACAGATGGGATTTTTAAAGGCGATTAAGAAACAGTGCAAGGGTCTCTCTCGTTCTGCGATACAAAGCTTATTTTCTCCGATTCAGCTAAATGAAAGACATTTGTGGTATTTATAATGTGTGAAGACTTTCTTTTTTTAACCCTCCCAGCGTTCCCAGCTCTTTTGTTCGGATTCTTGTGCTCCTGCCAAGATCCCGAGCTCTGGCGCGCATTATTGCACATGCAGTAAACCCTCTGTATTAACTCAAGCTTTTCTGCGTGCATAGCGGTGAAAAATCGGTTCGGGTAAACAAAAACACAGATGGCTAAATAAATCACTTTCTCTTTTTTCCAAGCCATTTTTCAGGTGGAAAACAAACCCTTCAGATCCAGATATGTTTAGTCTGTATTGGCAACCAATCTTCATACAGCAGGTTCGCTAATTTAGTTTGTTTAGACTCCAGTTTATTTTCAGACTACCTAAACAAATGCCATAGTAATCTGCACAGTAGGACAGGAGGTTGTAAATTACATTTTTTTGTTTTACTCCCATGGGGTTAACACATTAAGGAATCAAATTGATTATTCAAAAGCTGAATGTGATTTCAGATTCAAGTTTATTGGTCATGTACATAAAGTATAGTGCATACGTGTCATGCATGAACAAAGAAAAGCGTGAACACAGGAAAGTGTGAACTTCTTTCTCTGCATTTTACCCATTCACCATGTGAAGCAGAGGGTGACTGCCAGTGAGATGCACTCGGAGTGCAGTATGTGGGGATGGTACCTCACCCAAGGGTACCTCATTAGTGCCACTAGCTGTCCTGGGATTCAAAACCCTGACCTTCTGAGGGGCAACTCCCTAACTACTTGGCCACCATGTGCCCAACTTGTCAGCTGTACATAGAAATGACTGTTTTGAGTGACTTGACAGCTGTGTGATGGAAATATATATATACACCGCATTATAGCTTGTGTGTATGTTTGTCTGTCTGTCTGCCCTTTGATAGACTTGTGACCTGTCCATTGCTGGGGAAATAACTCATTGTGGATGCAACAAAATTGGGCCCAGACTTGACCCCTGCCCTAGTCTTGAGACTATCAATCCTACTGAGAAAACCTTACTTCACCGTTCAAAATATAGATGCAATCATCGCCTAGGTCAATGTAGATGTCACACCTTGGACATACAGCTTGATTTACTAGCTGATAAGTTGATTGTGAACGCTGTGCGCCATGTTACACTGAGAACCGTGGAAGAACTAATCTCACAACCATGACAAGACCATCATCTAACATAACAGTCTGCAATTTTTTTTAAAGTCCCCCTACAACCCCCATCACACATAAATCCAGCCTGATGGGTCATAACCTGGGACTGAACCATGATCAGGGAGAGGTAAATAGAGGCATGTCTCGCTTGCTTTATAGTTTGGCCTTGTGATTTACAGAAACTTCCTGATGGATTACCAGGCAGTGACCTCTAGGCAAGCAATGATGAATATGTCTGAAGACATCTGGTGGGCCCGGGACATATGAGCGAGGGTATTATTGGTGGAAACCAGATACGGACAGGGTG
>JBBMFX010000037.1:9086521-9096734 GCA_037832545.1 Rhabdalestes septentrionalis | reverse complement strand
AGATAGATAGATAGATAGATAGATAGATAGATAGATAGATAGATAGATAGATAGATAGATAGATAGATAGATAAAATATTTAATTGATAGACAAACAGATAGAAATGTGGAAAGAGGGAATGATGGAGAGACAGACTGACATCTGCATAAAAAAATGTGCTTGCATGCAATGGAATATTTATAAATGGTGAAACCTGAGCTAGTCATTAATGAGATTTTTGAAAATCGTGAGAGTAAATGTTGAACACATGTATGTGTTGTTCCAGAAGAGATAATGGGCGTAATAACACCGTGTTTAACAACAGATAATTGCTGACGGATAAAGCAGACAGTAGAGAGTACAGTGCCAGAGGGCTGGATATGCTGTTATTTCCTTGGCATGTGTTGCTGTGCTGGGACTGTGACACAATATGAGAGCAGAGTGGATAAAATGCAGCAGAGAGGAAGAGGAGCACACAAACAGGAGCTGAGAAAGTCAAGATACTTCAAAATAAAGGTCCCACTGTGTTTCTTGTGTGATTTTAAGTGATTTTAAGTGTTTTTATTGGGAGCTTCACTAAAAAAAATTCTTCAAAGACACACCTTGTTTACAGAAGTCAGTCTTTAAAGAATGCTTCGTCTGTGGCATCACAACTTTATAATTTAGGAATAAAAGATAATGAAAAATGACCTGCTAAAGAAAGAGGACGTGCAATCTCCCAATCAGGGACCGAGGAGTGAAAGGCCCCAGCAGAACAACAATTTTTTTGGGTCCTGCGGAGGTTTTCAGAGGAGGCCGTCCTATCAGTGCTCTAGAATGAGAGAGGAAGCGCAGAGCTAGCTGCACATCCTAACAGCTCTCACCTCTCAGAGGAGGAAACAAGAACGAGAGGAGCAAATCTCCCCACACAGATGGGAGCTGAGGAGGAGGAAGCAGAGGGCTCGGATCGGAAAAAAAAATCCCCCTCTGAAATTTTAACAACCTACCCACATCTGTTTATTTAGAGAAGAAACCATTGTGTCACTCAGTTATTCTAACAAGCCGTGCTGCGGACGACGTTTAAGCCCACAATGTCAGCTTTTCAAATACACAATTTATACTCGGGCAAAATGGCCCCCGAGCACCACATGGCCAGCTAAGGATCCTGCCAGATGGGTGAAATGTGCCAAAGGGTTTCACGTTGCTTCGTTCTCCTGGGCCCATGCGGCCTTGCAGGTCAGGCCTGAGACCTTTCAGCCGACTGAGGAATGGGTGTTGGCTGGACTGATAATCAAGTTGATGTTTTCTGCTCAAGGCTTTTTTTTAATTGGCCCATTAAGAATTCTGGATGTCTGCCAGGCTGATAAAGACACATAGTCCAAATGTCACCGTCAAAGCCACTTTGTACCAACTGGAACTGGATTTTTCCATCCACAGGCTCCCATCAGTTGAATGTGCCTCATGTTCATCTTATCGAAATGCCACGATATGCCAAAAGTGCTTTGATAGGATGTGTGGCATTCCCATATCGCGATACAGAGACGCTTTAAGGGCAGGGCTGAGTGGATGTCCAAACAGGGCACGCTGGCACACATACAGGCATCGTTCTTTTCTAATCAGCTGGGAGAATTCCAGTGTTTCCAGCTTTCATTGGAGTAAAACAAAATTTCAGTTTTGTGAAAAATGACTTTTCTCCAGGAGTAACCTCCGAGGGGTTTAGCAACGAACTCGGAATTTCCAGAGCGGTTAATATTTCAGTGATGAATCAGGTTAGAAGTGCTGCCACATATTTGGAGCAATGTTTGATGGCGTGGTCTGAATTCCATCGCACCTTATCTTCTGAGCGGAGATTTTCCAGGTCGGTATGTTTTCAGCGTGGCTGCCTGATTCACCTGGAGCCATTAGCACATGGAAAGTGTCTGATTTGTATCAGATCAGGAATGGTGAGCGCTTACGGCCACCGGGCATTTTTCTTTTTTTTTAGTCATGCTTCGTTGCATGTCAAAAGGTTTTCCTCGCTACACTCCATGTTTGGATTAAGGTCATGTCTGTAAGGGGTTATGTCTTTATTGGCCCATGTGTACACATGGCATCCTCTCCCTTTATGCAGTGGTATGACAGGCCCTTAGGCCTACATAAATAGTCACTTATGCAGTACGGATAGGCGGAGGGGCCATGTGTTGGAACAGCTGGTGAGTGTGTGTGTGTGTGTGTGAGTGTGTGTGTGTGTAAGTATTGAGTGAATCAGACCAGCCAGGGGTTCAAACAGAACCTGGCAGGGCATCTCCCCTTTGATCTGCTATCTATCGAGACATAGCGGCATCTTAGCGGCATGAGAGATGTTGGTTGAAGCTCCTCCACTCTATGAAAATTGAAATTACAATATTCACTCCATCAATAATACATTCATGCTGACTCAAAGAGCTTTTAATACACTTCTCCTTTAACAGAACTGGTAAGTAAAACATGTAATTCATGCAGTCAGGGGTTAAACTGCAGGAGAATTTATTGGGGGCGGGGGAAGGGGGGGCAGTGTAAGGGACATGAGAGACAGCATGCTGTTACAAGCCATAAACTATCAACAAAGGAAAAAAAAAATATCACGACAAGCACATGTTCACTGTGGCAACAAAGCTAACAAGTTAAACAACCTAATTTCCTTTCAGATGGTACATTTCTTATTTCCACTGTTTCTTTCATCACTGTTCACTGAGTTAAAGCTGTCTTGCTGAAGACTTTGGCATGCAAATATATTTAGAGGAAGGAAACAAATGTGAAAAATCTAAAAGAAGTACTTAAGGATATGAGTTCTTATCTGAATATGCGCCAATTAAGAAACTATAACAGTGCATCCAACAATAAGGGCAGTATTGTGCTTATTTAATATAGTGAAAGGAAACAAGGTAACTGCTAGTGCACATACTGAAACATTTCCTTCTATCATTTGAGGATTTGCAGTAAAGCTACTCTGGGGCAGATTTTGAAGGAGACAAAGTGAAAGTTTTATTTAACTTATGAGTTAATACATGCACATCTGACTTAGCAAATGTCAAAAACGAACTTTGTGTATCTGAATAAAATATCTGCATTCTAACACATACAAAGTAAAATGAAACATACTCTTCATGGGAGACTGAAATAAGTCAGAACTGGTTACTCTGTTAGATCTTAAAGAGTGAAAAGTCATCATTTATGCAATTTATGCTGTATATTAATGCTTTATGCGAGAAAAGTATGCATATAGTAATATTTTAGACTTGGACAATTCCTTCAGCATTGAGTGTTTATTTTTGCGAACCCTGATATTTTATCACCCTCGAGTTAATGCAATTTTGCTGTATTATTTAAATGCAATGATGCAATTGCATTATACAGTCAGCTACACATTAAATGTACATGTTCAGTTTACATGCTGACTTTTTCATGATCAGGTTCACTTTTTACAAATGACAGAAAAAAAAAAGATTTTTTATGTGCAAAACAAGACTTTGCTTGAGATTTAAATCAAAACAAACACAAATGTGCCATCACCTTGCCAGGACGTTTCCATTTGTTTCAGTGTAAGCTATGAGTGAGAAACAATTCAGAAAAAATCTGCCTCTGCTTTTGTTACCAAGGTTGACTTTTGGACACACTAACACGCTGGCAGTTAGTATCTGAGGAGTTACGACGGCTTGATCAGGGCAGCTGTCTATCTCTCTATCATGGTGTTAACAACAGCTGTTGCCATGTTCCAAGCGCTGTTAAGACCAAGAGCAGCTGTCGCAGTGTGAAAAAAGCGTGAAATCTAGATAGCATGTCCTGTAGAATGTGTCCGTTTGCAAACCTGATCTAGGTCATCTTCTAGGCGAGGAACGCCATTTGGCTCTTTTTTCCCCTGCACTTTGTATTACAAATCTGATTAAAAGAATTTCAAAGAAGCTGTAATCCTGAGTATGCAAGTTCAGTATGTATCCTTTTATTAATATCGCTGCGGAAGACAGTGGAGGGAAAACTGGCTCCAAGCGTAATTTCCAGAGAAAGCAGGTGAGCCTATTTAAACCAGAACCGGAGAATAAGTAATAGAAAGTAGTTTGCATCTTGAGGTGCTAGGGGAGTAGAGTCTTGGCAGCCACTTCCCTGCAGCATATCTGCGAAAATCTGTTTCTTATTAGTGTCCGGCCAGTTCTGCGTAAGAGTGGAAACGGAGAATAAATCTTTATTTATTTCCAAACCTAAAAACGTGGCAAGCCACAGTGATTATATTTGTAGTTGTGAAAGCAAAAAAATAAGATGTGCATAGCCATGATTTGTTAAAGTCAGATTTCGAGGTGAACAGACAAAGCTAATTTATCAAATTAACATAATATGGGCAGTGTTATAACATAATAGTCAGGTAAAAACCTGAAACTGGCGAGATAAACAGTGTCAGTCTCCATCCCATGTCCTTATATAATAGCGTGCGGACAAGTCTACCAAATTGCAGGGTTGTTAAAAACCCTTTTCCAGCCAAAGTGTGCAGCCCAATCCTTTTCAATCGACTTATCATTCCCCATTATCTCTCTTCCTTGAGCTCCTATAGAGGACGTTCCATATACATATAATGGATTGTTCCTGTAGACTCATTTCCTGTAGTTTGATATTTCCGTTTTTCCCCCTCTAACAGCACCACCCACACCCACACACAGACACACTACACAACACATACACATACACACTTATCGACAGTCAACCTCCAACAGCAACCATTTGCATCTGTTTAGAAGATCACTCAACCTCTGATGTATGTCTGAGGCTGAGTTTCCAGCCACAGATAAAGTGTGGTCAGAGACTAGATAGCATTAGCCCAATTTCCAGCAGCACCTTGTAGCACAAGTGGCGGTCGTTGTTAACCCAGGCCTCGACTGATCCGGTATGAAATTTCTATTTGTGATTCGCATGTTTGATTTGGCTTAGGTTTTACGTCGGATGCCCTTCCTGACACAACCCTCTGCATTTATCCGGACTTGGGACCGGCACAAGGGCATCACTGGCTTGTGACCTCTTATGGTTGCATTCTTAGTTTTTCCAGCAAAATGAGTCCATTGAAAACTAATGTTTCCTTTTAAGTAGCTTCTATAATTAAAACTTCATTGAATGCAGTGTACAGTGTTTCATATGCATTTTTCTGTTCACACATATATTTATATTCACCCTGTCAACAGATATAGATATATATCCACCGTGTGTACATATAGGTGACAATTGACCGATCCATGCTCGGATTTGTGCAACATCCAACTGGTTTATCTGGGAATTGACTGAATATTTTTTCTGAATGTTAATCTCAGTGCCATATTATGTGCTGCTATTTCATTGCATGTATTGCAACACTAAGCCACTGCTATTCATCATTCTGCACTACAGATCTTTACATACAGCAACAGTGTTCCACTGTTATTTGCTAGACTCGTGTTCTTGTTCTTGTCACTGTGTTGCACTATAGTTTAGGGTCTTCCTTTTTATTTTTCTGTTAATATGTTTTATTCTTTGTGTTTGCGCATTTCATATGGCAAAATCACATTAACATGAAAATATGTTGTACAGTGAATTTGTGTTTGTTTTTGTGAACATACCTATTTGGTGTTTTCAATTGCAAATGCCTATTTGTGAACAATAATTTCAGCTTGTGTTGTTTCGTTGTTGGTTTGTTATTGGCAATTATAATCTGCCTCATTTAGCTACAACCAAAAGAAGTCTGAAGCATTGAGTTTACAAATGTACACCTCATTTTGGTGTACCTGATTGTGCAACAGTCATAGCCCAAGTAAAATATTCATTCAGCATCAAAATAAAAGCAAAACATAGTTTTAATGAGACTATTTACTCCCAGTTTAGTCTTCTCTGATTTCACTCTCACCTTACCGTGAAAACAAGTTGCGAAAATTACGATTTGTGCATTGCCATCTTTTCTAAATTGCTCCTAACTACTGATCTCTTCTAAGTACAATAACATACTACAAACTACCATTTGTGTCAGCAGATTCCATGCAACTGTTCTACTTATGTATAGTATTTATATCCAGCATTTCTGTGTCTTTTCATTTTATTTAGGTTAAATTTAGACTTTATATTTTATACTGTTCTTGTCTCCGTGTCTCTTTGCAGTCATTATATAAGTAGTTTCCTCCAGGACCAATAACGTTTTTGATTCTAACGCCGTGTAACTGAACACCTCTACATGGTTGCAGGAGAATATAAACCGCCCATTCTGCTATGTCAGCTAACAGATACCCACACTGGCTTGCATCCTACTGGGTGTCGGGGGAGAGGAAGATCGTCCTACTGACCCAGAGGGAGCAAGGCCATGATCTCCAGGACTCCCTGATGGCTTTCGTTGGGAATCTGACTCATGATCTCCAGACTGGTTGCACCAATTCCGAGTCTATCCTTCCAATCATTAAACCCACAAACTGCAGCTGTGACCACCAAATAAAATGTTTCTCTTTTTTTCTGACATTGATAAACGATGAGCTAATTAAATAAATACCTAGGGTTGAAACCTCAATGTTGTAAAATTCCAGGACGCCCAACAGTGGAGAGTTGCTTCAGTGAAAGGGTAGCTATACTCAGACAACACCTACAGATAGATGTCAGTTCAGACAAAGAACTTAATCTTCTGTGCTATCGTGTTGCACCGCTGCCTAGGGCACAAACTTATCACCAGCAGTGCACTTTTTATCCATGCATGAAAAACGGATTCTTCGTGGACAAAAAGAACATCATTAGAAATACTAAACTATGGTAATGCTTGGATTCCAGAACATTATTGCCCACGAATGAAACTTAATTTGTTTTGGACAAACAGCCAAAATCCAGAACAGTCCTTGAAAAACTTGGTGTTCTCTAACTTATGCACAGAACTATGTATAAACACAGTTTTGTCTTTTAGTGTTCTCACATGCTGTAACTGAATTATTGTAATACAGTATATTATAGTCCGGTGGAAATTACGTACAGATTTGAATCAAGAAATATCCATTTGTTCTATAATTAAGTACAATTTAACTACAAACTCAACTAAAACTAAAAACCTCTTTCAAAAAAAATAATGATCGAAGTGAATTTTTTGTTCTGTAAAACGTGTGCAACCTTTCAACAGTTGCTATAAATGAATGTATTAATGGGTGGAACATGGGAAGGTCAATTTAACAAATAAATTGCTAAACAGTTCATTACAAGGAACTCCGGAGAAGTGGACGATTAACGAAGATCTTTGAAGGGAAAATGTGCGATCCATTCGCGAATCAGTCTAACGGAGTCTCTGAGTCGAGGTTTTTTTCCTCATTGTCAGCAGGGGGAACTTGTATTTGCAGTGACTTCATTGTGTTTGTCCCTTAATTGCATTATTGAGGCATGAACGCACTTTTAATGGCACCATCAAAAAAAAAGTAACGACATGCAGCGGTTCGCTGTTTGAGCACATCTGGCGCGTATAAATTCAGCCTGCCAAAGAAAATAGTTTGGTTGCTTGAAGGTTTTTTTTTTGCTCCCCTCCTTTTGTTTTTGTCCTTCTTTAAGTCCATGTAAAGTCGTTAACAGGTCGCTCATTAAGGAGATGTATTTTAGGGCGAATAAAACGGGTGAATTTGTTTGTATGCCAAACATTTTATGTAAGCGAGGGATGAAGCCACTGGAGGCAGAGTTACTGTTTTACTAGTCATAGAAGAAGTTTGGTGGAACCCAGTTGTCGGTTTTAACCTATTTAGCCTCGATGCGAGAAAACGACGACAGCTTTATACTGAGTGCAACTTCATGGACTTGACTTGACTGACTCATGGAGTATGGATACACTTCATCCATCATGGGGGAGTGGTGAGATCTGGAGAGGCCTCCACCACTCCCTGGCCTGACCATCCGTAACTGACATTGAGTGCATTGTTTTGGGTGGAGAGCTCAGTGCACGCTGGCCTAAAGGTACATTCCTTTACTCTGGAGGCCTGTTTGAAACACAAACCCCCTTTTGAGCCTGGTGGACCCACTGAATCTGCCAAACTTAGCATCCATAGCTGGCACGGCCTGTTTTTTTTTTTTTTTTTTCCAGTGTCAAACTGCACAATATCATTTTACACAATTGCGGGCCTTCCCTTTATTTTTCCTTTACATGCACAGCCACAATTCATATCAAGATACAGAGGTAGCTGGCTTACAAGCTGTGTCTGATTGTCCCTTTTTTACCCCTATTGTAGTCATCCAGCATGGTGAGGTGCCAAGAGAGATCATTTTCAAATGCAGAATCCCCCCTTCCTGCTTAACTTATGGGTCAGGTCAAAATGATGTCAACCCACAATGCATTTTCCAGTTGCTGACTCTGAACATGGGAGATTATATATCTGAAAACTGAAAGACGCTGGAAAGTCATGCTTCCAAGACTAAAGTTTCAGACGTTACTAAGATCTCTCGAGCAAAAAAAGAAACACAGTAAGGCTGCAGGATCAGCACTGGACATTCCTGCTGTTGGATTTTCAACTGAACCAACAAATGTCAATCAGTGTGTGAAAAACATCAACTACGTCCTTAATGACAATTCAAAGTATGTTATTCAGAGAGGTTTGATATAAAATTGTTCACAGCAGTGGTGACAGAAACCAGACGCCTGCTGAATGTATTCCCTCTATAAGTTACCTCACAGCTAGTACATACTACTGCTACTCATATGGTCTTACAAATGCAGTGCCTAATGCCTGACAGACGTTTCTGGGGCACAAAACAGATTTTCAAAAAGATATTAATAGCAGAAAGGCACAAGCAAGGTATATTAATACAACATGGTATCTAAAAAACATGTTGGTGATCCCTGGTTCTGTTCAAAATAGCAGAACTGAATCAAGGAAATTGTGCAGAAAAATGAGTGGAATTGCCCTTTAAAGAAAGTAGCGATTACAAATACACACATACACTTACACACACATACACAGTGATTACAAATAGATAAAAAATAACCGAATATATATATAAATAGGTTTAGAGGTTCATGCTTGTATATATGTACAGCTCCAGAAAAAAAAAACTTCAGTTTGTCAGGTTCTATCTTTTTCTATCTACCGTTTTTAAGATCCGCTGACAATACTTTCCAAATAAAAATATTGTTCTTTAAAATATAATTTTAAATCATTTTAAAGTATAACTACACGTCAAACTAAAAGAAATTAGGCAGTGTTTACAATACTTTGATCATTTAAAGAAAACAAATCTCTTGTTCACTCAAACAAAACAGCAAAAATAACTTCTAGTAGTGTTTTGCCACCCAAATGGTCACATTGTGAGAAGAGAATGTTGATTACAGCAGTGTTTTTTTACTTTTACTCATTAAATAAGATTTGATTTAGGTGATCACTTATCAGTACCTCATATAGCAGAATGAGGTTATTGTGTAGGAATTTAACTGACACTGGCATGGTTGTCATACTCATAGAGATGCTGATTTAAAAACAATTTTCAGTCATCTCTTATTTTTTCCATATTAAAGCTTCACTGTATCCGTTAGATCCTAATCATATTTTTTTTAAAGATCGCTGCCAAATCGCATGACTTTTCTCACAAGCAGCGTGAAAACATAAATCCAGTTCAGGATGATTTACTGCGTGTATACATGTTTGTGGACACATGGCCACACTTCCCTGCCCTCATACACTTTTCCTCTTCTCTCTCTCCCCAGAGGCAGCAGCTCCTTCTGAAAGCCATTTTTCAGACCCAAACCACGCCCACGCTGTTCCGCCCACCCGTGACGTCCACAGGTACGTCGCAGGGCTCCCTGGCCAATGGGGAGCGCCCAAACTTCCGCACGACTCGAATGGATAAAGCGGAGCGGCGGAGGGAGAGAGAGACGGTGAGAAACTCTTTCACCCTGCGAGTCTTCATCTCCTCACGGCTTTAACGGATCTACAGCCTCGGAAACTTATTTCTGCTGCCGGAGGAACGGGGAACGCGACTGCTCCGACCCCCAGATAGACCAGAAAAAAAAGAGAGGAGGATCCGAACGGACAGAAAAGGAGAGGAGAGGAGAGGAGACTGGCTCCCAACTTTGTTGTTGTCCTTCCATGAGAGAGCAGCACAGTGGAGACTTTTCTGAAGTCCTGGTGTCTGTTTGGAAGTCTGGAATGAGGTCGCCTGGTCTGTAAAAGAGACTATACCAAGGAAAAATGAATTTCTTAGTTTGAACGCGTTGAAAGGGACTCGACCCCTCTCTCTCTCTCTCTCTCTCTCTCTCTCTCTCCCACAAACACACACACACAC
>JBBMFX010000037.1:9072418-9085538 GCA_037832545.1 Rhabdalestes septentrionalis | reverse complement strand
TCTCTCTCTCTCTCTCTCTCACACACACACACACACACACACACGCACACGCCTCGACCTCCCCCTCCTCCTCTCCGTCTCCCTGCTGGAGAAATGGTGTGAGGAGCGCAGCGATGGCTGCGTAAGAGGACGCAGAGTGAGAAAAAGAGAAGAGAAGGAGTAAAAGGAGAGTTAGGGAGAGAGAGAGCCGCGATGGCGCGCGCCCCCGCCGCCTGCGTGCTCGTGTGCTTGGGCGCGTGCGCGGTGGCGGTGGTGGAGAGTGCGGCGCGCCGCCTGGTCTGCTGGCAGGCGATCATGAACTGCCAGGCGGAGCCCGAGTGCTTCTACGCTTACGGCCAGTACCAGCACGCCTGCGAGACCGTGCTGAGCCGGCGCGCCGCCTGCCCGAGCCACTGCATCGCCTCGCTGGTGCAGCTGAACCTGACGCGCGGCGGGCCCGCGCTGGAGGACTGCAGCTGCGGCACAGACCCCGTGTGCCTGGAAGCCAAGCGCGCCATCGAGCCGTGCCTGCCGCGCACCAGCAGCGTGGGCTGCACGGAGGCGCGGCGGCAGTGCGAGCGCGACCCGCAGTGCCGCGCATCAATGTCCATGTACCTGCTCCACTGCGGCAAGCTCTTCAGTGGGTCCCACTGCTCCAGCGCCTGCAAGGATGTGATCGCCGACATGCGCCGCCTGCCCAAGGCGCAGCAGCTGGACACGTGCGTCTGTGACGGCACCGAGCGCACCATCTGCGAGTACGTCAAGCTCAAAATTAAGAACCTGTGCTTCGGGGAGCCCACCGAGGACGACGACGACGACGAAGGTTCGGGAGACGGGGAGTACGAGGACGACGACGAGGATTACATGTCGCCTGACGGGGCAAGCAGGTCCACCGCCTCAGTCTGGGGGGCGTCCATGGGGCTAGTGGTGCTGGTGCAGCTTTTAAGATAACTGATCAGTGGAAGACTGCCTGACTGGCATGGCCAGGGACGTGAGGTCCGTAAAAATGACTGGTCACTGAAGTTTGCTGGGCAGTGATTGTGATCTCCGACAGGGCAAGTCACCCCAGAAGTTACAGTGGAGTCAGTCGCTGACTGCTCAGTCCAGTGGACTAATGCCGCAGGTTGACCTCACCGGTCAGGTCAGTGAAGGAAAATGACCACCGGTTGATTTAAGTGCTTGAACAGACTCCTCACCAGCTATAGCAAGAAGTAGGGACTGGTCAACAGGACCTCCTGAGGACACCGGACCCGAATGTTGTTCATCTCCAAAGAGGACAACGTCTTGTTTTTGCATGAACCTTTGCTTGAGTTTTGTTCACGTTTCCAGGTTGGTCACGTTGCATTCGCCGCACTTCTCTATGCAAACGTACCATTCAGTGACCCCTCGGGCACACTTTTCAATATTTATTGCTCAGAATTGAACTCTTTGCCTGCAAGTGACTGGAGGTTTCGGATAGAAAAGCGAGGTCAAGCTCGCTCTAACACTACTGCCTTAAAAAACAACCGTTTCGCAAAGTGCTCTTCTCACATGGTCCAATAGTACAGCCTGGCTGCCCTCGAAGAAGAAAAAAAGTGTGTAGACCATTTAAAAAATGTGTTATTTTGTTACTTAGAGATTTATCTGTGCAGGGTTTTTTTAATCAAAAAGCTGTGCACTGCCAATATGAGACAAGATACATCAAAACTATTTTTCTACTTCCTAAAGTTGCCTTTGACATTGAGCGACACCATTTTCTGAAGGGCTGAAAGGCTGGAAAGAATCTGAACTTCTGAGTTCTGACACATTCAGTTGTGAAAGTACTAGATATAAGCATTTACCTGACACAAGGCAATATTTTGTACCATAAAAATGTCTATGAAAAACAAAGGGTGACGATTTCAGCTTTAAAGGGAAGTTATTTTGATATTTTTTGTTGGCTGTAATTGTTTTGCCTTTGGAACTGAAGCTGTACAGTGTAAATAGATGTGCAGAGAATCTTTTTAATTGTTCTCAAAGATGAATTATTTGACTGTAGAAATGTCTAAATCCACTGTATGACTGCCTCGGCGATGTACTTTTTATAGAAGGCATAAAAAACAATGAAAGTACAAAGACTTAAAGGAGTGTGTGTAATCTGTTTATCGTGTGACTTTGGTGGGTCAGCTCCTCGGACTGCAGGTCCTCTAGGGCTGCTCTTGAGGAACGTATGAAGGTTTACAGGGAGCTGGAAGCACTGACAGCCTTGACTTTGCAAACAGTGGTGTTTGCAGACAGCCTAAAGCCTGACTTTCTGATATCTTTAGAGCGTAAGCACAAAAGCAAATGGCTTTTCCCTGGGGTTTCACCAGTCCGAGGCAGACAGGGGTTTGTTTACTTTTCAATCACTGTGTTTGCTTAACAGCCTCCCTGTACACGCCGTGGCTGCGAACAAAGCTAGCCTCCGCTAATCTGAAAGGGAGACGGTAGCGCTGCCACGGGACTCCGAAGATTAATTATCTTGTTACAAGTTGTATACTTAGTTCTTCCTAATAACTGAGTGCTTGGCTTTATTCAACTTCAGCTCAAATCTAAAGTGCACAGGCCTGGTGAAGGGTAGGCCGGGCTGGGGGGTTGAAAGGTTAGCCTGACTGTTTACTAAAACCAGTCAGTTCTTACTGATCTCCCAAGCTGTGGTTGATGCCTGTTTTTTATCACGAGTGGCAGCTAGACCGTTTAACCCATAACTGCAGATTTGTCTCCTATCAAGATTTATATTATTAATCTTAAAAATTATTTCTACTATAGACTACTGTTAATACTCTCTATTATTAATAACATATCAGGGAACAGAAGGAACTTCACTAGCTGTTACTGGTGTTTGGTTACAGTATGTCATACCTTAGTCATGTGTCTACAGTTCTACAATTGATCAGTTTGTTTATTGCAATGTTAAAAATAAGTAATTTAGTGTTCTGCCAAATCAAATATGCATACCAACATTATTTAACAGCACTCTCTATGAAATGTCATGAGTGATAAATTAAATAAGTAAATAAACCAGAAGTCCAGAGTGTGGTTTAAAAACAGTGTAAGATGTAGAATAGTGCACTAACTTTACAGACAAGCTAAAAGCTTTTAAATAGCAATTCTTATGGGCTTGTAATTGGTTGTTAATCGTTTGTGCACAACTTGAGCAAACTTTTAGCTGTGTGGCTAAATACAGTAACCTGCATTTACTGAAGGAGGGTTTAGAGGTTTGTGGGCACATTTGTTTACTTTGTCACATGCAAATCATTTAGAGGGATAGCCTCTCTCTCTCTCTCTCTCTCTTTCTCTTTCTCCCTCTCTCTCTCTCTCTCTCTCTCTCCCAGTTAAACCCACCCATCTCCCTCATTCTTCCCCCTCTCGTCACCGTGGGTCTTCAAAACGGCGCGATTGCAGCAAAATGTTTTATTAGAGAGGGGACAAGAGGCCTCGAGCGCGCTGAATGGAGAAGAAGTCGAGTGTCACTTTTGTCATGTTAATCTTAAGCACATAATGGCCCCAGCTGCACAATACCCAGGCACTTCATTCCTCTGAGGCTCGCTGACACCTCTTCAGAGCCGAGCCGCGGGGTAGCATGTGGGAAAGATCCGCTGGCCCCTAGTCCACACACTACATGCGGCTGCCGCTGCTTAGTTGCCTATGCGCCCACGTCCAGCAGCGGGATCTATAATCGCAGCCCCCTAGTTTTTCTCTTTCAGCGCTCAGTTTAGTCTCTAGGCCAAAAAACCCCCGAAAAAGCCCAGCATGCTGTGTATGAAATAAATAGAGAGGGCCTCGTATGGGCGATGGGCCGGAACAACTGGAACCGAGCAGCCAAGCAAGAGTGATGAATAACAAGATGGATTTTGCTGTAGTTCTCATAATAGGGTGACAGGGTTGAGAGTGGCAGAGAATGATGGATGGAAAGAGGGGGGGGTCTGAGGCACTATGTCGCTTCATCATAGTCTTTCCTCCAGCCTGGGCTTGTGTTGAGTGGGTATCCAGATTCATATGTACATTCAGATATTTATATATATATATTATATTCCAATATGTACTATATATTATATCCGTTTTAATGACAAAAAAACGATGTACTACAAAAAAAACCCCTATGAACTAAAAAAATAAAGTAAGCAATATGTATATTTCTCATTACATGACTTACAAAAGTATTCCTTAAGTAATTATCATACAAGCAAATCTGTCTGATTGAGATTGCACAATGTTACAATCTCATAATAATGTAATAATAAAAATATGTGGTACATTGCATACATTCAAAATAGATTTACCTTCCAAAAAGCTGATTAGAATTCATTATTAGATTCATGGGTTCATGCTGTATTACATCCTATTAATTAGTATTTTTAAATATACGTTTAGGATTTTTGTTGGCCTGTTATGAAAAGCAACAAGTAATATGTAATAGGAGTCCAGATTCTAGAGCCCTTAACTATCCACAAGTGAACTCCTGTGATATACTGAGCGACAGGCCAGCCCACGGTAGAGTAAGAACCAGTTTACAAGAAGCATCTGTGTTTTTGCGTTTGTGTTTCAGGTCTCTGAACACCAAAGGTATCTGCCCCGCTAGTCCATGCCTCAGTGACCGTCGAGAAATAAGCGCACGGCTGCTCTTCACACTTCGTACTGTAGATAAGCGCAATCTGTCAGTGATTATAATAATGGCGCGTTCAAAGGAGGTATAACCGGCTCTCTTTAGCATTGCAAAATCAGCCATTCCAATAATAAAACCACTGCGAAGTCCTGGAGCGAACATTTGCATTTGCTTTTTTTATTTTTCACTCCACCTCACCCTTTTTTGCGCTTAACTAAGTGGCGCCTGTCACTTTAAGACAAATGTAGCCGCCACTTTACCAGTTATAATGCTCCTTTATTATTCTTTGGGATAATGAACCAATTTGGCAGTTCAGGCCTCAAACTTGACTTTCCCTTGCAATGTTTTCAATTAACTCCTGGCACTTTTTCCGGAGTCGCAGAACGGTTTTCCCCTGTAAAAAAAAAAAGACAAAAAAAAGAAACGATGGAAAACGACAGGGGAACTTCACAGCAGGGACCTGGATTCTCGTTACAAAAACAGAACATAACTGCTCCTTTGGCCAAAAAATGAATTTATTTATTGCTAAACCACTTGGGGTGAACATCTTGAGCTTTTGTCGGAGTAATTACTCATAGGTCAGATGCACTGATTCTCAGTGTCGGCCCCTTTGAGCCTCTTATGGGGGAAGTGATGAAGAAACAAGGAGACAGGCGGTCTGATTGAGATTGGGAATAAGCAGTGAAATGGAAAGTGCATTGGATGGGATTTAAGTAATCCTTTAAAGTTAACACAGGGTATTTGATGGAAGGGAGGCTGGAAGGGGCCCCCTGTCAGTTCCCTTAAGGAGCAGTTGTTTTCTAAATGATAAGCATGGACCAGAGTTGTTTCAGCGTTGGTTAGAAAGGCCATGTTTACGAGTCATATTCTCCCAAATGAAAACATAAAACGGGCAAATATAGTTTGTTCCCTCTTTTTATTTTCTTCATCAGGCTTTTAAATCTCCCTTCTGAGTGCATATTTGTAGTCCAGGGTTTTGATGTGTACCACTCCCTATGCCTTCAATGTTGGAAAAATCACTAAATTGTAAAAAAAAAAAGTTTTTTGGCCTTCCCTTGTTGTTCTTTTCACCAACCAAAGCTTGAGAGCCAAAATCGTATCCTAGCCCGCACCCCCATCTGAGCTGCCACTTTGATTCCATCACGGAAGACCTCTGTTGAGTTCATGGCTCTTTGAAATGAGTAAAAAGGGCCTCAGCCCCGGCCCCTCCGGAGGGGTCCAGCTCTTTTTCCCGAAAGAAAAAGCTCAGCAGGATTAAGACGGTTGCAGGGAGAACCCTTACCTGAAGAGTTTGCGAGGTGCAGGTCCATATATAGTGTCACCGAGGAGCTTCTTCAGAGCTTTTGTGCGTCCATTGTCGTAGCTACCAAAACAACAGTCCTGTATTTGTTAGGGCAGAAGTAAACGTGGACCCACTTTGTTGAAAGTGCTCCATTCTTGCTCATTCCAGACGCAGACAGAGAATAATATTTTGAAATGCCATTGCTATAGTTAGAGTGTAGCGGTGAAGATTTGCAGGTGAAGGTTTAAGGTTTATGTTGCCAGGCAAACAGTTCAGGTATCGAAACGACTAAATTTGTAAAGACCACACTCTTCATAATAAAGGTGCCAAAATGGGGGTATTTGGCGCGATGCCACCGAAGGGTCTTTTGAGGTTCCTCTATTGTTGTAAATCAGATGGGAGTGTGAGGAACTGTAGGATACTCCTAGGATTGTACATCCAAGCCAAGAACCACCTAGGAACCATTAACTCTCAAAAGGTAGAGTACCAATTTGCTATATGTGTATCTAGAAAAATCTTTGCTGGTTCATTTTAGAATATATTTTAAGATTTTATTGATGTTTTTTAAGGCTCTTAATGGACAGGCCCCACCATACATAGCAGATCTTGTTCATCTTCAGCCAGTCCCTAGATCTTTGATATCTAATGGTAACGCTGTCCTGCATATTCCTCGATCTTGGCGTAAACAGAAGGGTGATAGAACCTTTGCAATTGCACCTTGCTTATGGAATCAGTTACCATTTGATATTTAATTTGCTCCATCTATCTCTGCTTTTAAATTTTTTCGATTGCCTTCCCAGGCTTATAAAGTTATTGCCATTCATGTCATGTTGTTTTGTTGCTTTGCTTTACATTGCATTTAAATACTGGTGCAGTGGTACAAATGCTGTAAATGTGATATAGAAGTAAACTTGACTTAGTGTATACCCATTCGTAATGAATGGTACACATCGGTCTGACCTGGTAAGAAATATGTGGTGCCATGTGGACTAATCTTGATTTCCCACGAATTCTTAAGATTCGATCAGGTAAGACCCTCCCCCTCCCAGGACAATGTGGCTTATCCAGTTTTACCATAACAGGCGTTGTGGGGAGAGTGTCTCAGTGTTGGATTCCTTCATGCTGGGGGGAATAACAGCCAGCGGAGGAGAAGCTTGCTCGCTTGTTTTCACTCTAGAGGATAATGAGGTGACGGAGGGGAGAGGTGTTTTTAACTAGCACGGGGCAAGGCCCCCTTTTTCTACAGCAACAGCCATATAATTCATCTGACAGGCAGGGGTGGGGAAAGCCAGCAACACATCAGGGCTGCACTGTGAGGAGGCAGGGCCACTGCCATCGTGCCAATGAATGATGGCAAAAGCAGCAATGAGGCTCCCATGAATATCAGCCAGTGAGTTTGAGAGATGCCATCGCTGGAGCAAATAGGCATTGGTAGGCATTGGGGGGTGGCTGAGACCCTCACAGAAATATTTTGGCCCAATTCCAAGGATTTATGTTTCTCAATTGCATGTAAAAATACCATACATTTGAATTAATTAGATTAAACAGAAACAGGCCAATAAACGTTAAGTGCTGCATATTGGTCAGTCACATGTAAATGAAACAAGAATAATATTTATGTAATAATACAAAAAAACCCAATGTGATTTGAATAAACAATGGCAGATACATGTGTTTATCTTTTTAAAAAAACATGATGTAAACAGTCTCATACATTTTAATTAAATGAATCTTGCTCCAAAGCTCATATGTTTTAACGGATTAAATTTAATTGTTTTCACATATTTATGCAGATTTGAAAGAATTTGAATAAATAAAAAAAAAAAATAATGATTTAAATAAAATCAAATAGATGCAAATGCTGAAAAAATGACTATGCTATGAATCATATTGTACCTTTCATGCAATTAGGAAATCACTTCACTTCAGGTCAAGCTCATTGAGATTAAGCAAATAAGCCAACTTTAATTATGAACTTAATAACACCATCAGTCTGGAGAGTGAGAACCTTTTAACCAGTTAATGAGGTACAGACCCATTCTGAAGCATCCATTCTGATATTTTTGTATGTGCTTTGATAGGCTGCATACGAGGCCCCTAAAGAAACCCGGGCAAAACTGATAAAGTTTCTAATTAAGTCCTGACAGTTTCATGTGGACAGAAGAAACTTTCACTGGCACACCAGTGCGTTCGTCATACACTAGAGAAAGTATCATATATGCTTAGGAATGTTTCATATAAACTACTACGATGCACCAGAAAATTTCACAAACCACAAGAATGTTTCATGAGTGCACCAGAAAGTTTCAAAAGCCCTGCTGAAAATTGTGCATGCTCATGAGAGAGAAATCTTTGGGTATGCACCAAATAAAACCCTGTTAGAGTAAGATACCATGCATACGCTTGATAAAGTAGCATACTGACTATAAGTTGAAGTTGCATGGAAGCCTGGCCATCACCTAGAAACTCCAGGATTTCAGTTTTAGCAATGGCCAATGTAGGGACTTTGAACTTGAAGCAAACACATTGGCCCTTTATTTAACACTCAAAAACATTCAAGCAATTGTCTAATTTAGAATAACTACACTCAATCTTAGTATTCATGATAAACATCAATATGACCCAATAAAAAATATATTTTGCCGCTTGTGTTCATCCTGAGTACTCTTGAAGGGAGATGATCTAAGGCCTCCATCCCATTAAACTAATCTAATACTATAATAATAATCTATTCAAGGAATGACATTTACAATTCAATAACGAATCCAGAGGAGGACATACACCTTTCAATACATGTTCCTTTTTTTTGGAAACTCATTTTGGAAGTTATGGATGTAAAGAACCTTTCAAACCTTAAAAGAACCTCCACAAAGCCTTTGTTCTATGTAACCCTACATATCTTGACTGTGTCTATCTCTATATTTAAGACTGTGGAGGTACAGTTTGCAGCGCTACAGAATATCAAGCCTTGGTGGTTCACGAGTGTGTGTAAAACCATTTTCTTCCCCGTTCACCACATGTAGATCTCAAAGCGATGTAGGCCAAATGTTAGCACGACCCTCTTTGACCTTGCCAACAGTCTTCGGCTGCTTTAGATCCCCAGCAGCAGCGAGAGGCATCATCTGCTACTTCATCCGAGCGCAGGACAAATAAACTGCCCCACGGACAAGTCAAACAAGAGTGCGAGAAGAAGGAATGAAGAAGGAGGGGCGGCTGGGAGAGCCGAGTGAATGGAACAGTGCGAGGAATGAGGAGAAAAAGGAATCAGAAGAGGGGCTGTTTAAGCTGTTGTTGGCGAGGAAGCTCCGTATGTGTTTGTGTTGAAACCATTGACTCAACTTTGACCAAGTGCAGGAAGCCCTCTCACTTACATCTCCACAATACCTCTCCCTGACCCTTCAATTGCCATTAGGTCCATTTACCAACACTGAATGCTCCAGCCCCGACTGGACTCCCTGGACAAAGAAAAGGAGAGTCCACTTAAGAGCGGGAAAAGCGGGGGGTGGAGGGGGGGGTGGGAAGAAAAAACAGCGAGAAAGAGAAAAAGAGAAAGACTGAGGCAGAGAGAAGGAGAGAAAAAAAGACAAAAACCTGCTGACATGGGGCATAACTTAATTTCCACGGTCGCAGGGCAGCTGGGCAGTGCAGTCTACTGTGGAAGGCCAGTTCATCTTCAATGGCTCCACTGACCCTGAAGAGCAACCCAGTGTGCGTCCGGCTCTGCTGCTGTTTATAGGCTTGACTTCTAGAAGCAAGGCTGGTTGTTCCTTCTTCAGATTCAGAATCAAACAGGTACGACAAGATTAACAATACGTTCAGTTCAGTTAAAAATATGAACATATTGAATTCTTTGCCACTTTTTACAGCTACAATTGAACTCCTGTTAAAAATATAGTGTGATCATACTTTAGTGTACAAAAACAAATGGTCTTATGTTCAATGTGCCCAGGAAGTTAGGACAGACCACTAGCTAAAACAAATATGAGCGCTTTGATATTTCTAAGAAAATTTCGGAAGCTTTCAGCATAATCCTATTACTGAGATGTGAACAAATTCATAGTGGTTGGTTGGGAAATGCTCTGTTGTTTAGCACTGAGTCAGAATCTTTTAAAACAGTGTTATTAGAAACCAGACATCTAAAGGCATCTAAAGTTGAAACAAAAATGACATTAATCAACCAAAAGGTGCATTTTTGATAGTTTTGAGGATACTTTTTTATTCATTCATGGCAGAGAGCAACATTCAGGACATTGTAAGATAAAAAATGCATTTTTTATCCATTTTGTCATCACCAGTAACACATGTAAAACTCAGAAGACACATGTAGATCACTTTAGATAGTTAATAAAATAGGCTACAATTGTGCTCTAGACCATCTGACCTCTGAACCCCTTGTTCATAACCCCCTTGTGTTGTAGACACTGCAACCCTGAGTCAATATGTTTCTCTACAATACACCATTCCACATCAAACCACTCTGAATGACTGTTTGCATCTCAATGTTGAATTACGTTGAATGTTTGAATTTAAATTTAACAGTACATTTTCACATTTTGCTACACATTTGTCATGGTTTCTAATGAACAATATGTGAAACGTTGGGAAGTGCAGAACCTACTGGCAGAACATATACCTCACTGTGCAAAAAGTCTTATATGCCTTATAAAATAACTGGATTTCGCTGAACAGTATATGTTTAAAATGCTGATATTAGAATGCATATAAATGACATGAATATGATAAATAGTGATTTATATGTCTGTGTGTTTTCTTAAACATTCCTAGATCTCTGCACATTTATGCCCAGTATTACATTGTAGTTTTCATTAAATAGCTCAAATACCTTGTTCTGCTCGAACAGTGCTTCATTAGATTCAATCAGGAGCTACTGGAGAAGTCTGGAACCAAACCTATGTTCCTCCAACCAGCCTAGAAAACTTCGGTTCTTTCTATAAAGATCAAATCTTGATATTATGTAACGCTTTCTTGATTATTTGCATTTATGCCAATGCTAACGCAGGTATTTGCTGGCAGGACGTCCCTCACTGCTCAGATCAAGAGCTTTGAACAGTTTGCACCGAAGTCTAAGACTTTTTCACGGTACTGTAAATGTAATTAATGTAACACATTATGTATGTACATATGTCGTTCCATAAGTACATACGTATCGTTTAAAAAAAGGAATAACTCTCGACTCTTGAGGGTTTATACCATTTGGCACTCTTTGAACCTCTAGTATCATTTAGCAGTCCTTTATGACTCTTTTTACTCATTGCACTCTTCTAACTCTGGTCATTCACAAGGCTATTTGTGTTTCTTTGAGCAGAACCACTTACATCCTTGAAGCACCAACTTGGACGAAACCTGCAGAGCGTCGTCTGAACGGGTTTTTACAGCCTCGCTCCTCCTCTGCGAGTCAAGAAGGCACTCGAGTGGTGGGCCACAATTGCTTACAAACCAGGATAACATAGGACGATTGAATGATTAACTAAGTACAAAAATCAATCAAAGACAATCAAATGAAAGACAACAGAAAGAGCCGGGGTGGAGGGCGAGCAGGAGAAAAGCTGGAAGAGAATAAATAATGAGGCCCAAGCTGGGGAGTTGTTAAGAGTTAATAGTCTCTGAGAAACTGAATGGGGGCTGGGGGTCTCACTCTATTAAGCCGACCCCCAGGGCCATGGGCCAAATTGTGCCCAGTTGTTGTCCTGAAAGAATTCATCCTTCACACATTCGGCTTCACCCATTATGTTGTCCCTTTTCATGGCTAGGGCCATGCAGGAGAAACCCGAGGGGCTAAAGGAATGAGTACAGGCTCTGAGAGAGCGGGCGCAAGAGAAAGAGAGAGCGAGAGAGAAAGAAAGAGAGAGAGAGTGAGTGGTCATAAATATGTTGAATCGGTGCGCGAGTTTAACTGGCTTTGTGGAGCAAACACAAATGATCCTTCAGAGTAATTAATTAATTTGGCCCATGGGGCTTCAACTATTATGTGGTCACGCAGCAGTCGAGCGCGAGAAGGACTGATATGTTTCCCATGGCGTTTCCCCCCTTCTTCATTTCAGGGTTTCAAGGATGTAATGATAAATTATATTTGCTGAAGTGTGTGTGTGTGCACGTGTGTTAGTGTGGTGTGTGTGTGTGTGTGTGTGTGTGTGTGTGTGTGTGTGTGTGCTTTTATGAACACAGTGTCATTTGTATTAAGGCCTGGCTTGTAATAAAGTCCTTGCCATGTTTAGGAGAAGTGTTATTGCCTTGTTAAGCATTAACTGAACCATCAACACTCAAACTCAAGACAAACAGAGAAAACGAAGAGCGGGTCGCATAAAAGCCTCTAAAAGATGCTTCCTATTCTTTCAACTTGCTTTAGAAGGGACTAGTGCACTTGTTCCTCAAGCTCTTCAGTATCTATTGATCAAAGATGTGAGAAAGTGAACTCTCTCGTTACTCCAACATCAACATGCACTCTTCAAAATGAAAGGGCCACGAAAAAAAAAGTTATATGTAGTAATGATACAGGAGAACAAGCTCTAGTTCTCGAAAGAACCTTGGTTCCCTCAAGAAGTATTTTTGTAAATGAGATCAAAGGTGAAGAGGAATCTTTTTAAAGTACAAAGAACCTCAAAATACACTCAATCCTGGAACGATTTTGAAACAATGTTTTCTTTTTGTAATTGTACAGATTATATTATTTTATATTATATTATATTATATTATATTATATTATATTATATTATATTATATTATATTATATTATATTATATTATATTATTTATTTATCTTCTTACAAGTACATTGGAGCTGCATCACTCTAGAACAGTCCGTTTCTGGCTATTTTTCGTGGGTGTAAGATTCTGAGACCAGCAGTGACACTGAGGTATTTGAGATTGAGAAGATAATTGGGGGCACAATTAATGTAAACAGACAGATGGTTATTAACTGTATGGCCTGTAACTGTATGGTAATTGAACCTAATAAAATGGACACAAAAGGTAAAGTATTTTGACCCTTCTGTACTGTACTGGTTAAAGGTCATGAGCTCAGAATAGACACAATATGAAAGTCCCCAGATCATGCTGAAGTTGAAATAAAAAAGAACCTGTAACTGGTTTTGGGCAGCACTTTTGTCAGGGCACTAGAGTTTAGATCAGGTCCAGAAAATGAGACCCGACCCGACCTGAGCCGTGCACCTTGTGCCCAAGCCCAGCCCGGCCCGACACATTAACTGTAATTATCGGCCCGAGCCCGATTTAAACCCG
>JBBMFX010000037.1:9062185-9072318 GCA_037832545.1 Rhabdalestes septentrionalis | reverse complement strand
AAATGCTTGATCACAGCCCGACCCTGCACGGCCCGAGGACAGCGGCAGGAAATATCGCGGGCCGGGCCGGCCTCAGCCCGTGTCGGGTTCGGGCAGAAGTCTAAACTCTACAGAGCACTCTAAAGGTCCGCTCTATTTGCCTGGCAAATATGATAAACTTTGTTTGAATGTAAAACTCTGCTCTTGAGTCTTGAATTTCTGGAACACAGTTACATCATGCCATAACACCAAATTAGTCTAATTGTATGGCCAAAAGTATATGGACACCCCTCCTGATGTTCAATCCTCACCAAGTGGATAAAAGCAAACAAACACAGGCAGCAGTGGGGTCATACTGAAGAACCCAGTGATGTTAAATCTGGTGAAAGATGCCACAGACAGTTTGTGTAATTTCTCTTCTGCAAGACGTGCCCCAGTCAATACTTTAGTGCTATTAGTGAGAAATGGAAGCGTCCAGGAGCAACTAAAGCTCAGCCACTAATAATAGACCTTGTTCATCCAGACACAAACTCAAAGAACAGGTCAATGCAGGAAGCATTTATAAATGGCATCATTCCCAATGAAGATCCAAACTGCTTCTGGAATCAACATCAGCACTTGAACAGTGTCAGGAACTTAATGAAATGGGTTTTCATGACGGAGTACCTACTTTCAAGCCTATGCTAAATATATGCAATACCATTCATTGGCTGGAGCAGCGAACCGTGTTTTCTGGAGTGATTAATCTTGCTTCACTATCTGACAGTCTGTTGGACAGTCTGGGTTTGGCAAATGACAGGAGAATGCCAACCAGAATGGAAAGTTGGGATGGAACTAGGTCTGGTATAGGCCCTTTAGTATCACTGAATGGTAATATTGATTTTACAGCATACATAGATGCTTCTAGCTTTGTGGACACAGGCTGGGAAAGAAAGCATAACTGCTCCAGTGCACAAAGCAAGGTCTGCAACGACATGGTGTGACAAGTTTGTTGGAGACACTTCAATATCTATTTGCATGAATTGGAATGGGAACTGTGAGCCAGGCTTTCTTATCTAACATAAATCATTGACCTCACAAATGCTCTTTCAAAAGGGCACAAATTACAACAAACACAGTGCACACTCATATGGAAAAGCTTTTCAGAAGCTGTTATAGGTGAAAAGGAGGGAGGAGCTACTGCATATTAAAACCCATGTTTTGGGAATTGGATGTCGAACAAGCTCATATAGGTGTCCAAATACTTTTGGCCGCATATTGTAGTTAACACCCTATCTAATTTTCCAGTGAGCCTCCAGAAAAATCACTAACTTTGTCTGAATATGTCTGCTTGTAATTTTTGTTATAATGAGGCCAGTAAATTTCAGCTCAAGCTCCGTTTAGAGGCGACTTCAAGTGTTTTCCGAAAGAAAATGCCGTTTTGACATTTTTCACAACACATCGCTAGTCAAAGGAGGTCAGTGGGTTTGCGCTCCAGACCTAGAAAGCAACAGAGTGAAGGCAAAATGTTTGCTGAAGATGGAACAATGGGTTTTTAAAAAGGGCACATTAGACGGATTCAAATACCTTCCTAAAACACACTATGTGGACAAAAATATTGGGATGCCTGACCATTACATCGACAGATCCTGTAATGACATTGCATTAAAATCCATAGACATTAATATGGAGTTGGTCCCCACTTTGCTGCCATGTAAGCTTACACTCTTTTTGAAAGGCTTTCCAGTATTTTGGAGTTTCTGTAGGAATTTGTGCCCATTTAATCTGTAGAGCATTTATGAGGTCAGATACTGATGTTGGAGGAGAAGGTCTGGCTCACAGTCTCTGTTCCAGTTCATCCCAAAGGTTTTGGATGGGTTTGAGGTCAGGACTCCAGAACGAACTTGTCCAGCCATGTCTTTATGGAGTTTGTTTGTGCACTGGGACACAGTCATGCTGGGATAGAAAAGGTTCTTGCCCAAATTGTGTTCACTAAGTTGGAAGCATGTGCCCTGGTATGTTAAGATTGCCCCTCACTGAAAGTAAGGGGTCATGTGAATTTAGTAAGTAAGATGTGTGTCCCAGTACATTTGTCCATGTAGTGTAACTTAAGTGACACTACTTATGGTCAAGATCATAAAACTTAAGACAGTTCAGAAATGTGCCATTAACTGAAACGTGTTGCATTCGGCAGGGATTCAGAAGTGGGTTATAAATGATTGATTAAAATTCAAAAATAAAAACTCAAATAAACCAACAGTACTTGTAAGAATGGCATTGTTTAGCTTCAAGACTTCTATTCAATATTACAAAAAGGGAGAGTATATAACATTATATTGGGTGGGATAGCTTCTGATTATAGCATTATATGAATCCTGAAATTTATATGATTATTATTTGCCAAAACTCATATATTCATGCTCATGTATAGTTACTGTCATATTTAATGCTTTTTTTTTTACATCATTTCGAAACACCAGAAGCACTGAGCGAACGTTTCATGAATAACACCCAAGACAATTTGGACCAAGAAAAAGGACTTGGCGTAAAATCTCGTGGAAGTGACCTCCTTTAACTGTAAGGATGTTTGGTCCTTCTCTTGAGAAGTCATGGTTTCAGAGATATGAGCTTTAGTCATGGCTGTGACCATATACGGTCGGTGTCTTTTGAACCTGGGTAGCCCTGCAACATGGACAATCCCAGCATTCCTAGCTAGATAAGAAAGCACTAACCCTGGAAAAGCAGCTGCTTTGAATCACTGCTGGTCCCTATGGGCAGACCCAGCACCAGAACATACTCATATGTTTTCTCCATTCCTGTGTTCAACCACATCTTTCGTCTCTCTCTCTTTCTAGTTCTTCGTTCTGACCCGCAGGTCCCGAAAGAAAACACCTCTCGTTCCACGGCCCCCTATGACGGACCTGATTGGGAAAGACAATGTTTTGACTCCAGCCCTCATTGTGTCTTTTCTCTCTATCATAATTCTGCTCCATCACAGAGGGCATTTTTTTTCTCCCTCCCCCGCAACTGTACACGGCTGCAGGCTTTCCTCCGGAGGAATGCTTCGTCTCTCTCTCTCTCTCTCTCTCTCTCTCTCTCGCTCTCTCATGTTTCACGGAGATAAAATAATGATCTCAAAGTGAATGACAACTGGGCTCGATAAAGCTCAGTGCTGTGCTATCTTAACCAAACTTTACTCTGCTTTTAATTACATTCAATTGAACGGCTACAGTCCTTTGGCACTAGCAGCAAATAAATTAATCATTCAAACATCTTTGCCCTCGATTGCTCTTAAATTATTATGTTGGGTTTTCGGGGTTTTTTTTTGTAAATGTAGTCGTGGAGTAAGTCTTCCAGTTAAAAAATTCTGTTTTAACATTCTTTCCTTTCGTGGGTCCTGCCATTTCGGTCAAAGGCCTGCCAAGTAGATCAGATCAGTGAAACAGAGATGTGCTCTCTGAAGCGTTTTTGTTGGTTTTTTTTTTTTTTTTACGTTTATCTTCATAGACTTGAATGGCCCTATCAAGGTGAGCTAAGTGGGTGCCCTTATACTCTCTTATACTCTGGAGGAACAGAATAAATAAAGAAAAAAACAGGGGGGGGGGGGGGTTAGCTACGCTGAGGGGGGAGGGGGGTGTAACAGCTGTTGCCTTCACAGAAACTTTTTTAACCTCTCCACTCTTGCCAAGGCGCGTCTGGAGTTAAAAGGGCCTGGTTGCCTTGGAGATGACCCTCAGCCCTCCTCCCCTCCCCCACACGCCCACTCGTACTCTCTTGGCCTCTTGTTTCTCCCTCTCGCTCCTCTGAGCCGGGATGGGTATTGGTTTACAGGCCAGTGTCGGACCCTGAAGCTCCAGGTTCTCCCTGTGAAAGCTTGTCAGAGCTTCATTATGGCTCCCCGATGAAGGACGGCGGAGGAATCTGGCTCAATCTGTCCAGCGCTGACCTGCCTCGCTCAACACACCTGATGAACGAGTTGGGCGGAAGGCGAGGAATTTTAATCACGGATTCCTGACATCCTGTCTAGGCTTTCGGTTGCGGGGCCCAGACCCCGAGCCAGGTGTGTGTGTGTGTGTGCCTTATGTCCTTGGATACTGGCCATCAGTGCCAATACTGTTTTATTAGACCTGAGTCAAGTTACCCTCAGGCTGGCAGAGTATGAAGGACTGCAGGGGACACTAAGGAAAAGTCAGAAGAATCATGGGCAGAATTTAACATGTTTTATCCTAACAGTGACCGTTAACACATATACGTTATAAATACGGTAGATCCCCAAAATTACCAAAAACGCCCGCTATAAATGCCTATTATTATATTCTAAACCCAAAAATATGCCCCAAATGTGCTACCAAAACACTTTATTTTTCATTTAAAACTCAGCTTACAACATTACCCTTAAAGGAAATAAAGATAACACTTTAAGAAAATGTAAAGGTAATCTTTAGGTATGCAAGGGACACTGGTATGATGCAGGAATTAGTCGCTGGGCAGCAGCCAATCCGCAGCAAGGAGAAATTAATAAAGCTCTCTGATTGGCTACTTTCAAACCTCCCACTTCTGAGTACAGAGGTATTTCACCATCCCAACAGGCACTTCTTTATACAGTTGCTTTGTGTTCTCTTGAAAGTACACAAAATAAACACAGCCAAGTTTTTATATGGAAATTTAGCTGAATTTGTGTTAATATAATATTACAAAATTAGCAAATAATATATTTGTAAATACATTGGCACAAAATGTTTATATATTGCCACAAAAAATGGAAATAATGGGGAGGCTTCCGTGGGTTTCCGGGAATGATAATTAGTTCAGTTCTAAGGAAAAATCTGCAAATGACGTAGGCTGGGAACTCTGAACCGCGACTTTGTGGGGGAACAGTATACACACATACACACAACAAGTGAACAGACCTTTATAACATTGGATACGCACACATTCAATTTTTTGGTCAATCAAATGTGAATGGATACAAAAGAAGAGCCCACTTGCAGGTCCTTGAGGTTTCAGCATCATTCTGTTGCACCAAGCCGCCTACTTTAATGTTTGAGTTTAAATATTTTTCCCAAAACCCATCCATTTTATTAACTACTCCCAGTTTTGGCTTCGAGCCAAGCAGACTAAGCCTCCACAGGATCCCAAACTAAATTTATTAATGACATCATTATTTTTTGCAAAATTAGTTATATTTTCTGACAGAAGAGCCTTGTTTATGAATCATAAAAAGCCGAGCCTCTGACCTCTTTGAAGAATTGTTGTTTTCCATCTGAAACAACAGACCGGACTGGAAATGCATTACATATGCGCCCTCATTACAGCACACTTATTATGCTGCCTCGGTGCCTCGGTGAGGTGCCTCGGGTTAAATGCCTCCCAATTAAAACGTAATCTAGACGCTTCATTGTATTTTGAACTTTCCACTTATAGAAAGGCCGGCATTAATTAAATGGTGGCCTGCTGAGAAGACCAATTAGCTCCATCTAAGACAAGGCACCCTTACAGCTCCTGACATCTCTACAGCTGCTCTTTAGCACAAGAACCAGACAAAGAGGGACTGGGCTCTTTAGCCTTTTCTCTGGCACCAAGCAAACCGGCTCATAACTCAACTGCTTCACTTAGTTAAGGGAACCACATAGGGAACAATGTTTCAAAAAAACCTTTAGAATGATTCATTTCTAAACTTTATGTCCAAAAGTTCGCGGACATTTATATTGCCCATCATTTATAAAATCATGGGTAATAATAAGATGTTTGTCCCTCCTATACCACAGTGATGTCCTCTGTTTTAGATGTTGTGAGGATTGAACTGTATTCAGCCACAAGAGCTTTAGTCAAAAGTTCTGGATGAAGCTTCACTATTTCAGAGATGGCATCTATATCAACACTTGACACTGGGCATGGTGACCAAAAGTTGATGTGCTGATGCTCCAGAGTGTCTCGTTTTATTATCAATGCTTTTCTATGGAAATTACCTCATCTGTGTGTGCAGTTGAATGCAGCAAAGTAGCTAAACTCACAAATTAGAGGAAATGGCTGGATAGTTTTGGACCTATAAGGCAATTTGGATTTACGTTGTCTGATTTGTGTTTCAGAAATGTTCTGTTTTTAAATGTAAAAGAATTCTTACCTCCATATTTATTTATCTTTACTTGTACTAATGTATTTTTGTGTGTGTTTTAGAAATGTTCACATCCGTGTCTGGTTTAAAACTGTACTTTAAAAAAATATATTATTATGTTCTCATAAAAAAGGAGCGGTACAGGATACTTTTCACTGCGTGTTGCTCTTGTATAACCATGCTAGTACCAAATAAAGTATCTTGAATCTTATGAATGAGACTGTAGTCGTAGACTGTAGTTCCTGGACTTCCAGTTTACACACTTTATGGCTCAGCCAGAATTCAGGCCGTCTCTATGATACCATCTCTTCTTCTCCACTCCATTCCCAGCATTTCTGTTTTGGGCCTCATAAACTGAAAAATACCGTCAAACCCACTTTATTAGCTGTACACCGGCAATGTCAACTTCCCTGGAGGAGAAATGATGTAATGCGCCCAAACTTGTGGTTTCAGAGTGTGGAGGGCAGGCTCTCAGACGTTACGGCGAGGTTTTTGATTAAACCCATTCGCTTTTCTCGGCCAATGGGACATTTCTGCGGCGAGAACAACCTCAGCATTGTGTTACTGTTTAACAGGCACCACATCGTCATGGCCATTGCTTTCCTCCATTATGTAGCAAAATGTTTGCTCACTATTTTCACATCCGTGTTCAAACTTTCTGAATTGCACTCAGACCTCGCGGCAGTCTATACTGGGGAGGCCCTTATGGAACATAGTATGCAGTTTTTCCTGTGCTGGAGACAGCATTACAAATGTTGAGGTTATGTTGGCCTAATTGATTGTGAAAGCACCATTTTCCCACCCCCTCCCCCTCACCTTCCCGGGGGCAAGAAAAGCAACATCAGGCTTACAAAGTAATTACAGTGTAATATAGGGCTGATTTAGCAATTAAAAGTCTGGGATATGGTTTGGATCTGCCGTGTGCGCTTGTCTCTCTGCCGCAATAAACCACAACACACACTCGGCTGTCTTCAGCTGTGTGCTGCAGTGATGGGGGGCAGGGGGTGGCATGCCTGTTGAAAAAAAAGAGAAAACTTTATATTGTCATTCCTTTTTGCATAAGCCAATGAAGCAATTTCATTATACCATTACTGTGACGGGGTCAGCTAGTCCTATTGACTTGCATTTCCCTGGAAAATCCCATCGCTGTTCCCGCTCTTCAGCAATGCTGTTGTTGTGATATGAGCCAGAGAATTAGTAAAGACTGGCTGAAAATGGAGCAAAACACCCGTAATTCCACAGGGGATTACTGCAACTTGGTATGACCCTTATGTTTTTACAAGAGAGGATAGCTGAAGCTCAGGTTTCATGATTATTCTTCTTATTCTTAAGTAGCACTGGTGGTGTTTGTTAGCACTATGATATTTGAATATATTTGGTCCTGGAATGACAGTTTCTAAATTCTACACAAACATTAGAAGATTCAGATTCAGATTCTATACACACATTAGAAGAATTCTCTCCCCTGGTATGTTTGGACTATATTGACCGCTTGTCATGTTGAGCTGTATAGCAGCGTGTTGTCATGTTGTGGAAGTTAATCCATTGTTTTGTGCCCCAGGCTGATGCTTTAGTCTGAACTTGCTCTTAAGGAATCTGTGCACTGCAACTAAATGTTTTTGTTGCAAAGGTCACATTTTTGTAATTCATTTCGAATCTACAGATACTACTGACAATGCTATGTTGATAGTGAACACATCTCTAAGAGAGATACATGTATTATGTTAAACATATATAAAAACTACGTGACATTATTTTCTGTGTCTATTTAATGCATTATAATAATATTGCAGTTATTATTTTAGAGGTGTACTGTTTAACTCATTTTTTGGGTTGTTGTTAACTGTCTTGTATGATTACATTAATCCTGTTTAATTATTTTGCTTTTTTAATACTTGTTTTGAAATATAAATAGTACAAAATATTGTACTAGTCTTTCCGTTTCTTACATTTTTATACTGCATTCCTTAAGGCGGAGGATCCTGCCCAATCTGGCAACGTTGCAGAGATTTCTGCGCTGTTTCAGAAAACATTGTAACTGTTGTTTAAAAGACGCTTAATACTGGAGTTAAACTGAGATATGCTTATAAAATCACATTTATTTTATATTTTGTATAAAATAAATCCAGATTTAAGTTAAAAATACACTAAGTTTAAGTGAAAGATACACTAATTGAATATCTATCTATATCTATAGTTGCGTGTGTGTGTATATGTGACAGTTTTAATGATCGTATTTCTCAAGCATCATCAAACATTTGTTGAAGCCCTTATTATTATCAGCATTTTAAGAATTAGATTCTCATGGGAAGCTGTATTAGTAACCTCATGGTCAGTCTGAACAAACACAATTGTCCAGTTTATACAAAGCCATTCCAGAACTGCAACAATAAGTGCTCATCTCAATTACCTACATCCTTTTCTCTTGGCTTAAAGGCTTGAGGAAACCCTTTCAACCCCATTCTAAGCCCTTACTGCCCCAGCGTTGCTAACCAAACACAGTGGCAATGAGGAGGTCAAAGGGGGATCAGGGCACTTTTGCCTTTTTAGCCCTTTGATATCAAGCCTTGCTGCAGAGCACCTGTTTTCTCCCCCCTCCTCTTTTTTTATATTCTTGTTTACTTTGGGACGTGTCCATTTGCCTCAGGCATTTCGCAGCTCCGGTTCCAAGTGAAGTTAGATGACCAGTGAGATCGGTGGAATTCTTAACCCTGTTGCCCCCTGAGCCGGAAAAACAGCTGGATAGGAAACAGTTGGGTGCAACACCAGCTCCGCTTCTCGCCTAAACAAACTGCTTAATGAGCAATTATAGAGGCCTTAGTAAACACACAGGTTGCGCCTCCAATGCCCTGTTGTTTTTTAGGTAAGTGTGAAGAGTATGTGTGTGTGTGTGTGTGTGTACGTGTGTGTTGTAATTTGCCAACAACATGTATGTCAGTGCAGAGCCCAGTAAATCAATTCTTGTTGTTTTAGGAACCGAAAATGAAGTCCTGGGGAGGAGCCAAGAGAGAAAAGCTGAAAGGTCGATCGTTAAAACTTCCCTGAGTTTGGACCCATTTCTCTTATGTGAGTGTCCCTCAAAGCCGCCATGCTGAGAGTTTCCCTTTTGCTCTCCACTCTCGCACCTTCACAGTTGGCCATCCCTCTGTCCTTTTCATCTCTCCCTCAGTGGGGAGAGCTCAGTCCATGTTAGCACTTCCAACTGAGTGGAAAGTCAACACTCTGCTTTTCAGGGTGAGAAAATCTGGAAGGGAACCATAAGATGCATATCAGTCGGTAACCTTTGTTTCAACAAGCACAAGGCAGCCGTTTTATGTAAACCATGTACCACACTGAGCTGCATGGAAAAGATTGCATGCCCCTGGTCAAATGTCACATTTTTTGATAAACCCCCTACAGAAAACACACATTTGCTGTTAAATGGAGCAGCGTTGCCCCAATGATCAGACAGTTGTGGGCTCAAATCCCAGGACTGCTAGTGTAATCACTGAGGTACTCTTGAGGTACCATCTACACACTGCTTCCCAGGCACCTACATATACATTCCACCCATGTACAGTGAAAAAAAATGTTTTTGTGGTTTAAAAAAAGCATAAAAATGCCTATTTTTATTGTGTAAGCCCTAAATATGTCCCCAAATATGCTCCCAAAACTTAATTTAATTTAAAACTTATTAATAATGCAAAGGTAAATCTGTATATTTACCTTTGCCCTATTAATTGCATTGTGGTGGGGGTGGAGTGTCTACTCCGGAACCCGGAACGTGAGTGTGTGACCGCGGGTGTTGTGAGTGGAATATCTACTCTGGAACGTGAGCGTGTGATGGGGGGGTTTCTCGAATACAAATATATTTTTAAGTTTATGTCCGAATACCGTATTTGTAATATAGATATATATATATTAATCGCATTTAATCCCACTTACATACAGACTTACAAGAAGCAGATTTTTTTTTTACCATGTATTATTGAATACAAGCCTATAACTTGGTCATGCCATTTTTAATACTGACTGAAACAAACCTATTAATTAGGTTACAGTATATGATGGTTTTGATAAA
>JBBMFX010000037.1:9048582-9062085 GCA_037832545.1 Rhabdalestes septentrionalis | reverse complement strand
GTGTATATTTATATATAGTTTTAGAGAGAATGTAAGTTTCAAATAGGATTACATCACCCCCTTACAAACACAATCACAGCTGCAAACTCTCTCACTCTGTGATCATTACTATACTGTGCAATTCACACTCTCACACACACCCTAATTACTCAGACCTGCAGGATAATTCCCGGAGCTTTAACGTCAAATAGGTAATCATGTCAATGCAAGCAGAGGCAGCATGAGATTAAATCAATTTAAACATGGTCACAGGGATGAAAAGCCTTTACAGCTCCTCCTAAACCCCCTGTTTGTGTGAACACTGTCTGATGGCACTTGATACACTTTGTATCACTATCATCTTTTAAATCCCCTTCAATCCCAAAGTAAATCTGTTTATTGACTACAGTAATCCCAGCAGAGACACTGCAAACATCGGCTTTCATCAAAGACAGAGCTTTGCAAACATTTTAATCTGCTGTAATTGCCCCTTTGATACGTATCTGTCACTCTAATGATTTAAGGTTAGTCTGTCTCGGAATACGCAGGGAGTTAAAAGCTTCAGCGCTTTGTTCTTGTTTTAATACTGGGTTTGGTTGATCAAATACTGATTATGACAAATCATTTGAGAAAAGACTGTTAAGTTGCTACATATTTTCTGATGTTTTATTGAGGAGCAGGTCGTGCTGTCAATTAGTGCTTTTGGTCAACAGGGGCAAAGAAAATGCAATTAAACCTTTTGGTTGTTTAGAAGGAAGTTTGATAATGAGTGACAATTTAGCCGCTGTTAAATGAGTCGGCAAATACACAATAGGGCCAAATGTATGTGGACACCTGATCTTCACACCTATGTAATGTAAACAAATTGCCCTTTATAGTCACGTGTGAAGACATAACAGCACACGGTGTGAACAGTGTGAAATGCTTTCTCTGCATTGAACCAATTCACATAGTGATGCAGCCACCAGTGTGGTGCCCGGGTAGCAGTGTGCTCAGGTGTGGTTGGACCCACAACCTTCTGATCATAGCGGCAACTCCCAAACCACCAGGCCACCAGCTGCCCATTGGGCTTCTTATTGGAAAACCATTCGCAATAATAACCACTTTGTGGCTATAACAAGCTCCAGGAAGGCTTTCCACAAGGTTTTGGAGTCTTTCTGACAATTTGTGCCCATTTCGTCGAAAGAACCATTATATGGTCTGTTCATTTTAATGGTGTTCCAAATTGGGTTGATATCAAGGCTCTGTACAGGGCACTGGACTTCATCAGCTTCACCGATTGATGTCTTTATGGACTATGTTTTGCCTACAGGGACACAGTGTGGAACAGGAAGGAGCCTCCTCCAAATGCAAAGCACATATTAATCTACAATGTCTTTCTATAGTGTAGCATTAGCTTGGTGACCAAGGGACCAAACCCAGACTGTAGAAAACAACCCCAAACCTCTGTTGGGTGGAGCTATCCCCACTTCCACCAAACCCAGATACATCCATCAGACTGCCAGATAGTGAGGCGTGATTCATCACTCCAGAGAACACATTTCCACCACTCCAGAGTCCTGTGGTGGCTGGTTAACCAAATTAACCTTAGTATGGACAGCTACAAAAACAGCAACTGAGAAAGTGTAAACATCAGAACTTTGTCTTGATTACTTTGAGCTCTATCAACTGTATTGTTATTTCAAAGGCTTGTGCTTTTTAGTGTTTTTGTCTGAACAAACACAAAATCATGGCCAGCAGTGAAGGTCATACCAAACAAATAAAACATCACATTCATCAAAATTACACGAAAAGTGTACAAAATGTTAATAAAAGTGTTTTAACTGTATTTGTATTTCTACACTCATCATTGATACATAACATTACATTAGTAATGTATGAAATGATATGTGACTAGACTTCAGAGTGAGTTAGGCAACTGTAGAACCACATAGTCAAGCACATGCCACCAGTACATCCTGACTGATGGAGTATTCTTGGTGTGTTAGGTTAGTGTGCTTGGTTTTATTTATTTTTAACACCAAGAAGCCTAAGTAGTTCTCTCTCTGCGTCTGTGGGAGCCTGGGCCATCTGGCCAGACACACCAAAGCACACTTAGGAGCATCTTCCAGCCTGACTGGGCTTGGTCAGTACACTACACATACAATGAAACACCCTGTTTCAGCTTGATCAGCTATTATCTGTCTTCTAATCTTGAACACTACATGGACAAATATATTGGGACACATTTCTATTACTCCAACATCGACTTTAAAGACATTGCATTCAAATACATAGACTTTAATATGGAGTTGGTCCCCAGTTTGCAGTTATAACAGCTTTCCACAAGATTTTGAAGTGAATTTGTACCCATTCCTTCTGTAGAGCATTTATGAGGTCAGACACTGATGTTAGACGAGAAGACCTGGCTCAAAATCTCCATTCCAGTTTATCCCAAAGATGATGGATGAGGTTGAGGTCAGGGCTCTCTGTGGGACACACCAAATCTATCCAGCCGTGTCTTTATGGAGCCTGCTTTGTGTACTTGGACACAGTCAGCTGGAATAGAAAATGCTCTTCCCTAAACTGTGTCCACACATTTGGAAGCATGGTGGGTCCAGAATGTCCTGATATGCTTGATTTTAAACACTTGTGGCAAAGGGTGTTATTGAATTCAATAAGTTGTGTCCCAATACCTTTGTTCATATTGTGTATATATTATGATGTAATTAAACCAAACTGGTATAAATGCATTTAAAAATCATATTTGATTAGGGTTAATTTACTGATTTTTCAAAAGTATTCTAAAATGTGCTTCCTGTTTTACAATACTTCTTAGGACAGACACTCATTTGGAATCTGCTAATTATATGTGGAAACTGAACATGGGGACACTTAGGGAAGGCCATAATATTGTGGAATGACATCGAGAGTTACACAGGACATTTAAATAATCCAGTAAACATTCTGTATTAACATGCTTAAGAGTGCTGACAACAGGAAACGGCAAAATATACAAATAATGGGTTGCCTTTCCCCAACAATATCAAAGATAAAATTGTTTAGAAGATGCATTTCCTATAGAAAATACAGTGTTTGTCCAACATGAGCAATTCTCTAGTTCTACAGTACCTCTGATAGTGTTCTAGGTAGTTGCTAGGGTTCTGCTGGGTGGATGCTAAGGTATCCCATGCAGTTAAAAAGGTATTGTTACTGTATATGAATCATTCTGATATTCAAGCTTTTGTCCACAATATTCAAGAAAGAAAAAAAATCATCTGGACAAAAGCACACCATTCTTGATTAGAACAATCAATCAGTTAATTCCATGTTAACTTGAAACCTACAGGCTAACAAATAATAATTATCATGCAGTACAACAACAGTAATAAACAACTGGATAAAGATGAAGAAATTTCATGAAATGGCATTATGAAAACAATACTGACTTTGAAAAAAATCCATATGAAATCATATTTCACAACAATAATAAAGTTTATATAACAGAACGCAATATATTCCACAATAATGAGCTGTATTTCACAATATCATTCCCATGTATTTAATAATATTTTGAACACTTCCATATACCATGCTTTTGCCATTGCTGGTGATTGTGGCTCTGAAGGGTTGCTCAAAATATATTTGTTATATTTATTAAACAACTTTGAAATTATGGTCCCAGGAAAAGAAAAGAAAAAAACATTCATAAGACCAAGGCTTCATTTGAAAAGCTAATGCTGTTTGGGCCTCAGCGCTAAGTTTAGATTAATATTCCAAATGTACACTAAGTCCTTTGCTTATTTTCATTTGAGTGTATGTGCATGTCCATAACCGGCCTGTGGAAGTATAGAATATCCATGTTAGGTGATGGAGTCAGCCTCTGTATAATGTTGTCAGTTGGCGAGCGGCTCTGTTCACGCTGTCTGCCAAGAGGAGGTTTGTGTTTGACCCACGGCCTGGAACTCTCAAAGTACACACTAGTCTCGCTTCTCCCCCAGTCTTGAACACGGTCCAAGTTAAACCAGTATACCACTGGCTTGTCTCAGGATGATATAGATTGACGATGACGAGCAGAGTTTTTTTTAATTTTCTGTTTTCTGTTTCGGCCGCGGCTAACTTGTGTCGGCTCATTTATTTCTGTGTGCGGTCGGGACTTTTTCTACACTGATCCTAAATTAGAGTCCTCGTCCTTTTCACATAGAAGGCTCTTATGAAAAAAATTGATGAGGACTGGAAGATATCAGTGCCCTCGAGTGAGAATGTTTAGGATTCTTGCAGAAACTTGAGCGCCATTTTAATGCCCAATCAAGCTTGTATAAGCGGAACATGCTGGATGGGATATCAGAGAAAATATGAATGAATTGAATCCAGTTCTGTAACAGTTCCAGACTGGTATTTCACTGAATAGGGAAATGCAAAGTAAAGTGTTATCACATGTAACCTAACTATATATTTTTTAGCATAAGAACACACAAACAGCAATAGTATCTCATTTAAAATACTTACACTGAAATGAATGATTTTATTGTTTATTTAATTTTGTAAAAGAATGATTGAGTATAATTAAGTATTAGAGTATTAGAGGTCAATATTTGTGAGATTAAGTACATCAATATTTGTGCATTTGTGCATGACATCCACAAAAGAACTGGCATAAACCTACATAAACATGAGTACTTAAAAAAGTGCCAGATATCATTAAATCTATTTTATCAATTTGCATGTTAATTCTCTTCACAAATTACAGCTGACCATTTTTTGAATAATTTTCTGTAAAAGTCTATATATGTCAATACCGTTTGTCATGAAAGGCTTATGTAGGCGTCATGTCACCTTATGAATACTAGCATACAGGCAAGCATCCATCAGCTCTGGATTTTGTTTTTGTGAGCAGAGTGGACAGCGAATGGGCATCTAAAATCATCCAACCAACTATTAAAGCTGTAAATACATAAATTAATAGGCGGTTTTCCAGAGCGTTTGTGTTGGATACCGCAGTGGGATGGAAAAGGGTGACTCTGAAGACCAGGAAAGAACCACAGGCCCATTAGCTGAAGGTTTGCGGCTTACACTATGACTGGCTGATCGTTTCTAATATTATTACCATAGCTGACCCCTAAGATCATCCACAGGAAACGTCTGAATGAAAGAGAGAAAGAGACTGGAAACAGCTGGCCCTGATTACTCAGAGCAATTAAGCCCAATAATTACATCCACAAAGAGGACCCCAAGTCTATGCAGATATCTCCCGCTCCCCCAGGCCAAGCAATCAGCAGCAAACAGGATGCTGGACAAACAGGAAGGAGCTCATAGGCAGCACCTGTGGAGCTCGCAATGTTCCAGCCATCTGCCTTTAGGGCAGTGACCAAGCACAACCAAGATTTATGCATCATACAGTCCTCAGCATGAAGGCTCCACAGTCTCGGCCACAGAGTGGTGGAATGATCTCCCTCTTCCTATCAGATCTGCGGATCTCGCGCTGTCTTCAAGCGTCACCTGAAGACCCACCTCATCAAGGAACACCTTGGTGACTAGTCTCACTTCAATTGGTTACTACTACTATTTAATATAAAAAAAAACCTTCCTAACTCTTACTACTAACTGTTGACTTTCTTTGACAGGTGTTGTTTAGGTGCACCAAGCATGCAATATCTTGGTTGAATTGTGGATGTTGACTTAAGTGTAGCTTTACAGGTCTAAGATACAGACGTGGACTACTTGACCACTGATGCATGTCGCTCTGGAAAAGAGCGTCAGCTAAATGGTCTAAATGTAAATAGTTCATGGCCTGGTAAAAAATGTTTATCTTCAGTACTCTATAAGCATCGCCTCATAAGTTAAGATGTAACATCTATACAGTGCAATATCCTGACAGCCATAACACTATAATTAAAAATAAAGACAAAACAGATTACTTAAAATTCAATTTACATTTATATTCTTACTTTACAAAAATAATTGTATTTTATTAAATATTTTACTTCTTTAACCAGCAGCATGTAATATACAGCATTGTGGCTAACTTGCTAGGCAAGTTATCAAGTTGGCTAGCGTGCGCTTCATTTGTTTCCTGACACTTTTCTCAGCAAAATTTGTGAAAGTTCATGAAATTAAAATTTTGAGATATTGCATGTAGTTACTGAAAGCACTTTAGACTGTAAGAAGCCTGGTAATTTAAGGATTCTATCATCTATTTACCATCCTGAAAAATGTACATTTATTATGATGTTTGCTAATCTCATTAAACTGGTGAAGCATGGTTGCAGCTGCAAGGTAAAACAAAGGTTAAACTACTATCTACACACACTTTGAAGTAAAACAATGGATCAGTCCCTGTGGGAAAATAAAAAATAATTCTGTACGAACTGCATGGATAAGTTGCAGAAATGTTGTCACACATTCATTAACAACATTTAAATGCGGACTGTATAGGATGGTAGGAAATTAACAACATTTAAATGAGTTCTGTATATGATGGTAGGAGCCAAGTGGGTAAAAATATTGCCTGTGGACCCCATGACCACAAAGTTGCAGATTCAAACCGCTGCTTTAGCCTGTTGTGTCCCCAAGCATGACACTTAACCCTCAGTATATCCAGAGGGACTGTGTCTGTAGCTAATGATTGTAAGTCGTTCTGGATGAGAGCATCAGCCAAATACAGCCTTAACTGTCACATTCATCATATTTACTTGTTGATGTCATGAGAAAAATCACTGAATGGACACCAATTTAAGTCATTTTCTCAGTGCAGTGGCTCTGGCTCTGATACCAGGGCCACAAGGCTGCTGTCTGTGCACATCCATCCCTGTGAGAAGATCCAGGCCCCGGATTTGTGAACATTTCTTCCCCGCAAACTTTGTGCAAGAGGCTTCTGGAAGTGCCACCAAGGATGTGGGATTTTTTTTTATCTCCAATTTCACTCGGCTTCTAAATCTTGATCGGTGCTTCCCTGTCATTTTAATTACATGGAAACCAATCCCACTCCCATAAATATAACTTCACTCTTTTTGCTCCAAGTAAAATAACTGTGGAATGATTTTTATTTTTCTCTGAGGTGAAGAGCTTCTAATTAAAACTTGCTCATCTCCAGTGACACAGTGGCTTGCTGTCTTCAAGATGGTTTATCACAACTGGGAATGACTTTGACATGAACTTGCATGAGAAGCATTAAGAAAGAGATCTTGCCTGAACGTTTGTGGGAATGGTCCATTTAATAGACTGCACAGCTCAACACAAAGGCCCCCTTTTATTATTATTTCTGTGTAAATATTCATTAGCGAGGGGGTATGCATGCTGCGAAAGGAACAGAAGGGAAATATCTGCCTTGTATTACATGCTCTGGAAAAAAAGGAGCACTGGTCATTTGCCAGAGGCTTTTTTCCCCCTATACTGCTTTGATAGTCTTCAAAGACAGGCCAGGCCGCTTCCAATAAAGACTTTCCATATCTTTGGGGCCGGGGGCATTTTGTAAGTCTTAACAATGTCCAGTATCGGAACGAGATGGGGCCGCTTGAAGTCAAATGTTTACAGCATTTGCAACCTTTGCAAGTGTTTTATAAGCATTCACATAACATTAGAGACGCTGTAAATTAGACTGTAGACCAGAAGTGTTCAAGTTTAGTCCGTAAGTACCCATGTCCAGCTCAGTTTAGAGATTTCCCTGATTTAACCCGGTATGTTGCATATAGACCACATTGTAGTTATGCTTTGAAATAGCATTATGAAGTGTTTTCATTCAGGCATTTATTGTAGCATGTGGTGAAGTATGTTCATTTTGACTTTGTTGGCTTTGTATACATTTTGGAATTAAAACTACTTGGTTTACTTTGACTTTTCATTGGAGACAGTATGAGCGCAAGATGTTTCATTTCATTTCTCCATTTACATCTACTCCTGCATTTCAGGCCTTAAACACATTCCAAAAATGTTGAAACATCAAAGCATTTGTAGAGTAGCCACTCCTTCTCTCAATATTTTAAGTATATTCTGTCACTGAGTAGACCAAGCGATGAACACAACATCCATTTCTTTAAAAAAATGTATTACTGATCTCAGAAAGCTGTAGGTTTGAATCCCAGGGCTGCCCATGGCACCTCTGAGGTACCGTCCCCGAATGCTGCCCACTCTTTCACTTGGTGAATGAGGTAAAAACATAGAAGAATTTTGTGCGGGTCACACTGTGTCCTGTGGTGTGTTGACAAATGAACTTTACTCGAAAGGTAACTAGATGCTTGGACAAAAACATGTAGCAAAGAAAATTATATGAACAAGTACTCCCCAGGAGACCCATGTGGGGAAATGTTGGAGGGCAGGGGAGAAAAAAAACCCCAATGTGAGTGAAATTATTTGAATGTATTTTAATGGTGACATGGATAATTATTTCCCCAGAGTTGGGACCTGTGCCCTGCATTTCACTGAGCAATGATGTTTCCACTAGACTAGACTGGTTATTCTCTTTATGCAATTATATCCAAAATGCTTCACTATAATCCATGGTAGATTTGGGTTATCAGCACTTTTGCCCTCATTTTCTGCCTATTGTTCAAACCTTCCAAAATGTGTGCTCTTATGGTAACGTTGTCTTTTAATTGGTGGAATATTCCAACACCATGATGATTGGTCTTTTTTTTATTTTATTATATTAATACTATAACCCATTTAACTTGTTTATTTATGTCTTTTCTCTGGTTATGCAGGTCTATAAGCTTTTATCTGACTCACTAAACAAGCCAAATAGGCCCAAAGTGGTTTATTTCCGACTGAATGCTAATCTATGTTAAAGCTTTTAAGGTCTGCTGCATGGCAAACCATGGTTTACGCTGATGGCTGTCCCTTGTATCTCCCTAACACCAAGACTGACTGGCTTTCATGACCCTGGGTTGGAGATGAGGCAACTGGGAGATGTGGAGATAAGGGAAGGTCTGTCTTAACATGCATGTTGACTCCTCGGGGAGAAAAAGAGGCAAAACATGGCTAAAGGAATTCCCGAAGCATTCAGAAGATGACACAAAACAAAAGGCTCAAACGGAGGAGGATTTCCAGCCCAATTGTTTTGTTTTGTTTTCTATTAAGATTTTCATTTTTGAAAATCCTAACAAATATCTTGAACAAAAGAAAAGTCATGTTTTTTGTTGCGCAAATAATAACAAAGTACTTTTATTAGTAGTGGTAGTATTGTTAATATTATTGTTGTTCTTGTTGTTGTTCTTACTGAATTAAATGGGTAGTTGTATAAAATAGGTGGATCTTGCCTGCTGTGTGCTGCTGGTGACAAAATAACTTTTAGCTTCATTAACAAATTAAAATAATGTTTCCATTTCATTATCCTTTTAACTCGGATGGATCCCTATTTTCACCTCATTGTCATAACTCACCAGTTGGGACTACCCAGTCACACCACACCCCCTGCACTGGGAAGGTGGAGGCAAGTGCTACTGCCAAGACACATGAAGCACCACCCATTTATTTGAACTGCCATAAACAAGATATCAACAGACAGTTCAACATGCTTGGAGGAGATTACTAACTGCTAATTCTGATCCATCAGTTTTCATAGTAATGATGAGGGAGGGGTCATCCTATCCACCCAGAGAGTGCAAAATTAATTGTGCTGTCTTTGACACCCAGGCACATACGGATGGATGCTGGTGGCCAAGTGGTTAGGACATTCACCCTATCATCAGAAGGTTGTGGGTTTGAATCTCAGGTCTGCAAGTAGCACTACTATGTTCCTGGCTTCACTTTGTGAATGGGTTTAAATACAAAGGAAGAATATCATGTTGTTCACTCTGTGGTGTATTAACAAATGGCAGAATGGTGACTTTACACTTTTAAGATCACAACGGAATCGAACATGTATCTCTAAATCTACTGTTGCCATTGCTAAGACAATTAGATAGGAGCCCTTAATTCTCAGATGTATGGAATATTATTGAATATTTGTAAGCTGATTGCCAATACAATTCTGGCTTTACAAAATGTAGTCATTCTTTTTTGTTCATAGACGATTTGCTTTTCTGGGATTCTGTCAAAGCAATTTCAAAGAGAAAGAGTGTGAACCAAAAGTCATTTTCTACATTGTGCTGTATATTAATTTCCCATGTGGTGCTATATTTTCTCAGAGTCCCTGAGTGTTACCACAGGCATGGAATTCATTGACGCGGGGCGTTAGATCTTCTTTAATTCTAATAACGCGCTGAAGTGTGTCATATTGAATTTGGTGTGAGCAGAATGCAGTTCTTTAAAGCTGACACTTCCAATCTCTCGGAGTGAAAAACACACCGGTCACATAAGAAATGACCGCGATGGAGAAAGCATTACAGCATCTGCGATGCATAAGTTTCCAGGCCGAGCTTCAGGTTAATAAAAACCTCAGGACCTGAGCCTCGTTCAGGGCTTTGTGAAGCGAGGCTACCTTATTTTATTATTTCAATTTCCTCCGTCCCTCCTCAATGTGTAACTCTATTTCCAATTTCCCCTAGACATACCAGAGGACGAGACTTTTCTCATATGCAGACCTGGCAGAGGGCCAGGCTGAGCCGACAGCAGACAGAAACAGTCGCTCCTGCCGACACTGAGCTTTTATTAATGTCTGGCGGGGTGGGGGGGTGGTGGGGGGGTGGTGATATGGAAGAGGAGAGGCTTATATGGAACAATTTGTATTGGGAATGATCGAGCTGTTTGCTCTGGCCTGGGACTGAAGGCAGCTCTCGAGATCAGACTCAGGAATTTTTTTAGATATGATCCTCAGTCTAAATGGAAATGAAGCATCAATACAGCAATGAGCCACAAGGGGCTGTTTATTCTAGTGCTTTTATTATGGCCAAAGGATGCTGTTGGCTTAATATTTTTATAAATCTATGACACTATGATGGAACACAGTGATGTACAATCAGTTTCATTTGGTAGAATAATGACAGTAAACAATGCTTCTGCCAAGCGAGTTCAAGTTTGATGACGGCAGGTTACTAAGCAACATAACAGTCAAGGATTATTATGAGCGCGCAGCATTATAAGTGGTTTCTAATGACTGGAATCATTAATACCGAATTCAGAGCGATTAGCAACCTGGAATAGATCTCAGTCTATCAAAACTAAGAACAGGAAATGTCCGTTTTATGGACTATGTTTAATAAAGAATAGACTTTTGTCCAGTTTTCAGTTGTTCCAGGTTACAAAAAATAAATCCTCCAAGGGAGATGGATATACAGAGAGAGAGAGAGAGAGAGAGAGAGAGAGAGAGAGAGAGAGGAAGAACGACACTGGAGGAAAGAGGGAAAGGTTGAGCTTCCCTTTAATTCTCCCTGGAATGTGGGTAGCCGCGCACGTCACAAAAATTCTCCATCTCATACTCTCTTGATCTCTCATCTCTTTCCCATCTATCTACCCCACTCCTCTTTTACTCTCTTTTTCACCCCATCCCTTTCTTCCTGTCCCTCTCTCTACACCCCTTTCAATACACCCACTGCCATTATCTTGTCCTTTTTATGCCTGCTCTTATGTCTCTCCCTGTCCCCTTCTCTCTCTCTTTCTCTGTCTTTTTCATTACCTCACTGTTTTACCTCACTGTTTTACCTCTCTGTTTAACCTCGCTGTTTTACCTCGCTGTTTTACCTCGCTGTTTGACCTCACTGTTTTACCTCACTGTTTTTGTCTTCTCCTCTCTACCCCTCACTTTCTCTCTCTTCCTGTCTCTCGTTCTCCCTCTCCCTCTCTTTTTCCCCTCATTTTACCCCTCTCATTACCCCTGTGCTGTTTAAGTCATCTTCTCTTCCTCTCTCATGCTCTTTTCTGATCTGTGTTTACTCCTCTGCCTCAGAAACTACGACAAACATGAAGGGCTACATACATGTCCTTACTTCTCTCTCTCTCTCTTGCTCTTTCTCTCTCTCTCGCCTACCCTCATCCCCCACTCCACCCCTCTATCTGTATGAAAGCCAACCGTGATTTTTTCTCTCCTTCCTTTGTATTCTGTATTTCCACTTTCTCAGTGCGTGTCAGGCGGGAGGAAAGGACCTGTCAATCAACTTTGGAATGCACACCCTCACACACACATGCACGCAGAGAATACAGAGTGCACACATATTTCTAGTTGCATGTCTTCACACCCCAAATTCACCTGTCACTGATCTGCGGGCTCTCGAGCCAGGTGATCGGCAGGTGTGGTGGAGGGGCTCATTTTAGACCTATTGACACGTCTCAAATGCAGGGCTTAATCCCAGTCATACACCGAGAGGGGATTTTAGGATCAAATCCTTACTGAGGCTACACTCTAGTCTACGCTCAGGCTTAATCTGTGATTGGCAATATGAAACCACCCCTTCATACAGACGCGCATCTTTCTAGACTAGTTTCATTCTCTCTCATAATTGATTCTCATTATTCATTTAACAATTGTCAGCTATTCTGTTTTTTTCCTTCTTAGAATCACACTTACCCTCTTTAAGCCTCCAAAATCTCTCGCTTTCTCTTTTCCTTGCCTGTTATTCTCAGATGCACCAGTTTTGGCCAAGACATATTAACAATTAATTAACAATTGTTCATATAGAAGATGATGATGATGATGATGGTTAGTAATTGTGAACAAATTTATAATTTTCACTCTTAATTTTAAATGTGGTGGAGGAATTTATTGGGCCGAATGTGATGAAGATCAAATGGGAGAAAGGTGCCAGCTCACCTACGTGCAGGACACCTTGCTTTTAATGGGCGTCCGGTGATGAGCGCTTCTCACCAAAATTAGGCCATTACATTGTACGAGGTACATCAAATAGGTGCTTAAAGGACTTTTATAAGCGAAAGCATTTCTGCGGCAGAGCTGATGCTTTTTTTCCCTACATTTTACACGCCTACAAACCCACTTAGACCTTTTCAGAATCACAGACATAATGGCCACATTTTTAGGGGATCTCTGTGTCCCGCTGTATGTCTTCAAACACCACTCATTTTTCGTTTCTCTTTCCCTTTCTGCCCCTTTTTCTCTCGGTCTGTCTCACTCTCACACACACCTAGGCATTCATTTTAACTTAGAACGCATCGATCTTCATTTTTAATGCCCCTCAAACCCCAACTCACCCCAGTGTAGGAGTGTCTCGGTTGATGACAGGGAGAATGTGTGTGTGGATGAACGCTCAGCTGTGACCTCTCATTAATGGAAGCCAGAGCACTCGCTGCAGCTCTAATGCACTCTTTTACCTTGTTCTCTCTCCTCCTCGCCGGCCTCTGCCTCTCTGTGACAGTACAGCGCTGCTCTTCAGCGCAGGTGTGATGTCCAACAGCCTCTCTGCCTGTTTTTTATTCTCCTCCTCTGTCTCTTTGTGTTTTGGCTCTTTTTTCATCTTCTCAGGCCCCAGAGAGCATTCCCCTTGAGAGAAGAAGGATGGAGTAGAAAGTTTAGTACAGAGAGGGAATGAATGTGTGGATAAAAAGGCTGTTCCTCTTGATTGCTAGATATTATTCTTATGTAGCAATGATAATAATAATAATAATAATAATAATAATAATAATAATAATAATAATAATAATAATAATAATAATAATAAT
>JBBMFX010000037.1:9000116-9012796 GCA_037832545.1 Rhabdalestes septentrionalis | reverse complement strand
CCCAAATAAACAAGTATCAACGCTGAGACGCGTCCTCCCTCATTTTCCTTCCCTCGCCCGCGGCTCTAGCCGTGACAGCATGAGGTACGAGCATATTTGTTTCCTCCAAAAAGGGTAAATGGTATTTGAGAGGGGGTGTCTATATATTACTGGCATAGCCAAATATAGGTGGAAGGTCACTTTGGCTACTTAAAGTATTCTTTTATTTTTTAAGTTAAAAAAAAAATTGTAAGGTTATGATCCAGTACTTTTGTAGCCTTCTTCTTTTATTCTATAATATTCTATTTATGTAATATTAAACCTTAATAGACAGGACTCTCTAAATGTTACTTAAGGCTATCATTGTTAACATAGAAATGTTTGTTACTCCACACACACAAAAGACAAAGATCAGGATTCAACCCCGAGCCCTGGAAGTTTGAAGCAACAGTGCTACCCACTGCACCACCAGAGGACCCACTATTAACCCAAAAATTTCAACTCAAGTTTTTCATGAATTCCAAAAGAAGTGATCTTTATTGAGACAGAGGTATGATGTTGTATGTTGTGCTCATTTCTGATTATGGTTTGTTTGTGTAAACAGTTTATAAGTTCAAAAGCAACAGAGCAGAAACAATTACAGACAGCCCATAAAAAAAGCACAGAAAAAATACGTTATGTTGTGATTTCACTATAACAGAAATGTCTATTTTGCTGTAGACTTCATCACTCTTAAAATAAAGCTGCTTCTTTGGTAAAAAAAAACACTCCTGGTGTCCTGAAGAAGCTTTCATTGGATAGTTCTTTAAACAATCTATAAAGTATGTTACATTTTTTCAATTTAAGGAACCTTAAATGTAAAATTTGTAAGGTTCCATGCCAATTAAAATGCATTTACTTACTTATTTATTGCACAAATTGTACATTCAAGGCAAGCTTTCATTTTAAGACTGTATGGTCAATTTATTTAGAAAGAAAGCAAAGGGTGATCTAATAATAAGCCACTATAGTCACACGAAGGTAGACTTCATAATTCCCTCAGAATAGTTTATCGAAGAAAAGCTGATTTTAGCAAAATAGGCATGCATTGTTTTTTAAAGATACTATTCACCAAAATATAAACACTGTTTCATTTTCCCATATCAGAAGAAAGAAGCACCAAAGAGTCAAACTGCCATCAAACGTATGGATTGTGGTAGTGTGAAGTGTAGGTCTTTCAAACGGTGGGATTGTTATTAAGAGAGAGTTTCAAGCTCTGTTACAAAAAAAAAACCACAAACTGTATTCCCTGAGAACATGTACAGTCCACTGTTGTGATGTTGTAGATCAGGGTCCTCAGACTGTAGTGCCAATCGTTGGAGGCACAGTAGACATTCAGTCCCAGCTGACTTCCTCTCAACACAATTCTTCCTCATATCCTCATCTTTTTTATCAGGAAATCATTTCTATACAGTAACATACACTATATGGACAAAAGTATTAGGACACCTGACCATTACACCAACAGGGACTTGAAAGATATTGCTTTCAAATACATCAACTTTAAAATGGAGTTGTTCCACCTTCCTCTCAGCTTCCTCTAACTGGAAGATTTTCAACACGGTTTTGGAGTTTCTGTGGGAATTTGTACCCAATCATTTTGTGGAGCATTTATGGGCTCAGAATATGGTAATATTTAATTAATGCTTCTTCTAACATCTAATCAGTTCAATTGCCACACTCAAATCAATACATCAATTCTCACCCCTCATACACACTGTTATATCTATCCAGTGAAAGGCAGACCTAACAATTTATGTATGAGGGACATTCAGAAGGGTTCACCAATTTTTATCTAAATTTGTTTAAGATTTTCAAAAATCAGTTATACCACTCGTTTACATGCTCGCCTTCCTTTGCGATGCAATTTTTCCCAGCATCACATGATGCTCTCACCCATCCAATCACTGCTCTTCCAGCCTTTACTCTCTTCACCCTGTTTGACAAAAATATAAAAGTGCGGAAACTTTGCCTCTTGTCCATTTTATCTGCACTTATTGTACAGAATGAGAAACAGATCTAGGAATCCTCTATTGCACTCTGGGAGTAATCCTTACTGGTCATTCCCAGCAACATGGCTTTATTAAATAAGTCAGTATTTCAGGTACTGATGCTTACTGTGTTTGGCAGGTCATTATCACTGGGACCGAGTCAACAAAATGTATCTCTTAAGAGGTCTGAGTTCATTTTGAAAGGTGCCCATGTTCTATGACAGTCTTTTGCATTGTGTTTGCCTCAAAGATCATGACCTTGAGATTCAGGCTCAAATGTTTCAGGCTCTTTTTTTTAGAAAAGGATCTTCAGAACCGGGCAGTTTTAAGCCATTTCCAAGTCCCCAGAATCCGAGATGGAACAATGTTTAGTGCAAAACAATGCTTCTTTCATGGACAGAGCTAATTCTTTCCAAGTCAGAGATGATCGGGTCCATCAGTCCAAAACGTATGGACGCGAGTATCTGGAACAGGAAAGCTTCGGTCGCGGTCTTTGGCCGAACTGACTCACGCAGACGTTCCTCCATTAAAGTCAGTTTACCGTCTTCAGGTACCTGTAACATGGGTGATATAAATATAAATACACATACATATAAATATTAAACCACTAGTTCAGAATTTTACCTCAGTCATTAACAGATCTTTTCTTAGAACAGAACAAATCATTGTTCATGGAAACGGCAATGTTTAATTTTTTTTTGTTTTTTCAAGCCAATATTTATTTTTTTCATGCATTTTAGTGCTAAATTATTAAGAAAAATATTATTCACTAATTTTGTAACAAATATTAACATAAATTAAGCTACAGTTCCATATAAATTATAACTATATACATTGGTCTTGTCCAGAGAACACAAAGAAAGCGCGTTTTGGGATGGTGAATGCCGCTCAGAGGTGGGAGATTAGAAAGCAGACAATCCAAAACATTATTTATTTCTCCTTGCTGCTGCCCTGTGACACACGTGTGGCAGCTGTAATCCAGAATTTCCCCCATGGAGCTTGTTTTTATAAAGGATAAAACCTAAGAAATTGAACATTTTTGCAGTCTCTTTGATTTCTGGAGCTGCATGTGTGTTTTACAGAAAACAAGGGACAGGGATATTGCAAAAATATAAATTTCTTTACACTATTTAGTGCGTTAGCCTATGTGAAAAAATTTATTCCTGAAATGATGTCACAATGAGCCCAATAACCAATCAACTGCTTCCTACATCTATTATTTGCTTCACCTGTATTTGGCTGATGCAGTTATTTTATATTAATGATGGAGCTGAACATGAAATTTGAGGTCTTGCCCGGGGACTCTTCATAATATAGAAGCATTTATTTTACTAGATGGACAGTTGAACATAACTCTACATATTACTGTTCGATACTATGCAGTTAAAAATTTTAAAGGCTTCCTCAAACTCATGAATATAGGTTTAAAATGCATTGGGACATATTTCATCATGATATATTGTTCATGCCTATCATATATAAAAATAAAGACAATAATTTTAATAATAATAATTATTATACAAAAACAATGACATATCCATGCATCTTCACACTTGACAAAAACATGAAAGAACTAAAAATAAACATTTTATGCTGTTTTTTTGGTTCAAGAAATGGATAAGAGTGGAGAGGAGAAGAAAGAGCTTACCTCTGCAGATATGCTCACTAGCCATTTCTTCTCGTCATCCGTGAACTCCATGGCGGACGTGAAAACTGTCATTAAAAAATGAAGTGTGCCGTTAGAGGATTTTCTGAGCCATGCACTTTTAAGCTGTAATCCTTTCGAGAACACTTTTTTAATCGACTGTCACCTTCCCTTCAGAAACCAGCCATACACACAGTCAATTAATTTTCCACCACTCACCTTCAATATTTCTTTATACTTATTGTGCACTTCTAACTGCTGCCTTATGCTGCCACTCCACTTTAGCTTTTTATCCATACACCTCGTGCCAGATGGCAAATTTACTGAGAAGCAATTCAGTGCAAATGTGTGAACATGCCTAAGATAACTAATGCTAGTACATTCATGCTTCACTGGAGGAATATATGATTATCATCTTCTTTCAACATTTTTTCTGTTAACAATTTGTACAGTTTTGTCTTATTGTGTGTGTGTATGTGTCAAATGCAAAGGTTGCTAATCTTCTATGAACTATGTGAGTGTAAGTTTCAAAAATAAGAAATGCCTCCATGTGTTGTGAGTGCAGTAGTGTTTGTATGTTTTGTGCTGTATTCCAGCATCTTAATTTCTAATTCAGGGAAATGTAAAAAATTTTCCGGAATCGAAAAAGACATTAAGTGTGTAAATATTGTTGAATATCATGTCAAATTAATCAGTCGCCAAACCAAACAGACCAAAGTTGCAAATCCTAGTTTTGTGATGTCACCACACTGACAATTATATCACTAAAAAACCAAACACCTTAATTTTACCTCATCTTAATTTTGACCTTAATTTACAGCAAATTAAGCAGAAAACTGCAGTTTAGGGTTGATTGGGGGCTAAAACTACTGAATTCTTAAAATGTGTCCCTTATATAATAGAAAAGGGTTTTACACTCATTCCATTAATCAAACTTTAATGTAAAATTAAGGGTTCACAAATTTGGCCACCTGAAACACTACTAAAGGCTTAAGTGATATAGACTAAATATTGCTTTCATACACTTCGAAACACAATGTACTTAAATGTGCTTAGCCCCACCTTAATTTATCCCTGAATACTTCATTTTAAGGACGTTCCCCAGCTGGCATTTTACCGTGGAGTCAGCGTTGAATCAACGTCAGGTGCGTCAGGTGTCAGTGTTGAATAACCGTTGGATTTTGTTTAGATTTTGCAAATCTAATCAACGTTGAAAAAGCAACGTCATTCCAACGTTGATTTGACGTACAACTCAAATTGTATTTCTATTTCTATGTTGAATCCGTAGTTAGTTAACAACACCACTTCAACCATTTGGTATTCAGCGTTGTTTTGACGTTGAATTAATGTTTTTTCATAAACTGACATTATTTCAACCACATTTAAACGTTTAAGGTCGGTCGATTGCCAGCTGGGTCTGTTTGACATCCGTGTGTAACCTCATGAACGAATGGGTATATATTCCCCCAGAAACCCTTAAAAATTTTGTGGAAATATTTCCAAGAACAGTGGAACGTCAACCCCACATTAAAGTCAATGTATTTTAATGCAATAGCATAAACGTCCCTGTTGGTAAAATGGCATGCCGTCCCAATACTTTTTACCAGTGTATCACGGAAAACCTCAATATGAGGGGCGTCATTTTTGAGGATTCTTTTCAAACTCTTGTCAAAAGCTCCTATTTCGGATCTTTTGCCACAAAGGTGGTAACAAAATAAGGTCGGTTTTGCGTTTATTTTTACGATAAACCTGGGTATATCTGGCTGAAACATAGCTTACAGAAAAAGTGAAAGTGAAAGGGCCAATTCAAAGCACTTTATGTATCTATGAAGATTAAAACACCACTTAAGTTATCTCAATTTTTCTCCGTCACACCTCCATACACCACCTTATTATTCATCTTAAGGTCGAACGTGTGCGTATTTTTTGCACTGTAAATAAAACCGGCTATTGAATCAGTCCTTCAGCAGAAACAGGATGTTTTGTGGTTCTACGCACGGGCTGCCTGCTGACTATGCGGATTCGTCGAAAAGACTTATTTTTCTAAAAAAAAAAAATGCAAGGGAAAAAAGAACAGCATTACTCACCCTTTAAATTGTACAGCATGTCTCACAGCTCCAAAACTCCCATTTACATTGGCAACAGAAAACAACAAAAACAATCAGACCTTATAGCATTAACCAAAGTGTTGCCAGGGAACAATGGCGAAATGTCAGAGCTCTCTTTTCCTTCGAGCTTAATTCTGTCTTCTGACACACAACTCTAGCTTAATTCTGTCTTCTGACACACAACTCTAAGTAAAACCGAAGCAACGACCATTTGAACATTTATCTGAAATCAGCTGTTTTCAGGAAGCCAAAGCAAAAGTGAAACTGCCTTCACTCTGGTCACTGGGTGTGTGCCAGCGCCCTGGGTGTGCATTCCTGACAAAGTGAAAACAAGTAATCAAAATACTATTGCAAGTGAGCATTGGAAGAATAAGATTTATTTCTAAATTTCAAGATCCCCAGAACTGCTATTTTACAGTTTCATAATCTGGCATACAAAGACACAAAGGAGAAATCCCTTTCCAAATAGGACTACAGCATGTGAACAGCAATTTCCTGACCACTCCCCATAGCAGCCCAACAAAACGGATGTGGTCACACATTCGGGTGACACTGAAAATGAAGACGTTTACACTGACTGGTTCCATAGAAAAACAAACAAGAATTAGTTATGGAGTAAGACCTAGCAAAAAGATGCAAAATTTTGTTAAATGTATTCAAATGAAGCAGATTCACAATTATCAATGGCTTTCTCAGGGAGGAATTACCAAGCAGGCCCATGGTACGCAATACAAATCACGGTCTATAACTGTCTGTTTTTTTAATTATTACTGAATTAATTAGTATTTGAGAGTGGCTAACCTGTACAGCTGCTGTCAGACAAGGCATTGTAACAGCATGATCCAGGAAATTAATTTTATTTGCTTTTTGTAGAACAGATTTGCCCACAGCCTCAAAATGTAAAGACCATCCCTGGGATCCTGAATTTCTCTTTATAAGACAAGCAATGGCACAAAGTCTGATGGGGCTCAGAATTCTTCTTCAGCGTTGCGGCTCCTTGACTCTTTCAGCTGTTTCAGGCGCTCCATGCAGTCCGTCAGACTCCTCTCCCCGTGGACCTTGTTGTCTCGAGTACGGACGTTCACCGTATCGCTGCTTTTCTCCTTCTCGCCGACCACTGGACATAAAATTGGCCAGGAAAAACGTCAGGGGTATAAAAATAATAAAATCATTTATGTACAACAACCAGACTACACACAACTCCATCAATTCTACAGTAAAGTCTTTATTAAACTTCAGCAGTCATGTTTGCTCAATTCTCCCCTTAAACTGTTATCTACTCCAAGCATAAACTGTGTTATCTAGCATTACTAGATATCATTAAGCATGCAGTTGTTAAGCAATGCCAATCCATTTCTATTCCATTAGATTGGCCTTATACCTCTAGGTAAAGACTAGAGATTGACCGATATATCGATTTACCAATATTTTCCCCGATATTTAAGCATTTTCCCATTATCGGTTATCGGTTTTGTAATATTGGGTTTACCGATAAACACCGCCATCTGGTGGGCGTTTTGAGAATTGTGCGCCTGATCGCCATTGCTGCACGCAGTCTGAGGGGGAAACTGTGTAAAGGTGAAGTATACGTACTTGCTTTCCTATATTTAGTAAACTTTATGAAACATAACTATTAATGCACACATTATATGTGTTACATAAATAATTGATATGTACTTTATGCAGTTGTTGATATGTAGTTTATGCACCATTGAATACTTTAGTAACAGTGCCCTTTTTTAACTTTTTTTTTGTTGTTGTTGTATTTTGTGCACTTTGAGCCCTAGTTTTGATTTGTATGCAAGAAGGGAGTAATTATTATAAATAATAATGTTCAGTGTTGTAATAATTGTGTCAAAAACAGAAGTATAATAGGAAATAAATATCGGTTCTGAATATCGGTTATCGGGCACAAATAATTGGTATCCGTATCGGTAATAAAATATCAATATCAGTCGATCACTAGTAAAGACTACAGCAGGTATGGACATTTTGTAAACCAAATTTGGCTTGTCAACTTTGGTGAAATATGTAAATATGTATTTCCACAAAAAATTTAAACTACTTTTAAAAATAGATAGAAACATTTGTTCTATGATATTGATTCTGGTGATCCAAAGGTACTTTTTAGGGTCATGTGAAAGACTGGGATGTCTATATTCATAAAAACATGGAATCTTATGGATGCCATGCAAGAATATCACATAATGTGATGCAACTATCATGAACACTTCACAAAAAAAAGGCTGGCCAGTAATGAAAGCAAACTTCTTAGGTACCGCAATCTATTTAACAATCTAACTGTTCACTGCTTCCCTTCTGGGCTTTAATAGAAATGTTAATATTCCTAGACTTCAGTGTGAACAGTAATGTTCCACACTACAGGTTTACATTTGGCACAGCAAGGGTATAAAAAAAATCACAAAACAAAGCAATTTTCTCTGAGGTAAAGCTACAAACACCAACTGTTTGTTTCAATCTGATGCCCATTTTCTAAACTACAATATGTGGAAAAGCAGAACATAAAAGTTATCCGGAGAGGAAGGACATTCAATGGATTACGAGCAAGAGAAGGCTCGCCAGTTTAGAATCCATGATTCTGTTTTAGCTTTCCAAGTTTTACAAAAAGCAATTAGGGCTGCTAATCCATGCGTAGCCTGGCATGCATTAATGACTTGTTCTTAAGACTTCACCCAGTGACGAAAAAAACTCTTCAGGTGTGTTACATATATTTCACTTTACTATTCTACTTCAATTCAACTTTCACTTCCTTTACCGAGCAGGCTATGATCCTTAGACCTGAGGAAATGTAAATAAAATTGATATTAAAATTCAGACCTACTGAGGAGACAGATTTGACCTCACATACCCAGGATAAAGTTGTACTGAGCCAACTGTGCATTTCTGATCTTCTTATTCAGAGTGCAACCCGGGTCCAAGTCGACATCTGTCATCAAGCCAACACTGTGAAACTCCTGTTGTACCTGAATAGGGAAAAGTGGAGGAATGTGATATTTGTCATTTGTTCTGTAAATGCTGACTAAGCAGAATGCTAAAGAATGTTCATTTTTCTGGGTTCAACATGGCATTCACCACTTCAAATGACTTGCTGCTCATTAAGTTAAACAGTAACAAATTCTTCTGAAGAATGATATTTGAAAGATTTTTTTACATTTCACTTGGACTAAATGTTGCCATTGAACGAAACTGTCACTTTTAACCTCAAAGAAGCTTTACCCTTTGGGCATACTGCTCACAAGTAGGTCCGACTGGAACAACCATCACTTGACGTGGGGAAAGCCACAAAGGCCTAACAAAAAAAACAAATTAAAAGCACTAATCAGCATATCATTCCAGTGAGATAAGATGGCTCTTTTTATTATAACCACAAGAGTGTTGGGACAGTGCAGTTTTGCATGCTTTTTCTGATTTGTACATACCATTTCCCACCATAGTTTTCTGTCAGGATGGCAATCATTCTCTCCACAGAACCCAAAATGGCTCTGTGAATGATCACAGGCCTCTTCTTATCGTCTCCGTCATGGCTGTGAACGCAGAGAAACGCATCGATTTCAAGAAGCAACAGCTGAGGCCAGCGGCCTGTTAACACACTCATGTTAACAGGGAACCAAAAGGTGTCACTGTTGCATTTATAACACAACCAGAATGCAGCAATGCTTTCTCTTAGAAAATTCATCAAGAAGTGGCAAATATTTGGCAGCAAGGCCATTGTATTAAACTAATAGGACAGAATAAATAGAGTATATCCTACCTCACAAACGTTAGATTGAAACGAATGGGGAGCTGAAAGTCCAGCTGAATGGTGGCACACTGGTGGTACCTGCCAATAGCGTCTTTGATCTGAATGTCAATCTGAAATATACAGACTCAAATCGATAAGAAGACGGTTCATATATTCTGATGTGAATGTTTAAGTTGAATGTGCCAAGTCCATTGTTACCTTTGGTCCATAGAAAGCACCATCTCCAGGGTTCAACACCCATTTCTCCCCAAACTCATTCAGGCTGTTCTCCAGTTGCTGTTGAAACCAGAAGGAAATAAAATGGCGTTTCTCGGCCACATCCAATTTGAAATAGACATCAATAGTTTTAAAATGATCACTGGTAAATGAAAAAGGAAAGAATATATAAAGATACAAGGCAGATGAGTCTGTAGTTTAAGTACCTTCTCAGCCTGGTCCCACACTTCTGGCTCTCCAAGAAATTTCTCAGGCCTGGTGGAGAGGTTCAGTTTGAAGGTGAAACCGAACACATCGTAGACGGTACGCAAGAACTCCAGACAGCCCTTAATCTCCGACTCAATCTGATGGATTCACATTTTCAACAATAAACTGGTGTGTGTAAACATGACATGAGTAGTGCTTTTGGTATCGTGATGGAAATACTGGAGAAGAAAAATCTAGGTTCAGGAGCAAGATCAAAAAATAAAAAAAGGATTGAAAAAAAAAACAAAACTGGTTCCACCATCAAATGTTAGAAAAACTAACGAAAAAACAAACAAACAAAAAAGAACACAGAGAGCAGTATGTGGGCGGTATCAGCCGGGCGCACCTGGTCCATGGAGCAGAAGATGTGGGCGTCGTCCTGCTGGAAGCGGCGGACACGGGTCAGACCGGTCAGGGCACCAGAGAGCTCGTTACGATGCAGGACACCAAAATCAGCTAGTCGCAGAGGCAGCTCCCTCCATGAACGTGGCCGATGGTCAAACATGAGACTGCAGAGAAGACAAGCAGTGGAAAAATCAGTGCTAGCAACTGTACTTTAATTACTTTAGCTTACGTACTAAAAATATTCCATTGTTCAAAAGTACTTAGTCATTCACCTTAGTTTGTATTCATAACATGTAATTATGTAAGCCTAATGTTTCCAAAATACAGCGACATTACTGCAGCCTGTACCTACAAATAACAAATCCAGACATTTGTTATTTGTAGGTACACTGTGTATCTAATGATGAATTTATAACTATAGCTTAAAAAAACCTGCAGAAACCTGTTCATGAATAATCTCTCAAAGGTTTACAAATACATCGTTACAAATGGGATACAGATCATGCTTGCTTTCACGGATTGTGAATAGATATGGATTTTGAAACACAACACTCTATGAGCTTTTCTATACTGTAAGTGATTTCCCTACAGCGAGGGGGTCAAACTCCAGTCCTGGAGGGTCGTGGTCCAGCATGTTTTGGTGATTTCCTTGCTCAGAAACACCTGATTTACCTCGCAAGTTAATTGGCAGGTTTAGTATATGTGTTTGAGGAGGAAAACCATCAAACTGTGCTGGACATCGACCCTTCAGGACCATAATGCAAACGCTCAATGGGTGATACATATTAAAATATTCAAACAAATATTTTGGATGCAGGTATCCAAATCAAATATTTCTGTGTGTCATCATTGTACATTTCCTACTTGTGGTTAATCTCATCTCTGAATATTCTACAAATGACCTCATACCAGTGTCCAGGGCAGTTCATGGGTTTGAGGGCAAAGATCTCCTTCTCCACCTCGAAGGAGAACATGTTCTCGCTGTAGTGCTGCCAGTGGCCGGAGGTCTGCCAAAGCTTGCTGTTGTAAATGTTGGGAGTGACCACTTCCTGGAAACCCCTCCTCCTGTACTCACTCTGTGGACCAGACGAAAGGAGGCATCACAAACCAAAGCTACCATGATCAGGTTTTAAAATGAATATGCATAACCCCGAGAACCACTGCTGCAGTCCAATAAAAACTGTCAATAATGATGTCCTGTACTGTACCGGTAACGTGTTTTATAGTACTGAACCAGGAACAGTAGTCCTGTTCAAATTTCACTCACAGTGATGGAACACAAAACCCACGGACATGGATACACCACAAGTTTTAATTGTTTGAGTGCAAGTCTGTCTCATAATGGTGACATTAACACCCAGACTGCAGTGTTTCAATCTAGGCTACATAGATTTCAATGTAATCTGTGGCTTTCATATTTATCCACTATTCAAGATCATTGAGTCACGTAGTGGTATACTTCCCTGTGCTGTAAAAATAATGTTTGTCTTAGCTTTTGTTTTAGCTTTTTACAGGCTTGGAATTTCTAAACAAGTACTTGAAAAAATGTTCACAAATTATCCTTTAAAAAACAATGGTAACAAAGGTACAACACAGTTTTATTTCACTTATAGTATATTATTTAGGTATTGTTCGGCTTGTATGCTGTTTGTTATGAAAATAAACAGCAGTAAAATGCTGAGTTGAGCTCAGTCATTGCTACAGAGAGTTGAGGGGAGTTTAAAAAAAAGAAGAAAATAATTTTATTTATTTATATTATAGTTAAACCCCATCTAGCTGCATGAACTTTAACTCGAAAGCAATGCAAGTTCTTCAGACTTTGGGAACTTCTGCAACATAGTTGGGAAGAACTTTCTGCAGAATGAACAATGAAACATTGAATTTCTATACAAAAAACAGAAAAACTTTTGACCGGTAGTGTGTGTTTCAATGGGTCTCACTAGTAGAGTTGGAATAGTGCTTAATGTGCAGCACTAAAGATACTGTACTCTTCACAGGAGACGTTTGAGAAACAAAACATCTGCAGTGCTTTACGTTAATGAACACACATTGCTCTGTGCAGTGGTTGCCCCCTTAAGCTAACCTCTCAGTCATTAAAACTGTAATGTAGCATAACCTGATATCCCTACTACAAAACTGGCAAGAGCACAGTACTCTGGAGCATTATCAACACAGGATAATGAGGAGAAGCAGCTTACCCTTATAAACTCCATCAGCGTGTTGTAGATGTACGCTCCCTTTGGGAGGAAGAAGCAGCTACCAGGGCTGAGGTCATGGAAGAAAAACAAGTCCTGCTCCTAGAAAAACAGAAACAGAGAGAGAGCATAAGTGTGGTGTTTACGTTCAAT
>JBBMFX010000037.1:8983735-8998031 GCA_037832545.1 Rhabdalestes septentrionalis | reverse complement strand
GGAGAGAGAGAGAGAACAGAGAGAGAGAGAGAGAGAACAGAGAGAGAGAGAGAGAGAGAAAAGAGAGAGAGAGAGAGAGAGAGAGAGAGAGAGAGAGAGAGAACAAAGAAAGAAGAGAGAAAGAAATACCTAGCAATAATCAGGTATAGAAAAGGCAGAGCGGAGGAACAGTCAGGCATGTCTGATTAGCTTTCTCTGTTTTGTTGTAACAAAGCGCTCCCTGTGTGCCCATCGGTGTGCCTGCTGGCAGATGGCACATTAAGGAGACCGGCATCTGCCAGCTTTCCCCACACAGACCCCCCACCAGACCTGCTGGATGTTAATAGAGAGGACACAGGAGCTCAGGGAGCCTCCACATGCCTCAGCTAAAATCAGAGCATGTCCAGATTACAGCCCAAGTCATTAGCGCACCTTAAAGGACGGAACAATACAATTTTGGGACATCGATATGGTGACAATTGGCCTTTGTAGGTCCAATATTACTGCAATACCTAACAAATAGTGCCTTTTACCAGATCCAAACGAGTCTTTGATGTTATTACCAATGAAACAAATACTATGACTCAAAAAATTATATTTTTTGATCAACACAATCAAAGCTAATATTGAATTATGGTTTAATGGAAAAACAACAGAATTTCAACTTCACTCTAAATGTAACTGATCAGCAAATCCAGGATCTTGTCTGAGGTTTGCTTCTATACTTTGTGACAGGCTACTAGGCTATTGCAGCTAGTCTACATAAAGTATTAAGTATTTTATCATGATTAAAGCTCGTGTAAGACTAAAGAGGCAAACTTCGAACGTATTTTTTTATTGTTAATTAAACCAATCAATGTGATTTCAACAATATAACAATCGCAATAACGCCAGATAGCCTTTCCTGCCCCACACCGTCCTCCTGTTTGCCACTACCAGTTCCATATGGCAAGCCTGTTCGTTATAGAGGTTTGTTTTTCCCAAGACAAGCACAACTTAACCCTGAAATAAATTAAAGTAATGTTCGTTCTTTATTGGAAATCCTGTAGGAACTAATTGAGTGTGTGGAAAATTGGTTCACAGGATCTATAAGTTTTCTGCTGGACAGACAATGTTCACAACTCGTACTAGTAAGTCTCCCCGCACCCACATGTATGTCAAACTTCATTGAAGAAAACAGCATCTGGCTAAAGAACATATATAATCTTAACGAATAACGCATATGTAAATCCATACCCGTCCAAGTTTCCGATGGTCCCTGTTCTTGGCCTCCTCTTGGAATTTCTCCCATTCCTTCAGCATCTTGGCATCAGGGAAGGAGATACCGTAGATTCGTTGTAGGCTCTCCATGTCTGCCTTACCCTCCCAGTATGTGGAGGAGTTCTGCAGAAGCCAGAAATATTGAGAAGTTACAAGTTTTGAAATATCTCATTACATTAACCTACATTAGAGTAATGAACTTTTCCTCATTTTTGGCTTCTCATTTGATATAGTAGTGAAATGCCACAGCTCGGACTAGCATGTTGGTCTACATCCCCTTTCACAGATAGACTGCAATCTGGAACTTTTCTAGATTTCCATCATCTGGAATGCAAATGTTCACAACATTCAGACTATACAGGTCTTTTACACAAAGACTCTGGAACTTTTGTCGGTAAATGCTGATGCTGACATTGTCAGATTCAAGGAATGACAAAACTTAACCAAGTAAAAAAATGGCTCAGCCTCTGAAGTCTATGTGGGAAATTTTTGCTCATTTGTGAGTATTTATGAGATCAGGCACTAATATTGGATGAGAAAGTCTGGATCACAATCTCTGTTCCAGTTCATTCCAAAGGTGCTGAATGGGGTTGAGATCAGGGCTCTATGCGGGACAGTCAAGTTCTTCCACATCAAACTTATCCAACCAGCCATGTCTTTATGGAGCTGGATTTGTGCACTGGGACACGTGCTGCAATAGAAAAGGTTCTTCCCCAAACTGTGTCCAAAATGTCTTGGTATAATGAAGCATTAAGCTTCACAGGAAGTAAAAGGGCCTTGCCCAAGCCTGAACTATAGCTGTGTCCCAATACTTTTGCAGAAGAGTTGAAACTGACTTGATCCAACCAAATTACTCAGTACGTACCTTATGAATCTTCATAGCCTTGATCTTTCCTGTATGTCTTACATGGGGCCCTCTGCAGAGGTCAATCAAGGGGCCACACCTTCAAGAGAACAATAAACAACCCATGACAGAAGTTCAATACACAGTACCACAGTCACTGTAGGAGACGGGTGACGCTAGATTCCTACCTGTAAACCGTTGTGGTTGGGGTGGTAACTTTCTCATTCAGAATCCTGCATTTAAACTTGTTGTACTGTGGAGGACACACAGTCACACAGTTTACAGGAGCTGACCTTTCAGGCAGCACAGTATCACTTTCATTTCTGAGGTCTCTTTTTCCTCTGGATTAATGGCAAAGTTCTTACCTTGAACATTTGCAACAGAGTCTCCTTCTTGATCTCCAACCTCTCAAAGGGCTGCTTCTCCTTGATGATTTTCTTACACAAGTTCTCCAAGCAGGGAAAATCATTACTCGATACACCTCTAAAAAAAAGAAAAAAAAAAGAAAAATCCCCAAAAATAGTAAAAAAAAGAAAGAAAAAGATGCCATACATTTCTTAGATGCCACCAATGCTGCAAACTTTCTCTATTTCCAGTCACCTTATTTGGCACTCTGGGAGTACCTGTTCTGGAACTGACACATCTAAACCATAAACAAGGTGCAGCTTGACAGTCAAATCATCTCCTGGAATATCATTAGCATAAATTGTCTTTCAGTAAGGAAATAACAGCCCTTATTATTTCCCTCCCTCACACTAATTTGAAGCCAGAAGAAAAGCTCCCAGTCACACAAAAGGTCAAATAAAATTGTTTATAAGCAATCTCTTCCAACTCTATGCGAACAGACTGGCAGAGCACTCTTTGAAATTATAATGTCTTAAGCATCTACTTAATATTCGGCCACAGACAAATGAATTCATTAGACTTAAAAACCTGACCTTGTGGCAAGAGAATGGAATGCAATTCAAAATCCTGCTCACTATTCAGCTCCTGTCACATATTTGTTTATCACAATGCTTATTAGACTAGCCGGTAAACAACTGACTTAAACAATTTGCTTCCAATTGAAACGCTATGGGCTGTTAAAAGTATAAATCGTTAGACAGACTGAATAGAAACTTTCAAATTATAAGTAACATAAATGGTGTCTTAAAAGAAAAAAGTGGTCAACAACTACTATCATGTACTACCTTAACATCTGTCCCCAAGTAGGCATATAACAAATGTGGTACGTATGTAAAAGTGTCAGAAACAAACATTTGTCACTGGTGTTGAATTCTGATTTGTCATTGGAAAATGGCGACTGCTTTTTACACTGCATCACAAATTTATGAGAAATGGACCGACAAATCTCTCCAAATGTACGTGGATAGCACTCACTGAATTCACCTACAAGTTAAGAATGTTTCTTCCTATGAAGTAACTATTTTAGAATTAGGTTTTAATCAACAATGATGTTCTATTAACCTCACTGATGGTCCTGAACCTCCCGTCATTCTAAGATAGATGTGGGTGAAATGACAAAAATACTGTATTTCACAGTACTTTCAAGAATTGTCTCAATAAGTTCATATATTTTGAGTCTTCTTAAGTCAAAAGAACCAGATGTGCCACATTTAAAATAATAAACTATAAGTACAAATGACATTCATTCAGAGATTCAAACTAAATCCTGGTACTACATCCAACTGAACTGAACAGGCGGCGCTCTATTTATACTCTATTTAGTCAGAATTCTATAATTATACTGACCGATATTTCCTGGCATTTGTGTCACAAAACACTCAGAACTAGTTTGTGCAACAAATTGTGACATAGATTATCCTGCCAATATTATCATGTTGCACAATTCTATCCACACTACAAATTCTATTCAAATGTTCAACCTTCTCCATATTCAAGACAAGAATGAAGATCCCAAAGAACCAACTAAAATAAAACCATTCATATATATTTTTTAATAAATCAAAAGGAATAGGGCCCTTTCCAAAAGGCCTGACTCTTCATGCTACTCCCACACAGCCTCTTTAGACAATTTGCTATGCTAGGGTTATGTGGCACATAAGAAGAATATTGATGCTCATAATAGCGGTTTAAAACAATTCAGTTCCTTACTCGCTCTCGAGATACATGTCATAGTAGAAGCCATTCTCAATAGGGGGTCCGTAACAGAGGCATCCTCCATACACTCTTTCCATGGCCTCCCCCATAATGTGGGCACTGGAGTGCCAGTAGACCTAGAGACAGGATATGGAATTAATTTGCGGTAGCAACATAATTCAAAGCAAATTACACACATTAATTTAAATGGGGTCAAAATTACAATCTCAATCAATTGACTAAAAACACACTAGTAATGTGAGTCAGTGGGAAGGTGATGAAGCAAGTCTCTATTGAAGTGTGAATTGTGTTTTTAATCAACAGGCTTTCAAAGTCCTGGAACACACCATAGTAATTGCTATATCTTAGTCCCCATGAATTTCACAAATAGAAAACACCAAGTTCCATTTTCAATTATGCTTGAATGTAATAAATCTTTAAGAACAAGCAATGTTCTCCACTGCTCTATTGAGAAATGCTTGTGAGACAAGTCTAACTTACGACTAATCTTAAATCACTAAGCTGTAAAATGCAGTGGAAAACACCCATAAAAGAGAAATGCTGAACCACTCTGGACTTACTGCTTGGGCCTCCTCATCATCAAACTTGAGCAGCTGCAGACTGCAGTCTCTCTCCAGAGGTCTGTCCAGGTCCCACAACACTTTGTCCACCTTAGCAATCACAGTGTTATCAGCAAGGCCTTGGCTGTGTAAAGATACGACACATAATGAGAAGCAGTCTCAGTATATAACACAAAGAGTCAATCAAGCATATATAAACATTGTAAAACCTGACTTTGAACAGAAAACACCAAAATTGACAGTCAATTGTAGTTAACACTTATGGGTCACCATTACGATTAGGAAGAAATCAAACATGTTTAGGTTTGGCAACAGGGTGTTTAAAATGTATCACAAATGTGAAGAAAATGTAACAAAAATTTTGGACCTGATTGAATAAAGTTATTCTTATATGTTGTTGCTGTATACAGGATAAGTTGCAGCACAGCATTTGTCACACTTACCAAAAATTGAGTCATTAAGTGGAAAAACCACAAGCTCACACACACACACGCACACGCACACACACAAACACACAAACACACAAACACACACACACACACACACAAAATAGTGTCTATTTGTCTATTTAAAGAATGCAGACTTTGCTAGGCACAATGATAAAACTTTGGCTCAGTGGGATGTTTAAATGTAGGTGTAGCAGATTGAGCCCTGACCTCAGTTTCAAAGATGGCATGAAAACTGTCGACCTTGGCTTAGAAATCTGGTGGCAGTTTCCAACACATTGTGCTCTGTGCTCTAACTGCCAAGTGGCATGAAGTGGCAGCACCAGGAGGACCCACTGGCAAAACCATTAATATTCATCTCCACGGCAATTACCTGGACACAGAGATGTAACCGCACCGGGGCTCTACCTGCAGCCTGCTGTTCAAGGACTACAGTTCAGGACATTAATCTTTCAGAGCACGATCACTTTCTTGTTGTTTTCATAGCATTAAGCGTTTCCTCTGCTTTGTGCCAGTCCCTGACATCTTTCACTCCCTGCCAACTGTCTTTCTGCTGCTTGATTACAGTTTTTGTCTGGTATACTACATAATCTGCAGTTTACATTCTGCTGTATTGCTTTTATAGCTTTTTCTTTATTGGTGGCGATTCAGTCATGTTCTATGATTGCTTTGGTTTAGCAAATGTCATTTATTTCTTGGAAAAATTTTAATTATTTTGCTACTTTCAAACATCAAGCATTTTCTTTGTCTATAGTCTGCCACCAAGGAAACAGGACTGACTACTCGAAAGGAAATAACCAAATTAGGTCTAGTTTACAAAATATTCTGAATCACCCCAAAATCATGGTGAACCCTAAGATATACTGATGCACCGAACTTTCCTTAAATTTGTAATTATTCTGAGGTTCACTGGTCAAAGTGCTCTAACCTGATGCCACAGGCAACCTGGTACGGTGTGGTCTTCCAGGACTCCCCGTCCACCACTTTCCCATCAGGGAGGGCGACTTTGATGGGCTTGCTGTCCTGCTTAGCCCTCTCAGCCAACAAACCATCATGCTCAGCCTTCAACCTGTTGTACAGGTCCAGACGCTCGTCTATATACTGAGGCGCAGGAACGAGCTACAGGAAACACAGAGGGTACCATAAACATTCAAACATACATGGAGACCCCAACACATTCATGCAGTTAACACAAATAAGTTTGGTGTGAATCCAGAACTATTTAGATGATACTAATGTGTGTGCGTAAGGATCCTCCTAAAACACGGAAACTTACTCATCACTGTCACAAGAAAACCTTTTTTGTTACTTTTCCGTTACATTGCATGACTGTTTTAAGAAAAATGCTTGTTTGGTCAACTTATCTCAACTAAACTGAAATCTACTTTCCTTATTAAATAAAAAGGAACCTTTTAGTTAATGCGATTTACATGATATCATTTTCAATACTTACGAAGTCTTCTGATTTCCAAAAACATCAACATGCACCAGAAAGCGGAGAAATGAAAGTTAACCATATATTGTGCAATGTTATGTCTCCGATAAGTGGAGTTTCCATCTCAAAGAGGTTGTCTTAAAATAACAGTGTGTTTAATGGGGCAGCTGATGGCTTGGCGGTGAGGGAAATGCTACTGCAATCAGAATGCCATTGGTTTGAATCCCAGGACTGCTAGAGGCACCATTGTGGTACCCATGAGCAATGTCCATACCCATTACTCCCTGGATGCTGTGTCACAGGCTGCTTCAGTGCCAAGAAAGAGTTTCACATTGTTCACACCGTGTGCTGTGGAGTGTACCTGTGACTTTAAGGGCCACGTTACTTTAACACTGTAAAGGTCAAGCAACACTCGGCAGCAATACTTCACTGAGACTGTTAGAGTCAACTACCTCAGTTCTGCCACCTGCATCTCCTCCCTTGTTCTTCTTCTTCGCTCCGTCTTTGCCAGCCTGGTCTGGGGTTCCACCCTGAGTGAGATGAATAGAGAGGGAATGTGAGTGATTATAATTACCAACAGAGTAAACACACTCCACCTCCAACACACAGAAGGGTTACTCACCTGATGTTTACGGTTATGATACGTAAAAAAATAAGAGTGAATGGGCACACAGACCAAGGTTTTAATCAAATAAAGAAGACATTATACAAAATGATTAGTTTTAAATACATAAAAAAACTACAGTGACTGCCATTTTGCATGCCAAAAGTTTAAACAACATAACATTTATATTTATATGATATTTTATGTGTCATGTTCAGGTAAAGAAAAAGAGGACAAGTTAACTCACTGTTTTAATTTTTTGATTAATGTTATCTATGATCAAAATAAAGCAATTTCAAGCTAAAGCAATAGGGAAAAACAAGGAAAAAGAGAACGATTTTGCACTGCATTAAACAAATGTAATATATTATAAACTAATTTGTCACATAAGCACACGAAATGTTAAGTCAAATAGAGGTAAAAGGAAAAAAAGGAAGTGCTGCATCCTCTGAAAGTTCACAGTTTTAATTCCATGATTCATGTCGTCTGATGCAATATAGTATCAAGAGGAAGCAATTTCAAGTATCTCGTCATCCTTTCAAGCTAAATAAAAAGGAAATGGATGAGAAATGAAGGTTCTCAGTGGTCATTCTGAAAGTTAGCGAGAAATCCTTCCAGTTCTTTGATTCATACCATGTGATGTGATCTATGATCAAAAGAAGCCATATTTAAGTGCCTCTTCTACAGCATCCTTTTTCCTGAAAGAAAATGACTTGTACAGCTCCTAATGAACCACTTCGGTATGTGGTAAAAACTGACGCATAAATGACACAGGAAATAAATAAGGCTTTAATGAGACTAATACTATTCCTTAATACACAACTAACGTAGAGTTTAAGTATTATAAAGAATAAAATCTCTAGTTTAAGGCAGAGTAAGAGTTAGCTTAGCTGTGCTAACCCTTGTCACCATATGCCTGTCAGTGGCTCCATACAGTGCCTGGAGCTAACAGGCTAACACCAGTCTGGTTCCATTCAGAGTCTCTAACTGTACCTTCTTCCCTTCGTCCATCTGCAGCGCTTGTATTTGTTCAGTAACAGCCTCGTCCGCCATTCTGGAGAGACAAAATTATTCAAGTAACACAATAAAACAGCGGTTTGTGTTAACTAGTCCTCTACTCCACGTCTTCTCCTCCTGAGCCGGTACTGAGTCTGCAGAGCTGATGCAACGAAGCACATACGACTCACAAACAAACGGCACATTAGAATTGGTTCTTCTCAAACGAGTACTTTCGATTCTGCCTTCGTATTAGGACACCCTATATGGACAAAAGTATTGGGACGCCTGACTATTACACCCACAGGGAATTTAATGAAATTGCATTCAAATACAAAGATTTTAATATGGATTCTCCCCCCATATAACAGCCTCCACTGTTCTTGAAAGGGGCTCTACAAGATATTGGAATTTCAAGGAATGTCAAAAGAAGTTGCAAACTGGCTATGTGATCATGTCCAGCCTTTCCACAAGATTAGGGATTTACTGTGGGTTTTTGGGCCATTGATTCTGTAGAGCATTTAAAACGCATTTATGGACGAGTAGGCCTGGCTTGCAAGCTCTGTTCCAGTTCATCTCGAAAGTGTTGGATAGGGTTGATGTCAGAACTCTGTGAGGGGCCGTCAAATTCTTCCACATAGGACTATCCAGCCATGTATTTATAGAGATTGCTTTGTGCACTGGGACATGCTGGAACAGAAAAGGTTACTCTCCAAACTGAAGCCTGGCGTTGTTACTATGCTGATGCATTAAGATCAACCTTCACTGGTAGGGGCCTAACCCAAACCCTGAAAAGCAGGTGTGGCCCAATGCTTTTGTCCATATAGTGTACGTGGTAAGAACAGAAAACGTGCATATATATCCAATGGCACGTATAGTTTGACACATAGTGAAAAAGGAGATCATTTATTACCTGAACTGAGAGTTTTTGTAACTGGAGGAGCTCAGATTGTAACTTCGTATTAATTTAGTGAAACTGAAACTAGGCTGTGAGAAAGAACCGAATCTATAAACCGAATCCCTTTGTCGTAACGCATGACGTTTTGAAAGTGGGCGGGAATATGATTGACAGTTTCCTCCAGCCAATTGCGTGTCAGCACACACCAAAGGCGGGTTCTCATTGACACCGGATGAAGTTTAAAGATTTGGGGATATTTTACTGAACTATCTTGAAATGATGTTCAGAGAATAACATAAAATCACAAAATATTTATTTTATTTAAACAAATGAAGCAAAAAACAGAAGAAACTTGAAATGTATTTACATGTTAGATTTTGACACAGACAGTTATGTGTGGTGTGTCCTGTCGTATGCATTTTAACCTGTATGAAACTTCAAATAGCAGTTCTGCAACATACAAGATATAAGATAAGGTATGATCAATCTTTAGTAGTTCCACAAGTGTGAAAGTGGACAGAATATAGGAACAAATGTAAGAGCAGAAAGCAATAGAATAAAAGATATACAACAGTATAATATGAAAAGTAAACTATACAAATAATACAAAAATATTAACATAGACCTTTGTGTGGATGTAAATATATGTCTACAGTATACAGTATTTTGTTTGATGACAAAAGTTTGATGAGCACCCACGAATTGTAAAAAAACTTGAATTTGGTATGTGGTCAAATAAATAAGGCCTAAAAATGCTTATTTTTATAGTGTAAACCCTAAATATGCCCCTAAATATGCTCCCAAAACACTTTAGTTTAATTTTAAACTGAGTTTAATACTTTGCCCTGAAGGAAAATGTAAAAGTAAACCCGTATCAGTACTATACAGTTTACAATGAACTGCTGCAGTGCTAGAATGTTAAAATATTGATGTTACCCCCATATATACTGCACTGTAATTCATGCATGGGTGTTTTCTTTGGTATGCGCTGTAATTTGCTTTGGGATAAACAGTAATAAAAATACAGGGCTTTCTGAAAGAAACATGAATATAGAGAAACCTATATAAACCTACTTTTTTGAGTATGTGCACATGTGCAGAGTGGACATATATATTTATATACGTTTGAATTTTTCCACATAATTTTGGGTGTTCCTGTGCACCCAGGGACCCTGTATCTTCATATTCATCTTCTTCATTCTCACTGGTGTCTAAAAGATATAACTGTTTCCAGTGCCAATAAAATCACAAAACTTCCAATTGATATTTAACCCCTATTTTGTTTGCTTCATGCTGTTTGAATTTGACAGCTATTATTTCCACTTTATCTCGCAGTGGTGGCCTAGAGGTTAAAGAGTTGCTCCTGTGCCCAAAGGTCATGGGTTCAAATCTCAGGACTGCTAGTGACACCGCTGATGTTCCCTTGAGCAAGATATCCTCCCTGCTCCCCAGACGCCTCTCATTGGTGGCCGCCACCTGCCTCACTTGGTGAATGGGTTAAATGCAGAGGAAGAATTTCACACAGTTCACACCATGCTGTTTCCTCCATTCCAATCCTGCCACTTTACATACATACAGACATACATACATAACTAAATCAATAATACATACTGTGAACAATCAATAGTACATTGGGAACAAATACATCCATGAAATGTGACCCTTGATGCAATGAAAAAAACAAAACAAAAACTTAATTAAACCTGTCAAATGAATTCTCTAGACCTTTATGCACACACACATTTATTTTACCTACAGATGAAGCATTTGAAATAAGAAAACCAAAATAAATAAACTCACCTTCATTGCACACCCTGTGCTGTACTGTGCAGGCATCAGAAAAAGAAGTGAATCAGGACAGCACTTAAGAAAACTTTCTGCTGCCTGAGAGCAACGTTGTGCAGTGGAGGGTTAAGACATTGGTATGTAAACAAAGCAGAGAAATTGTAGGAAAACACCATAGTTCTGTACATACTAATATTTGGGGACTGTTTTGCCATGACAATGTCCTTTATATGCCATAAAGTAATTCAAAATACATTTTAGGCCATTAAGCAGTATCTATGGCTTTCAGCAACATCATAGTGTATCTGTTATTACATGTATTAACTGTCTGTCATGGAGTTTTGGAAACATTCACATATGGTGGTAGGGGCATAGTGGCTAAAACACTTGCTTGTGAACCTCCCATGACTACAGAGTTGCAGGTTCAGACCATCACTTTCTACCATTCTGTCCTTGACCAAGACACTTAACCCTCAGCTGCTCTAGGGGGACTGTCCCTGAAAGGATTGTAAGACGCTGTGTATAAGAGCATCACCCAAATGCCCCTTGACCTTTGTAAATATGTACAGTGGCCCTTTATAAACACAAATGAATGCACCACAGCACACAGTGTGAACAATAAAATTTTTTGTTCTCTACATTTATCCCATTCACAATGTGAAGCGGGGGTCTACCACCAATGGTGGGCACCCAGGAGCTGTGTGTGGGGATCGTACCATGCCCAAATTTATCTCAGTCCTGGGATTTGTGTCACTAACAGTCCTGGGATTTGAAACCACAACCCTCAGATTGCAGAGGAAACTCTTACACCAATTTTAACGCAGTTAATTGTGTTTATTTCTGTTATATGCTAAAGCAGGAGTGGACAACCCCGGTCCTGGAGGGTCTAGCACATTTTGATGATTCTCCTCTTCAAACACATTCACTAAACCTGACTATTAACTGGTGGGGTGAACCAGGTGTTTCTGAGCAGGGAAATCAACAAAACATGCTGGATCATGGCCCCCCACCCCTGTGCTAAAGGATCTTTAGCTTGTAGAACTTGTGAGTGCTCACTCATCTGTTTTTATGCACCCACATCTGCCCCTTTTACCTTTATTCCTTTTGTTGCATTGAGCATGTTTATGACAAAAGAATTTCCCTCTGAATAAATAAAGTCATTACTTCTTTTCTTTGTCCAAGTACCCCATTCATTTTTATTTTTTGTATTACTTTCACACAAGCTCTTAATGAAAACACATTTTAATAGCCAATTAAAACCAACCAAAACTGGTTTTGAAAATCACCAGATGAATCTACTCCAGAATAAAAGGAGCAAAAAGATTATCAAGGTTTAAAATGATTTAAATCGATTTAAAACATTTAAAACAATAAAAAATAAAATGAGCCAAATAGTCAGTTAATAATGATTCCTGCACGTTTGATTGTACACTTTGCATTGATTTATTAATCTCAAACCTTCTCAAATTATATGTAATTTTTCTTCGCCCTCCAGTCATTGCTTGGCAGCCACAGCTGTATGCCATTACTTTAGTCAAGCTGGGCATCTGCATTTAGAGTTACAGGCCTAGAGTATCTTGACTAGGGATGGTATCGTTAAGGTTTTAACGGTATTACTACTTCTACAAACATCAAATTCCAGTTTGCCTGTATATGCTCAAACTGGATTCCTCTCATTAGCTGATTAAGCTGATTAGTTCATAATATGAGCTGGTCTGACTAAACAATAAGCACAAAAATACTCCTGTTAAAACTCTGATGCAGATTTTGATCCCAGGTGTCAGAGTGTTAATGTAATATACTGGCACTGCCTTACCCAGGAAACACACATTAGATCAGTGAGGGCCCAGCGTGGGCAAAGGTTCCATGCCACTGTGTACTGTCCATATTGGGGCATGTGGGAGTTCTGCATTAGCATGGCATTAGCCTGTGAGTCATTTCAAATTACAATAATGATTTAAGTCCAAATCCGAGTCTGAATCTGAAAACTTTATTCGTCTTGTTATGACTGCATTGTCACACAGAGATAAGAATTATGTAAAATATCAATTCTAAAATTAAAGTCAAATAAAAACTCTGCAGAAAAGTACTCTATACAAATCACAAAATGCTGGGGTATAAATACTATACATAAGTAACTTACTGCTAAGTCATTCAGTATAATAAATAGTAGTGGTTAATGGCGGTTAAACTCACAGATGTCTACGCACCAGGCAGCGTAACGTCACGGGTAATCGGACGTAATGCACGCCAGGTCTATATAAATAGGAAATCAGTTGGCACCAAGCACCCAGACATTAGTATTACAGTACCGTGAGTACTTTCTCCCCAACTCAATCCCTCTCCTCAACCCTCTCTGTTTGCGTATGAGAACGAGGATTCATTGGTGAGAATCTCATCTCCAGTTGGAGCGTTCTCAGAACAAAGCGCGTGGGTACCAGCTCTCTCGTTTGTTTCCGCGACTGGGCTCATCCACCACGCTACATTCATAGCTCACCTCTCGATTCCCACATTCAGGCCTAGCAGCTGACAAATACATTACCAATAACAACAATGTAAAGGTAAACCAGTAAAAATGCTGGACAGTGTACACTGAGCTACCATCTTCCACAATTAATTAATGCAAGCATGTTTTCTTTGGTATGTCCTGCCATTAACTTTGGTATAAGCAGGTGAATTCAGTAATAAATTAAAATTAATTTTAGTAATGAATATACAGTAGAATTTATGGGTAATCTCCATTCATTTTTAGCTTACTGTTCGTTGGGTGGCAGTGCCATATCTACCATTGAGGACACTGAGGTCATGTCCTCTGTATTTTTTCCTGAAATTTCAAATTACTCAAAGCTGAAATCCATCAGTGATGATCAATGCCAAACACAGGACCCGGTCCATGTCCGAATCTATTGCATCAAACTAAATTAAGTTTTAAAAAGCCGACAACAGAAGGGCAGGGAAAGCGTAAGAGAGAATGTGAGCCTGTGTGTGTCAGTGGCAGACTGTTCAGCGCTGTCAAGCGTTAAGTTTCATTTGTCATTAGAATCTCAAGAAACGCACAAAACTACGTGGTCACAGGGAGTCCAAAAGGACTGACTTAAACAGGCTTGTTCAAGTTTTCTGGCTAAGTAGATGGACAGGACTTTACCCGTAAGACGGTCAGCTAAGCAACACCAGCAATAGTGACTTTTGCTCAACGAGAAAAGAACAGGGTAAATTTGGTTTTGTTTTCGATATTCGTGACACAGTCGGCGATAAACGCCAATAACTTCAAAAAGACTTGCTCTAAAAAATTCTAAACTGTGTGACCGCCAAAAGAACAACACTGATCATGTTTCACTGCCTTCATTTTCAGCATTTTCACTCTATAT
>JBBMFX010000037.1:8965644-8983635 GCA_037832545.1 Rhabdalestes septentrionalis | reverse complement strand
TTTTTTCTGCGACTGGCCTCATCCACCACGCTACATTCATAACTCACCTCTCGATTCCCACATTCAGGCCTACCAGCTGACAACAGACTCTTGATAATCAGGCCAATACTTAGACAGCTAAATAAGTCATCTCTATGGTTAAAAGAAATTAGCCAGAATGTCTATGTTTCTCGTAGCTATGGGCAGAGTGTGAAGTATGGGGCCACAAGGGGGTCTGAAACGTACTCACTGACCCGCTGAAAGCATCAACAGCAAAATTTAGAGGAACCTTTGGAAGAAGTTTTAAAACTAAACGCAAAATGCCTGAATGAAAAGGTACCCAAGTCATTTGGTCTCACATTTCTCCATGCAATATTTTGGGCTGTTTATAAATACAGAGAATGTCAAGTACAGACTCTTGTTTTGGGAATTTGGACCCAGCAAGATCAGACAGGAGTCCCGACTCTAGAGAACTTTCTGTGTGGAGTTTGCATGTTAGGTATTCTGGTTCAAAGACATGTGAACTGGAGATGCTAAATTGTCCCTGTGAGTGTGTTTGTCACTGACAGTCTGATGAATTATCTGAGGTGTTCCTTTACCTTTAGCCCTGTGACTGCAGTCCTGGTTAAGTTTAAGCGGTTCAGATGAATCATATGTAATACCCCAGGCGTTTTGATTGCAGGGGTCCTAATTATCACCCAGGTTTTTTTGCCTGCTACCTCCTGGCATCAGCATAAGCCTTGATTTCTACCACATTGTACACCGACCGTGAGAGCGATGCCCCGAGGGACATTTCTTCTCTTCGACAGCTGAAAGATGAATAAAATGCACATAAATGTGTCACTTTATTACCCAGGTGAGTGAGGAGAGGTGAAAGTCAGTTCAGGCGCGGATTGAGTGTGAGATTCAATTTCATGCACAGACACTTGCTTAAGAAGGTGAGGTGGTGCCAGATTGACCGGAGGGGCCTGCAGGGTGCTCTTGTAATTTTCCACACTCTTGACAGGCTCGTGGGCCAGTGAGTGCATTATGAAGGCGTGTCACTAAAACCATCACATGAACAATCAGCCACGTTTGATTCTCTATCTGCTAGTGAATGCTGCCATTTTTTATGTAAAAAAGCACATTTCTAAATACACTTTAAACTGGTTCTGAGTTCTACCCACGTATTGTTTCATATGGCAAAAAAACTTTAACTGATTCTGTTTAAATCAAAGAAATCATTTGAACGTAACAGAAAAGCAACCAGAAACAGAAATTTGAATGTAAAATAGAAGCTCATTTTCAGTTTTGTTAAACAAAGGACATATTTAGCTTCTTTCAAACTGCACTTTAAATCAATGCCTATGTTCCACTATGGACAGTGCAGTAATGTCAGTTCTGCATGAAATTACCAAGTAAATTGGAAAAGAAAGAGACTTTCAGTTCCCTAAGAACATTTAGAAAAATAGGTATGAGAATCTTTTAAAGATAATAATATAAATGTAAAATACAGGGTTTTTTTTACAGATCTTCCTTGAAGTTGTTCAATACACCATATATTTTTATATATTTTTTGAAAAGTTATTTACACACATGTATATATGTACATACACATATATATTTACATACACACCTACATGTATATGTCTGTATTTTTGAAATGTTTGTGTACTTTTAATTTTATGCTGTTTTATAGGTTTTATTCATTGTTTTTGATGTGCTTAACTTTGTTCTGTCCAATTTCTGCCATAGCAATGCTAATTTCCCATTTGTGGGACTAATACATTTTCATCTTCTCTGATCTTAGGGAAATAGTAAGGTTCTTCTGTAGCACCAAACATAGTACTTTTTTCTGTATCTGTGGTTTACTGAGGAGTTCGACCCACAAGGCCTATAATGGAAATTTGAACTTTCTATATTTTTTAAGCACTTTATGTTGTATGTTACATTTTTAAGTGTAATTTTGATCTGCATGTGAACAAGGCAGTCAAGTTATAGACATAAATCTATGAAACATTCATTTTTCACTATTGAATTTCATCCACACAAAATAACGCTTACGATACACGTAAGGTAACGCTCTAGACTAGCACAGCTCACGTCTTAGTTCACTTCACGTTAACTCAGGACAAAAGTCAGACATAAATCCATCTTATCTTCAAATTAAACCTGATGAAAGTAGATGAAATGGGATTTCCAGCAGCACGGTTCGAACTTTGTCTCAGCCGCATAATCACGAAGCTTTGAACTCTTTTCACCGTAAAAGAGACGTCCTCTCAGGGAGACATGAAAGAGGCTGCCTTATGCTTTCCTTGTTTGTTTAATTCTACCCATTTAAACCACTTTAGAGGAGATTAGCTTTAACAGGTGACCCGGGAGAGTTTCAGATGGGGCCGAGGGCCTGCGCCGGCTTTCAAGACAGGCAGACTCAAAGGAAAGGCTGATGGCTTATGCAAATTGACCTTGAGGATGTCAGTAATTTATTCGGAGGAAGTCATCTGGGCCGCAACTTCGCTCTGGTCTGCAGAGGAGGCAATTTTTTGAGACATAAAAAAAAAAAAAGAAAAAATAAACCCGGCAAATTATGTTCGGGGGATTATTTTTTGTGCTGCAGTGTCCTTATGCTAATTGCACGACCACTTGGCATGTCGGTTTTAAAATTGATTTTTAAGGTCTGCGGCTTCAGTGGCTTTTATGCGGCGCTAGGAGAACAAGCTGCTTAAAACTGACCCCAAGGTAACTTCAAAACACACATTCTTAACTTTAACCCAAGGGACGCAAACGAACTTGAATAATCCAACCTGCTCGTCCCAGAGGAATATGTGCCTTTGAAGGTGTACCTATAAGGAGGATGAAACTTTGAGTAGGGTTTTCCAAATGACTACCGTCTTCTAGAGAATTTCAATGAGTTTGTTTCCTATGTGATAACACTCGTTTAGAAGTGTAGTATTTACCAATTCAAGGTGCATTAGGAGACCTGAATGAAGGATTTTGCTGCTAATCAGTGTACAATTTGTAATTTTTGAATGGTTTTCTTCAATGAATAACGATGTTATACGCAACATTCAATAATAATTCCAAAATATTGTATTGTGCACTTTTATTTTGAAAGTACTGCTATGCGGACTAAAGTGCAAGGATATTTGGTTTGCAAACACTTTAAACAATAAAGGACCTTTTTAACAGCAGTGTTCCCTTTAACAGAGTTACACAGTTACAGTTCAAATATTTCTGTAAATCTCAAGTTGAACATTAATTTAATAATATCTAATATGAAACCAAAGCTGTTTGCCACTGCAGGGCATTCAAACTGTATCTAGTTTGTTGTAGAAAAACAAGTTACCCTCAAAGTCCAGAGCATAGACCTAGGGGGGTGGGGGATAGTGGAGGGGGCAGCATTAGCATATACTATTATAGCGTATTATATAGCGTATACTATTGCTTATATTTGTCAATGGAAATGATTGTTGCAAATAAAAATAATAAATTCCGTTTTGATTCATTGTCTTTTATGTTATGGTACCGTTTCATAAAACATATAACACATTTTTTTCATGATGAAACCACTGTGATGCCTGGCGTTTCACAGGTTATTAGTTTATTAAACAACAGTGAGTTCAGATGATACAGTCTGATTGGTAGGGGATAAGAATAGCCATGCTGTTATTAGTTACAACATCTCAGTCAGACTTGTTAGAATAATTTTTCATACAATAATTTAATTGTTTCACTGAGTAATGAGTCCCATTACTCTGCAACTAGGCATTACTTATTTTCCACTGTAGCACATACAGAACATGTTGGCCAGAAACAAACTAAATACAGAAACAATTCAGAATCAAATATGCTATATGGAATGCTTTACAGACTGACTGGAAAAAAATCCCTAATCGTCTCCGTATGACATACTAAAAAAGCTGACCCTGATATTGTACCAGCTGTAAAGCTCTATCTGTAATACAAAAGGAATTATTTTTAGTTAAAGGATGTGAATGCAGTTACAAATTTGTACACTTGTACACAACCCTGCGTGTTCTATTGCACATGCCAACCAATTTATTTAGCACCGCAAATCTAATGATAATGTCATAATTTATAGTTTATCACAATCATGTTTGGCTGTGATTTACAGTTGAAAGGCAATACTGATGTTGGTCTTCACAGCTTGAGAGAGTGATGCGAAGGGAGGGGATAAACAGGCTACACTGAGATCCAAACCTTTTTTCCCAATGCATTTGAAAACAAAACAAAATTCAAACTCCCGAAAGAACCAAATGCCTTGCCCACAGTTTTTCTGTGTAATGAGCCCAAATTCCCCAGAATATTGAGTGAGAACTTGTGGAGGAAAAGTGAGAGATATCAGACATTAGACGCTCTTCTATTGTTAGGCTGAACACATTCCTGCATTTGCGGTTCATGAAGATAAAAAAGTAGCTTTACAGATCTGACAGTGTGGAATGTTTTCCAGAATCTCACAACAATCCATGCGAGTACACCCTTAAAAATAATGGTTTCAGAATAGTTTGAGTTGAAGAAATGATTCTAATTGTATAAATAACCACTAATTAATATGGATGTTCTTTAAACATTTTAAAAGTCTTATTCACAAATTACTCAAATGGAACAGCTCATTAGAGCATAGGTTGCCAAATCTGACCCTGGAGACCCCTTACCTGGCACATTTTAGTGATTTCCTGATTTACCACACTAACACATCAGTCCAGGTGAGGCCAATTAATTTGATTATTAGTTGTACCATATGTGTTAGGAGTGGCAAAAACAAATATATTAAGGCAAAAGTGGTTCTTTGATGGCCACAGGTACCAACTTTAGTTTTGGGTGGTCTACCTTCTTGGAGAGTCTAGTTAACTACAATCTGCCACAATTATTCTGGATAGTTAGCTTCTTATGAAATCCCTGACAGGTTGATTCTGATACAGTAGAGTTATGTATTAGAAGAGGCTGGTTGAAACTAAGGAGGGGAGAAGGGTTGTTGTGCTTTTCCATACTTCTATGACCCTGGAGCCCCCCCCCCCCCCCTGCAAAGCACATTTTAATGTTGTCCTGCTCTAACAACCCAAGAATCTCTTATTAATTAGTTGATTAGCCGGATTCGAGGGTGCACAAGTAGAGAAAAATGAGCACTAATATGGACAAGACTATGGCAATATGCATGCATATTGCAATCAGGATCAATATTATACATTTTTTCCACTTTGAATATGTGAATGAAACTGCAATTGTGTTCGGGTCTGAGCACACAACATTTAGAACACACGATGAACTCTAATACATCACTGCTACTAAAATACTTTTTTTTTTTTTACAGAATTTGAAAACACTAGCTACCCACTCTTTTCAGTGTGTCAAAAATATCTGGAACCAATGAAAGTGGTCTAAAATGACTAAGCGTATAATTTTTCTACCTTAACTTACTTCCACGTTTTTTTGAGATATGAGGTTTTGATGGCCCCTCTCCAGTCTCCAATGTTCTGCTCTCAGCTTGTCGGAGAGAACAGGCTCACAGGCAACTAGAAGCACCTGGATCCTCTTAAGGAGGAGCCAAGCAAAGAGTTCTAGGTCACAATCTGGTTGCTCCTGGCCCATGGCAAGGAGAGGAGCGAGGGGTACAGGAAGAAGCGGTGGCAGGCAGGGCTTAGGGCGACCAGAATTGTCCAGGTCAGCATCATGTGGAGAGGGAGAAACAAAGAGAGGAAAGGTGGGTACATAGTGCCAGTTACCTCACCAGACTGAATGGCTGAGAGGGAGAGGATAAGCCTATAAGCCTTTAAGGGGTAACTGGGAGGGCAGGGGCTTTGGACACACAATGGCCACCTCGGCCACAGCTCGGGCACACATTGGGCTGGAAGAGGGGATTCAGGTGGGGCTGTGGGTTGCTGCCAGTTCCTCAGGAAAAACACAGCAGCCAAAATCCGGGCAGACACATTCCTCAGGGTGGCCTTGTGTGTCGTGGCACCAAATAAACCAGCAGAATTCTGGGACAGGATGCCACTGTTCCACCTGGCTGACCAGGGTTAATGCTAGAACACACCATGACAGCTCCAACTTTACAGGGCTGAGAGGTTCCTCAGAGGAGCCCATGCAATACAGTGCATCCAGCCTAGGGAGTGGCCAACAAACACAGGCCAGCATAGGTGCAAATATATCCATGACTGAAAATAAAAATCACTGCCAATTTGAGCTGAACAAACTCACTTTCTCTGGTCCTTCTCTCTACCCCCAAGCTTCTCTCTGTCCAACACGTTCTATCTGTTTCCAAAGTTCTCTCTCATGATCGGGAAGTTGAGGGATAATTTCATAAGACTGCTAAGCACCTCTGATAAACCCTGAGCAAGATACCATCCCCACACATTGCTCCCCATGTGCTGTGTTCCTGGCTGCCCGCTGATTCACTTGAAAGTGAATGGGTTTCAAATGCAGAAGAAGTATTTCATGCTGTTCACACCATGTGCTTTGATGTGTACATGTATGACAGAATGGGCACTTTCACTCTCTCCAAAGTTCTCCTTTCAACTGGCTGCAGATCCCAGGCTTCTGAAGTGTTCTTTCTCCTTCACAGCTAGGAGCACCTGGACCCCATTAAGGAGGAGCCATGCATAGAATTGTGAGTCTAATGTTGCCCCATTGTCATTAGTTATTGCTTGTTGTAGTTTGGGACTGAAATCTTTCACTAACTGTTGTTAAGACATGTATAACCCACTTCTTGTTAGTGGTGTACTCATCTTCACATAAACGGTCATGTGTCTTATTAAATAATCTCATAGCATTAGATTCCCTCACACAAGCAGGTGTGACCACTGAGCACTGCTGCCTTTGTGACTAAAATCACAGAAAGTTGTCTCTTCTCACTGTGCCCTGACAAGTAACACTTTTTGTTCCTCAAAGCTTATTATGCATCATTATTATACTGTTAAAACCAAAAGGCACACATTAATTAAAAAACAACATTTTCAAATAAATAACATGTGATGCAATCATTATTAAGCATTAATCATTATTATTATTGCTGTGGTTTTTATATAGCTATGACATAAACGTATGACATGAGATTGTATGTGAACTGATTTTTATATGTTTAAATGTGTAGAATAACATGTGAAATGTTTATGGGATTTGTTCTGTAAGGGTCTTGTTTTGAAGGCAAGGCAGGTTTGTTTTGTAGCAATTCATAAACAATTAACGTCACGTTAATTCATTAAATAAGGAAATCTAAGACGAAGTGCTTAAGTATTTATATAATAAAAGAAAGAAACAGAATCACTTGTTTTTCCAGCATGCAAAGTGTACAAGACCACCTGTACACTATAAGTCCATGGGATAACAGTGCTAGCATTTGACCCGCAAGAGAAGTGATTAAACCCAGAAAGCAGTTATACACCAGTCACTCAGAGCAACCTGATTAAGGAAGATCAGAGTTACCACATTTCACTGGACGAAAGGAGACTGTACCTGAATCATGCCTCAGTATAACAAACCATCCTTTTGAACACATTTTTTAGATACCAGACCTTTTATCTTCCAAAAGAGTCCCCGGTGCACTTCTCCGCCACACTAAATGAAGGTGATCATAGCAATGCTAGCAAAGAAACTTCAAAATAGTTGATTAAAGTTGAAAAACAAATGTCTTTTTTACATTTGGTGTAATTGGCCTTGGTATTGTACTCTGATTCCTATAATATTGTGAGGTTGATTACAGTACCTAGTCCTCAAAATAAATCCTTGGCCCCACCATGCTAACAAAGTGTGAGCAAAAGTCAGATACAATCTAAACTTGAACTTTCTATTTAAAATTGAAATTGAAAGAAGGAATATCTGCTCAGAAACACATCGTCGTCAAATCAGTTCCAGTGCTGCGCTTTGAATGAAAACTCACACCTGATGGGGACAGTTTTGCATGGTTTTAGGAATCTCCATTTCCTTGGACTCTCTACCATTCTTTATGTAGGTGAAATTAGCTCCTCATCAAATCACTTCCAGTGCTGAGCTATATATGAAAACTCACACCTGACACAAATGTCTGAGACATCCATTAGCTACCCATGCCACAAGACAGGACTTTCTGATAAACAATGCAGAAGCATCCCCCTGAAAATGACTCACTCCAAGCACAGTGAGGCAACAGACTTCCCCGCCTCTTCTATGGAAAGGAGGGGAAAAATGACGGGATTGAACTTCTCACCTCCTCAGAGGGAGGAGAGCGACGGAAGCGATGGAGAAGAAAGAACAGAGAAGAAAGCGGCCGCTGGCAATCCAAGCCCCCCGCTGCTCTTGACATGGAAATGCAGAGCTGTATAATGAGCTCCCCTCATAGTGGTAAATCTCAGAGTACGGGGATGTGTTCTCAAACTGCTGTTGTTCGGCGGGGTGGGGTAGACACCTTTCAAACGTGTAGCGCTGCTCCTCACATCTTTTTTTTTATCTTTGGTTTTTATTTGAGCTGCCTTTTTCTTTAGTGGCAAACAGTCTTTCCTATATGCAGCAGAGCTACTTTACATCTTTATTTCCACTGTGCAATACGCAAGGCTGAGGAGAATACAGATCTAATCATAAATGCACACCGTGTAATCTAGGTGGCACAACATAGCCTTTTGTATGTCAGTTTCACCTCTGAGTTATCATCGTTATCATTGTTTTGATGAGCTTTTGATGCAGTTATATAATTATTTGTGAAATTAATGTATAATAGTGCAACAAGTCAGATCATTTTATTCATTTAAATACAGCCAATACAAGTATAAGTTTTTTAGCATCAGGAAAAAGGGAGGGAAAAATCTGGGCTGTTTCATGCACATACAGGAAACAACACAGGTTCCAAAACAAGTAGATTATTATTTTTTTAGTGGTTGGTGTGTTCATTGTTTACTTTGTCACAGCTTTTTTTTTCGACCATTCTTTATAAATAAGGAAAGTCTATGCTATTTGTAAAAATCTACAAAGTTCAGTTTTGTTGTTTTTCACTTCCCTCCATCCAAGTAATCCTAATTACACTCATCAGTCCATAATATCCTACTCCACAAATGAGATGTCCAGTTTCAGTGTTGTAATGTAGCTTTCCTTTTCTCAGTAATGGGTTCTTGACCAGAAACACATCTTTTCAGACCTCCAGTGTTGAGTCTTGATGAAACAGATTATTTAGATCAGACAGAGAAAGAACTCTCATATCTCTCAAAGAAGAATACTTTTCTGTTTATCTAATGGGACAGTTTTGGTGGTCAATCACCTTTTAGGAACCCCCATTTCCTTTGACTTTCTGTTTGATTTTTGTAGGTGGATTATCTCCTCAGTAATCTCTCCTTTGTTAAGTCTTGCTTGGACTTTGTTTAGTTTTGGGACTTTTATTTTGACATTGTGTTTGTTCTCTGTTCAAATGCTTTGAGTTCTAGTGATTGGGTTTTTGTTGTGTCTTGGTGCACATGTTCAGCTGTCTTGTGTTTTGTAATTAAATGGGGTTTTCTGATTGGTTTGTGTCCTAATGTGTTTTAATATTTAAGTTATTTGAGTTCTAGTTGTAGTTGCTGGTCAACCTTCTCAAATCCTCACGTTGTCTCCTCACGTTCCTCATCTGTCGTATCTTTTGTGTAGGTGTATTTTGAGTTTAAAGACCCACAAGCCTTCCTTTTGTTTTCAGAAACATACATATAAGGCAGCTGAGGTGTGTGTGTGTAGACATAAATACAAGATATCTTTACTGTCACTGCACATGTACAATTAAGTGTTTGGAACAATCCTATAGTGACCTAGTTAAAAAAATACACAGCAGTAACATTTTGCAATACCAATACCAAATTGAATGTTACTGTCTTTTTGAAGGGGAAAACTACTGTCAGTGAGATCTTTTGCAGCAGGTTTAGTTGTAACCAGCTGTAACCAGTTGGGTTTAAGATAAGAAAGATGGGGTATTTATATGGTTCAGTATCTTCAGTTCAATATAAATAGATTTTCTGTTTTTATTTCTGAGAATAAATGAATAACTTGTACTTAATTGCTTAATTTTCACTGGAAATAAACGTAACAACTGCAGTGGGCCGGTGAACCTTGCCGTGTATCCGATGGACCCAGGAACAGCTCTGGGTACCTTCAACCCTACGGAAAATGATGGAATGAATAAAATTAACAAAATGGTGGTATCTGTGGTACAGTGGTGCATGCACTGGCTTAATGCAGATGTGCATTAGCAGAACGTCTGATGGCATACACATGTGGTTGTGTGTGTGTGTGTGTGCGTGTGTGTGTGTGTGTGTGTGTGTGTGTGTGTGCGTGTACGTATGTGTGTGTATGGGTGTGCCCTTGCTGCCTTCACACTGTGTTAGAGAAAAAATTCTAGTCAAACTACTCCATTCTATTGTTATTGCGGGCGACAACTGTAACGTAAGGGTTGAAATTGTTCTGTGAACACACAACCACTGCACCAGCAGTGCTGGGATTTTTGTAGCAACAGAAGAGATGCGCAGCCAGTTATCCCACAACATACATATCGTAGACTGGAAAAAATACACATCCTACATATTGCATGCCTTTGTCCTACATGTATTGGTGTCTCATGATTCATTTATCTGTTTGCCTGTGAATGTGAAGGGCATAAGACTTTCCAGCAGTAAAGGAATGCAGGGCAGCTATTGACTGCGGGCTGCAACACAACACAGGTTCCTGCTTTCCTTCCCTCTCGGTCTCCCCTCACCCTCCTTCTCGCCTATTTGTTTTCCTTCTGTCCTCGTCTCTCTGGGGAGCATCACAATCAGCACTGGATGATGGGATAGGAAGCCCCGCAGTGACAAAAACATCTGCAGTACCTGCCAAGCCCACCTTTCCAAACCACACACGCACACGCTGTCCAGTCCCTCCACTGCTGTCCACATTTTCCCCCTCTTCCGGCAAGGGGTGGCCCAGAATCCCCAATGCTCTAGGGTTTGTGTTTGTCAGCAGAAACGGCTCCTCTTCTCAAACCCACTCTACATGCTCGGCCTTTTAAATACCCTGTCCAAGGACTACAATGCACAATGCACTTTAGATGCAAATGAACGGATGTAAGTGGAAAGGGCTGGACGGTGTATCTATCTATGATTCTGAGTGTGTGTGTGTTTGTGTGTGTGTGTGTGTGTGTGTGTGTGGTTGGGGAAGCTAACCTTGCCTCTCTCCTTGCAGCATGAGCATGTGGCCGCACCTGTCATCTTCGTTACACAGAACAATCCATATCCCTTAGAGTGTGATGACAGCGGTAATGAACCTTTGACCTGCCATGAAGAAGGAGAGGAATGGGGTTAGAAACAGAAGGAGGAAAACAGACAGCAGAATTTATTATGTGGACCTTGAGACATGGCTAGACCAAGCAGACATGACTGTCATGGAGCACATTAGTATCCTTAACGGTCTGTGCATAACATTTTTGCAGTTTTTATTAGTAGTGTTATTTATCAGGGCGGCTTTCAGTCAGGGTGTGATCAGAAGTTTGTGGGTTTGAATCCCAGGACTGCTAGTGGCACCAGGTACCCTTTGGCAAGCCACTGCTCTGGGTCGCTGGTTGCCCACTGCTTCACTTGGTGAATGGGCTAAATGCAGTGGAAAGTGTTCACACTGTTCACACTGTATGCTGTGGTGTGTTCCTTTGTGACTATAAGGAGCCACTTTAGTTACTTTTTTTCAGGCGGATTATTCCACTTAGCCTAGGTCTAAAGTTCAGGATTGTCCATCATCTTTCAACTCTTTTCAATTTAGAAAGGCTTGAGCTTTAGTTATTTCTGCTAAACTGAGAAGCCCTGCTTATTGAAATACCCCCTAGTAATCATAGTGTCATTTATGTAACAATCTAGTTCTATTCGATTTTAGACTCCCGTTCTCTATATGCTTTGCTTATCATCCCTTTTAGTGGACTAAAAGATAAGAGCAAGGAAAGATAAGAGAAAGACATGCACAGAAAAAGGTGGCATATTGTATGTGCAAAGGTAGAGGCTGAGACTTGACAGCAGGTGTCAGTAAAGACACTTTGGAAATGAGCCGCTATTGTGAACTCGGACTCACACATGCATACGCCAAACACCTCGATTTGCCAAAAGATGTGCTGCACAATGAAATGCCACATAGTGTGATGGCACTGCATAAACGCATTGCAGGAATTTAGAGCGTCGTATTGCACTTCCTGCGAGGGTGATAAAGTAGCAGCTGGTATGTTTGCATGTTAAACTGTTAAACTGATGACAGCTTACACAATCATTTTGCATAAAATTGTCAAAAGAATTTGTCTAGATATACAGGCACTTGTAAAAAAAGCATGATTAAGGTCACTGAACTCCGCTCTATGCATCAGTCTGGGTGTATTGGGTTGTCTTTGAAAGATTCTAGAGCGAAATGTTCACAGTGAAAGTGATAGGAACCAAGTCTGAAGAGTTTAATGTCTCCAAAAGCTCCCTTATATAACATTTATAACTGCTGCTTGAGGCCTGAAATGATGTTTTATGATAGTTCTAAGAAAACCAAAAACATTTTTTAACACTTGCAGAGTAAAGAAGTACATGCAGGGGTGAAAAAATAATTCTTTGATATTTTTCATAATTATCAGATTTTCCTCCATTAATTTACTAACTAATGGAGACAGTCTCCTTGGAGCAACTTGGGCTTCAGGGTCTTGCTCAGGAACCCAGTGGTGGTACACTGAAGGTGGGTTTCAAACCCTTGAACTCTTGGTTTGTTTGTTTTCCCAACCACTCCTTTATATTTGTGTTGTGGAAAGCAAAACCACACCACTATAAAGTGAAGAGATTTCTCTATGATTCACCATTTCAACGTAATTCATTAGCACACTATATTGACATAATTCATAAACGTTGTTGAAAACAATTATGCCATTGATGTAAATGATGTAATTAAATTTGTTTGAGGGGTTTTCAACAGACTGTCCAGCTGTTGTTTATTTGTTATGAAGTGATTAGATGTAAAATGGTCCAATGTAGAGAAACTAATGACACCCCCCCTGGCTATTTTTGTGTTGTGAACATTGTGCTTTTTACCCCCAAAATTGGTGTCTATTATCTTGACATCGTACCAGTCATGGGCGTCATCGCCATTCAACCATAGGGGAACGTGTCCCCTTCACATTTCATAATTATTCGTTTGGACCCCCCACATTTCACATAACTAATTAGTTCACCTGCGCTGTTGAATCTTGAATCTTTCGCGAAAGAATCCACTCCACTAAACCGCTGGAAATCCGAGCAGCCTGTCTGTGCACTGACGAGTCACTTCACTTGCATGTGGTGAGTTGGAGAAATACTCGAGCTGATTTCAAGAGGTGTGTGTTCTTCTATCAATTAAGTGGAGTGGATTCTTTTAGGAAGAATTATTCAAGATTTAACAGGGCTTTCCAAACACCCCCACCTCCTAAAAGGACGAGATTTGCACGCACGCAGCAACTCCGTGGCCACTCAAATCCCGCCCCCACACGCCCACACGCCCCCACACACAAACCCCACCTCACATAAAATTGCTTCCGACGCCCCTTGTCTCATTTGCAATATGCTGTTTTCTATTGTTATTTTTGGAATTGAATTCTGATCAAATTCTCTTAGAAGCTGCAACAGAGGCATAAACATTGTCACATATGCAACAAACAGGTAGATTCCTTTGATTCAGGAATTGATGCATGTGACTCCATATCACACTCATGAGTCAGACTTTGGAAACAGGTATGAAAATCATTCCTCAGAGCTTGCTAATGTGGATGTTTTACTCGAAGCCTTTGAGAAAGAGAGCTGTGCACTTCACTGGAACATCGACATCCAGGTAGCTACATAAAGCTGTACGTTCGTCCCTTTCATCTTCTAGTTATTCTCCAACTCCTACCTTGCCATTACAGCGCCAGCCCTCAACTCCTTCATCACCTTCTCATGAATTATACATCCTACGGTGAACCCTGACGACATCGACGCTCGCTTCTGCTGTTTGTCTCCCATTATTTTCCTCTCTGGGACCCATGTTATCCCGCTCCATGCCTTCACCTTTGGCAAAAGGCAGAGAAAATAACAAGCTAGTCATTGTGTTTGGACTATTACTCATTCCGCCCAGGCCTGAGTGAGCCCTCTACTCCACCCGAACTCTCAGCAGGAGCTGTCAGCATTCGGACTTTCCGAGTGCATGAGCCACAGTGTATGCCCTCCTCTGAAATTTAAATTCAGAGCTGCGTTTTTTTTTCCGACCCACCTAAGAGGCAAAAGAGTATAAGAGCAAGAGCGCAGACATAAAGAAAAGTAAACAAAGGAGCGAGGCAAATGAATCGTGCTGTGCGGAACGCGGCGCACCGTGCATAGCTGTTAATATGTTTATTTCATCAAGGTCTGAGGCAACAAAAGTGCGCTTTCTGAAAGCTCCGGCTCTCCGGGAACAATTATGAATGAATTAGGTTTAAACAGAAACAGAAAGACCACTCAGCGAAGGGAACCGCTGTCGCGACTAAAACGCGCTCTTTGTGTCTGCATTAAAGAGAAGCAAACCTGAGACAATAACAAATGATCTTTTTTATGCTTCATGCTCCTCTAACAATGGTCCTCGGAAAAGTAGTTTTTACTTTCTGAAGACATTGTTTCCTGTGTAATTTATGTGGTTTACATAATTTTACTTTAAATCTTTCACCCAGTGAAGGAGGAAGCCAGGTTGCCGAGTAGGCCGCAGTTCTCCCAGATTTTGTTTAACCGCAGCTGATATTAAAATAAGGAAAAAACGTTCTTCTTTGAGCAGAATAATGAACACATTCTAGGGTGTGTTTGTATGTCACATTTAATTTATGCAGCTATGTCACTAATATTCAAGAACGGTGTGCAGAATTATAGGCTATTTCAGAGCCCAAAGTGACAATGTGTTTACACTTAAATAAATGATGTAATAATGTCTAGTTCTACATTATAAATCTAATATTTGTTACCTTTTTTTCAACAATTTTACCCATTTAATGTGTCTTCTGCATAATGTTGTGACAGTGTAATCAAAAAATGGTTTCACAATCATTTGGAATCAAAGTGTTTATGGTCATTTCACAACATATTATATTATTATGATGTTATAACTGGTAAAATAAGAATCAGTAAACTTGATCAATCCTGGAGGGAATTGCTTAAAATGATGCATGTAATTAATACAGTACCAGTCAAAAGATTGTGCACACTTTCTCATTCAGTGATTTCCTTTGTTTTTATTATATACTTCATTGTAGATTAATATTAAAAACATCCCCTATTGGTCTGATGACAGCTTTTCACACTCTTGTAATTTTTTCAGTCAAATTCATGAGGAATCGACCTGGAATGGTATTTAATTAACAGGAGGTCTTCATCAAGAGTTAATTAGTGGAATTTCTTGCCTTCTTAATGTTGTTTGGGGTCATCAGTTGTGATGGTCGGGTTCGTACACAGTTAGTGATTCTGTTCCACTACGGTTCTAATACACATTATGGCGAGAACCACTTGGCTAAGTAAAATTAAACAAATGTCTATTATTACCAACATCATTACAAAACATATTCTGGTTTGTTTAACTCCCCTTTTTTGTTCACTCCATAATTCCATGTGTTCCTTCATTTTGTTTGTTTTCAGTATTAATCTACAATGTAGAAAATAATAAAATCAAAGTAACAAAATGAATGAGAAGATATGTTCAAATTTTGACAGGTAGTGTACCTGTACAAACATTATGAGAATTATTCAAAATTTGGAATAAAAAATAAAAATAAAAATCACAATATACACGTTAAAGCTTTCCTTCTTAGACTGATTGTCTCAGTTTGCATACATTATCAAGGACAATAGCCTGATAAAGCAGGTCAGAAAAGAAGCTTTATGAGTTTCTTTCACAGGACTCCTGCAGCCAATCACTAAAGACTGCTAATACAAATGACGCCATGATAGCGAGACTCAAGATCAGGCAATGACATGCAATGGATTACTTGGTCATGGTAAAGGTCTTCATAAAGGTGGTAAATGCTTTTTTAATTATGCTTAATGGTATTAAACCAATGAGATTAAAGTCACTTTCAATAAAACACAGTGAGTGAGCATTTGGTTTCAAAACCCTTTGATAAAGTTTAAGGCTTTTAAAGGCTTTTGGTAAAGGGCAAAAATGCCTATTTAAGCATGCTTTAAATTATTGAAAGAAATAGGATTAAAGGTATCTTTAATGAAACAGAAAGCGAGCCTTTAGTTTCATAATTAGGGGAATTGTTTGCTTTAAATGGCAATCAAGCCACAATTCAAAAGCCATTCAGGTAGGTTATATTTATATTGATTAGTTCTTTTCGCACAGCCTCCAAGCAAGACAGCTTTTAAGCCCTAAGTTCTATTGATTGTCCCTTTTATGAATCAAAGATAATTAACTTAATTTTTTCAATTATTTATACTCACTAACTGCTACAATGATCCCTGATTAAAATTTAAAAAAGCTTTTTTACTTTATAGCAAACAAGAGCTGAACTTTCTGGCTTTGTTGAAAACACTTCAAACAAATTAAATTACATCATCCAAACCAACGGCATATTCTTTTTTATCAAGCAGAGGGGGGAAACTAAATCACTCAGTGTGGAGGAAAAAATATGGAATCATTAACAAAAAAAGCACTTTGGTGGTCCTCAGGCCTGAATTCCTTATGGCATGGACTTCACTAATGAAAAACATGTAATGGACTCTTTCTTCTTCTATTACTTTCAACTGGTCCCACAACGGATCAACCGTCTCCATCTCCTTCTATCTCTCTGTATTTTCCGCTTGCACACCTGCATGTCCTCCCTCACCACATCCATAAACCACATACTAGACCTTCTTCTTCTCCTCTTCCCTGCAGCTCTATCCTCAGAATCCTACTCCCAACACACTGAGACTCTCTCCTCAGCATTCTCCTCCCAACACACTCAGAGGGCCCGATTTTCAGGTTTGATCGCGCATTGTCTGAAGTCTGAAACGCAGTTGTCTTTGGGGGAGGGGCCAGTGCAAAACGCTATAGTGCCTGTAGCAAAAGTGAACATCGTGCCTGGCGCATAGTTCAAATGGGTTTTCTTAAATGAGTAAATTTGTCATGGGTGTGTTTGGGGCATAGCATGCAATGAACCAATCAGAGTTCACACTCTTACTCCCTTTAACTACCCGGCGCATGTTCCATGGCGTGCTGTGTATAATGGTGGCAGATTTACCTGGACGTCAGGAAAGATTTTCGATGGAAGAAACTGATTTGCTTGTGCGTGAGGTGAAGGCACTGGAGCAATTGATCTTCGGGGATGGAGGGAATCCTCCCAAACCCCAGATAGTAAAGCAGGCATGGGAACAAATTTCAGTGATTGTTTCGTTGTTTTCCGATAAAAGAAGGACAGCCCAACAGTGTAGTGAAATAATATTTCCCATTACAATTTGGGTAAATAAGCATGTAAGGTGTCTGAAAAGCACCCACGTTCATAGTTACATGTGAATACAATAGACCGTCATGCATAATACAGTCTTACAAGCAAGGCTACCATTTTGACCAAGAAATACTGTATCTCTATTCAGCGATTGAGTCATTTAAATTAGTCTCTGTAAAAATAAAGAAACGTCGAAAAGGCATGTGATTGTTCATCCTATACGGCTTGTTTACCTCAGCAGGTTCATAGAAAGACATTAAAATGACAGTGAAACCGTCTAACAAAAGAGAAGCCGACTTGCGCTGAAGTAGCGGGTAACGTCATGATTTCGAATCAGCGTGCGACAGGGGGAACAGGGGGAACTGAATTTCCCGTAACACCGGTATACCCTCTCGGAGAATGTCGAGGAAGCCTTTGTCCCATATCTTTAAGCGGCTAAGGAAGACATATAAACATACCTAACCAAAATATGAGCCTATATGATTTCCTGGTGATGTAGTTTCGTGTTTCTTCACAACGAAACTTGTATTTATTTACCTATGTGTCCGGCACTATTGGTCAAATAGCCCGTCAGTTACTTGTTATTAATTATCTGTGATTTCTCCAATCAAATAAGTTTTGCGAGTATTATATATATTTTAAAA
>JBBMFX010000037.1:8914379-8926405 GCA_037832545.1 Rhabdalestes septentrionalis | reverse complement strand
ATTATTATTATTATTATTATTATTATTATTATTATTATTATTATTATTATTATTATTATTATTATTATTATGTTGCTAAAGACCAATTTATAGTTTCCCACTTCACTGAAAGTTATACCAATCTACACAATCAACACAGTTTTACCCACTCAAATAAAACGAGTGTAAGTGTTTTACTTTAACTATTATATAATAAAAGTTACCAGTCAAAAGAATGAATATATCTTATCCTGAAGACTTTATCATATTTCTTTCTTTCTTGATCTATTTTTAGAGTGTTATTTATGTTACAATAACAGTAAAATATTTTAATGCATTTTCTTCAGTAAAAATCAGTTTGGAATCAATTGTCATGTTATTTATATTTTATACACTGTACAGGTTTGTACAATGTGCGTTTCAACATCGTTAAAAAAACACCAAACGGTATTTTCATTTTATTATAAATCATCTTCAATGACTAAAACCTAAAATGAATAGTTGCAGTGCTCCTTTTCCGTCAGTAATGGATGTCAATGATAACAGCGAGTCCGGTTTTTGAAAGGTAGTGAAAACACATGAATGTCTATTAAAGTCAAACAGTTAAAACACAAGTGGCTGCCGGTGATGAATAGATATCTCAAGCAGTATCCGCTCCTTGTAAAGCAATAGAACGTCCAGTAGAAGCATTTGTAAAACCAGCGTATTCGTATTAATCCCCATTATCCAGATTGGCGTTTGCGATGCTCGCTCTTGCTTGGTATGCAGGGCGTACTGCTGAAATGTCGATACTCTGCCAAGCACCTGTGTTCATCTGGCCCCGGACCAGACCCCAATCTGGGAAGTACACTTCCAGACAATGACTGATGTCTAGCAGGGCTGAGCTCAGGGCAGCGCTTTGGCTGTCATTCAAACCACTCTCAAAAATTAACAAGCAGCAGAAGTGTTCTGCCATCGGAGTGACCACAGGATAGAGCAAGAGGCGAGCCGTCAAGTGGGAAAACCACATTCCAACCGCAAACATGGCCATTAAATAGCCAGGAGAGCACCCGCGACCAGCCGCTGACCACTGGCCAAGGTTATCAAGGGGAGCAGCTGATGAGGAACCAATGACGAATGTTAATTTTGCGCAAACGCACATGGCTGGCACTGACACCGGACAGCTTTAATGCCTTAGAGCACAGATGTAGATGACTTTGCTTTTCAGCCTGTGAAATCTACGGCTTTTGTTCTGGGCGCAGGTTCAAACTCAGTTCCAGTCATTTCATTTATGAGACGCAGCTATAGACTGTTGAAAAAGTCTCTCGACATAAAACTTCAAGCCAGAAATATTCAGATTTTGTGTTCTTTTTTTGTGTTTGTTGAACCCTGTCTTACCTAAGCTATCTTCAGTGAGACTCTATGTGCACAAAAGTATTGAGACACCTACCCATTACACCAATAGGGTTTTTAATGACATTGCATTAAAATCCATATAGACTTTAATATGGATTTTAACATGCAGTTATAACAGCTTCCACTCTCCTTGGAAGGATTTCTACAAGATTTTGGAGGAAATGTGTGTATTTATGAGGTCAAACATTGATGCTGGACGAGAAGGTCTGGATCACAATCTCTGTTCCAGTTCATCCCAAAGGTGCTGGATGGGGTTGAGGCCAGAATTCTGTGTGGGGCAGTCAAGTTCTTCCACACTGAATTCATCCAATTATGTTTCTATTGACCATGCTTTTGGGACACAGTCATCCTGGAATAGAAAATATTCGGGAGTAGATTCAGGGAGAGGCGGATAGATTTTGCACGCTGCATTATGAATTTTACTCAAATACAAATATGAATACGAATCATTTTCCCTTTTAACAAATACAAATACAGATACAAATAGCGGCCGCTCGGCACACCCCAAGTCTCCTTTAACTGGTTAATGTTGAATCCACCTGCATGTCTATGTTGGATAGAGTTAAGTAAAAACACATGTAGAACTAGAGTGTTCTATGTTCTACTATGTTTTATCACTATATAAATAAAGCAAAATTGTTGCCTTATTGTTGAATGCGCTGTAATTGCTGAATTCAGTGTTTATGCTCAATCTTTTATTTTCTTTCAGCAAACCAAAACCAGATATGATGGCCAATCAGAACTCAACACCTCAGTAAACACTAGGAAATCCAAACAGAGCACTTTTTTCAGACTGACAACTGCGGTCCTCCTAAACTGAGTTTAAATACAAACAAAACACACAAAACCAATCAAAAAACTTAAGCATTTAACACAAAAAACACAGTTATAACTAATAATAAACCCAGCAGGATTTATGGGTTAGCCGCAGTAAAGCCTGCCGTTTCATTTTGGGTTCAAATATTTGTTAATTTTCAGTTCCACCAGGCATTTTTGCTCCTTCCCAGCAAAGGTGCTTTTCATTACATTGTGTTAAAGACAAAAGGAAAGAAAAAAAGAGACACAAATCAAAGGCAATCTTTTATGTACCCCATTACCTGAGGGCAAGCTGTGCTTAGGGCTTTGTGTTCATATTCTGTGATGATCACTTCACTTCTTAAATTAAACTAAACATAAGTGCTAAAACAAAACTGTACCTTTTTCCATGCAGGTCATTTTGAGAACTGTTCAAAATGTCTACTTAATACCTAATTTATAAAAAAAAAAGTCACAATAGTCCATCTATGCTGTTAAATATTAACTAATGGATGGTGGTGATATTCCATTCATGATCATACCCAGGGATATCCAGACAGTACATGCATTTAGATCGAGATATTAACAATATCCTACTGATATATTTAGAGCAGTTGTTAGCTTTATATATATTCACTTTATATATATATATATGTGTGTGTGTGTGTGTGTGTGTGTGTGTGTGTGAGTGAGAGTGAGAGATAATTAGACTATAATATTTATAATTATATATATTTAAAAGAGACCACTGCAATTAATTTTTAAATGTTTTAAGAGCACCTCATTCTTTTTTTCCTTTTTTTTTTTTTTAATTATTCAAGCTCTATAACATTTCTCTTATTTTGATGTTTTGTCATTTCCTTTAAAAAATTCCAGTGTTGGGGGGTTGATAGAGCACATCAGGTCTAAAATATCACCTCAATGCTAAGTACTTTATTTAGGTGCTAACATGACAGTCTGAGCCAAAACAGCCTGTTAGCAGTGCTAGCAGCCAGCCACATTTGACCGAACTATATATACATATTTTTTGTTAACACCCTCCAACACAGAACTACGATGTTACATTTACAGGTAGCAAAATCACACTAAAGTGTCTTTCACACACCATCCAGGTTTTAGTGTGAACACCAGCCAGAGTCGAAATCCCAGTTGACACAGTAATCAGTCAGGCATGAGACCTAGCAGAATTTGTGGGGAATTAGTAGAAGGGCTGGGAAACACTGTGAAGTCTAGATTACAGCTGGCAAAGTGGGACATTTCTGCTGTGATTTAGTTTGACAGATGAGTTTTTCAGTTTAGTTTCTCCACTGTATTTTGGACAGAATCATTACAACCTGGTGTGTAATTTACGCTTGGTACGTAAATATAGTCATACACAATGACCAATTGCCTGAGTGTCATGGGTGGTGCTTGGGGAGAGGGAGGCGAGGCACAATTGCAGATTCTTTTTGATGGTTTAAGACATAAAGACACAGAATCTACAGAAACAAAGCAAAAAGTGGGAAAAAACCCTGAAAAACACCAGACGGAGCTGGAAACAACCAGGGTGTTGTGAGGGTTGATCCAAACTTCAAACTCAAGGAACTTCAATACAAAGCACACACTGACAAGAACCAGGCATGAGATACGAAATCATCACGTAAACTAAAATACAGGACAGGTGACAACGTGGCTGCAGACACAAACATAATCCCACTTCAAAATAAAAGTCTCCATTCAAAAATCCAACCTATTCTACATAAAAAAAGCACAATTTTGCACAGTATTGGTTATTCCCAATGTTTACAAAGATGGCCATTTAGAATGATTAGCTCCATGTCACTGTCTTCGTAAACCACATGCGTTAAAACACAGTGCTGAATAATGAAAAGGTAAAGTTAAAGTGAACCAAAACTGATGTTTTATGTAAGCTAGCTGTCCTGACTACCAAATCAAACTAATTTCAGGAGATTAACTGTGGAACGGCAATGTCTGCATAAACTCTGGCGGGTGGTGTCGTCTTTATCAACAGAGCAACAGAGGGAATCGCCATCACGTTATTTGGTTTAGGTTGTCGCATGGCTTGCAGAGAGATAAATTACATCTCAGAGCACCTCCTGCAGCGCTTTGAGTGATAAATCTGTTTAAAAGGTATTTTAAATGTATCTTGCATGCATTGACAGCCATTTTACTGTGAATTTTATAGAAAAGGTGTCAATTTCAGAATCTATTTCATACAAAGGCATCACCTGGCTGCGTGCTGGGCCATATTTTCACGCAAAAAAAAAAAACAAGCAATACCGAACCTTTGTGTGTTTTCTTTTTGTAGAGTCACAGACGTTTTGTACGTGATTTAGGTCCTGTTAAACAAGAATGGTGAGTATGGACCTTTATTTCAGTGAATGACACAAATCCTGAACAGTATCCTTACAAAATCCTGGGTTTTATGTGTGAAAAAGCTCTTTAAGAGCTATCTTGAGAACAGAAATGTCGCCATCCAATTTATGTATTGTTTGCTCTTTTCGCTTTGACCTTATTGGAACATGCTGATCTGACAGGAAGGGCTGTCAGTACATCCGAGGAAAAACTCCAGTATTCATTTAATTAAAGAATTGATGAGAGACACCTTAAGTCATATCACATTAATCCAAAGGAAAGGGAGGAGAGCACTTTCAAAATGTACCATTCACTCCACAGCCCACACATTCCATATATGAGAAGAAAGCCTCAGAAGTGGTGTTTTAAAGTCATAGTCCCTGTGATGAATACCAACATATTTGCATATCTGCCTTTTCTGCCCGCAGCACTTCAGCCCTCCAGCTGCCCTGAAGTTCAGCTTGGACTGCTTTTGAGCCCTACTGAAGCATATCAGAGAATTTGCCAATGGACCCTTTAGCTCATTTAAATGTGCCAACCAGAGGGTTATGATGCATGTCCATGTTGGCTGAGTGAAATTTGTGTGCTTCTCTATTGTGTCTCTGCAGAAGAGATGCACAAGACTGCCTTCACTGTTGGATGCACCATGTTTTTTCCGAGGGAGCTTATTCAGAGCACAGCTTGTATTATTAAGTGTTTATTATTAATGTATTTCATTAAATTAGAGATAAACCACAACTGAGGTATGATATGTACCTCCGAGTGTCTTCTTGCGGTTTATAAATAAGAATCTTTTAGATTCACAAATCAAGTGAGGATAACAACTGCAAGGAAAAATCAGGAGAATAAGGGAGAGAGCAAATGGAGAGAGCTTGAAAGGACTAAATAAGAATTCATACATGCCAGTGAATCAGAATGAGATCATGTGTGTATATTTCAGAATTTTTTTACTTGTGGAACAAAGACATCAGCATCTTCTCCTATGTTATAATATAATAAAAATGATACTTGAACAAAGTTTTTTTTCCAACAAAACTTTTTCTGACTTAAACACCCAGGGTGAAATTATGAACTTCTGAGAGCACTTACACAGCATCTACACAGGAAATCACAACCTTCATTTAGATATCTGTAAAAGGTCTTCATGCATTCTGTAATGTGATAGAAGTTACACAGCAACAGTGTTATTAGTCACGTGTAATTTAGGGGCAGCATAATGTCCCTTTGGCCACACATGCCGAGTTTCTGCTAATATAAATGCAATACTATATGGTCCCTCTCTTTAATAACAAGCAAAGTAAAGCTACAAGGCCATGTATAGTCAAGTGAGAACACAGCACAGAACAGCACGCAGTGTGAACAATTATTTTTCCACATTTAACCCAAGCAGGGTTAGCAGGGGGCAGGGGGTTGCCACCAATGGGGGCACCCGGGGATCATTTTTTGGGATGGTACCTTGCTCAAGGTTCCCTCAATGACTAGCAGTGTTGGGATTTGAACCCACAACCTTCTGATCAAAGGGGGACTGCCTTAACCATTAATACTTTTGAAATGTTTCCATACTTCCTCTATAATTCACTAGGTAAGTCGTAATATTTGAGTTTCTACACAGATGCACAATTTGTCTATTATGGAATTCTGCACAAATGGCTGAACTCCAGTGGCTTTTTATTAGACATGCCCACACTATTTGTGTGCAAGAGTGTACTATAGGGCAGTGGTGTAAAGTATTTGAGTAAATGGACTTTGTTACTGTACTTGAGAATTTTTTTGGCTACTTTGTACTTTGTAAGCAACATTTACTCTCTACTCAACTACCTTTTTGACTGAATATATATACTCTTTACTCCACTACATCTGAACGGACACTTACCGTTACTCATTACATTGTGATTGTGGGCGACAAGTCGGCCTCTTTATCTGCCATGGCTAATTTCTTGGGCGGAAGAGGTGATATCACCATCTGCAGGGTGCTGAAAGTACTGGATGCTATTTATCTATGTGTGCTAAACGAGGCTACTCCTCGTGAACGTCATTTAGCAGCTTGCCAAAAGCAAGGCGTTTGTATTGTAGGCATTGACTTCATAAAGGGAAATATGTCGGAGCACTCTCAGCTTACAAGCGATTTCACTTCATCATATGAAGAGGTTATCTTCAAGCCACTGAAGACATCTCGGGCACAACAAGGCCCAGCAGTGCTTGATGGCTATCTGATATGTGCTGGTGACGACATGGGTGTCCTGAAAACGTTCCTGCCTCTACTGAAGTTGTCATTATGGCTCAACACACCTAACTGCATCTGCTGCTTGCGAGCGACTTTTTAGCAGTGCTGGCCTTATTTTCAGTTAAAAAAGAGCTTGAAAAAGTTCCAAGAACTTTGAGAACCAGCTTTTGTTGAAGTTGAATAAAAATATTGCCCCCCTCTGAGCCTGAGAGGTAAATCAAATCAAAGTCAGCGCTGAATTTTTTTACTTTTTTTTGGGGGGTCCATTGTAGACTGAAAATACCATTTTGAAAAAAAAAATTACTTGCGCCTTTTTTGAACATTTTTGACTGACTTGTTTGATCTATTTTGTTCTGCTATTTTAAAATACTGAGGAATTCAATTTCATTTCTATATTAGGAAATAAACCCTAATAAATAAACAGTTTCTTGTTTTTCACATTTCTTGGTGTTCTTTGAGCCTACATTCAGTGCGAGTAAAATACTTAAGTCGGATACTTTAAGTCATTTTTACAGTAAGGTATCTGTATGGTTTTCAGGTACTTTTTACACCTCTGCTATAGGGAGTAGCTGTATTAGTCACTGCCCTCTGTGTTACTCCTGCCCTCATCTGTGTGTATCTCTATTTTCAATATGTCCAATCTCCAGTTCACTGATTTTTCAGACTGGTACACCCCCATTGTCATTTCATAAAAGACAAAATGTTGTTTCCACTATAGAGAAAAATGCTTCTTACAATTACATGAGTAAACACTCATATTAACACGATGGTCTTTCTATGTTGTTAATGTGCAATAAAAAAGTCGTTAGTGACATTTTATATAACGAGAGGTTGAAAAATATAGGACTCCTTAATGCTTAATGTGAAACAGGATCAGATATGTCCATAGCACACTAGAAGCCATGGCACATTTTAAGAATTCTTATTGTTCTATTTTATTTACATATATGTGCCCATGTATGTACTTGTTCTGTCTTGACTACTGTGAAAGTCACCTCAAATCTCACTGTTGTGTGTTATCTTATTTATGCATAATATCATATTCAGTATCCATCCCCATTCATAGCAGCTGTTTTCCTTCCACCTATTGAAGACTGTGTCCCTCTGTCTGCGGCTCTTGTGTCTGAAATGTCCTTGTTGCGGCTGGCTGTATAAATCACGTGCTCTCATTGCTCTTCACCTTGAAGGACATAATTACCGTGAGAGCACTGGCCTCTCGGGCCCTGCAGCAATCACCCAAGACTGCATGGCAGGACCGAATCAGGCTTGACCTCAAACTGTCTACAAGAGCCACTCAGAGTGCCCTGGGGGGAGTGTTTCTGCCCCTGCCCACACTGACACGCACACACTGACTCACCTTCAGACAGGGTGGTCTCACTATCTTTCGCCCCCAAACGTGGAGGTCCCATTCTCTGGCGTCTGGAGTCATAGCTCATTAGCCCACCTTTCCCCTCCCGGCATTCTATCAAGTGCAGGTGTCTGTTTGAGGACAAACTTCGTAGCTAAGGGGAGAGGGTGTGTTTAGGTCTCTATTTATGTGTGTATGTGTGTGTGTGTGTATGTGTGTGTGTGTGCTGATCCCATCATATTAATATTAACACAGAAAAGAGGCCATGCCACTTGGCTAAACATTCTGTTTACATTTCCACTGGCCCACGAAGTCAAAGGGAGGTTATTCACTTTACACATTTTATTTGATTGAGGGAAATGAACAAAGAAACAGGGTTCACCTCTTGGTTTGGCAAAGTTAACCAGATAATGTGGGGCAACAACTAATCTTGTTAGGTTTCAGATTTGTTGGGTTGGGTCAGGAACCAGGTCAATTTATTACAAACTATATATGTATATATATTTGGGGTGGATCCGAATCCGACTACGGTATTTGGAAAGGCACAAATAACATATTTTTTACGAATATCGTATTCAGACAAATATTTAAATACTAAATATTTGTATTCAGGAACTTAGAAGCTTGATTCAGTAAAATATACAACTATGGAAAAAGGTAAACAGACACTTGAATTCAGGTGTTTCAGTCATACTTTCAGGTGTATGAAACATACATCCATACAATTTTTGAAAATTTTGCTCGCTGGGGGTCATAGGGCAAAACACACACACACACATACACACACACACACACACAGACACACACACACACATTTTCCTGAAATTAAGTGTAATTTAAAGCTGTAGATCACAAAGTCCTTGCAGACTGTTTTAGTCATTTGGTATCAGGCACTGAATAATCGTTGAGTAATTAGCATAATGGGTCTCACAGCAGTGCATGCACAGTGGGGAATCAAACTGAGTGGGAGTGGCCATGAGACCAGTGCAGTCCAGACTGAGCCAAAACCTCTCTTCTTGAAAGCAGAACGAAGGACACTGTGGCATTGCGTGTCCTGACCATGTCCAGGAACTTGTTTGCAGTGAAGTGTTGCAGCCACTCCTTTGCACACTGTGGTTCAGATCTCGTGAGAGAGACCTTTCACGGTTACTCAGCGTGACAGCTCAAGCAAACAGTCAAAAGAGTCCAATGCAGGAAGGTACAGAAGTCCTTAGACTTAAATTCAAGATTAAGTGAACAAGAGCTGTCAGAATGACTTGATTAAACTACACTGGTTTATTTAAAAAATTGCTTGCCGAATAGTTCATGATTTGTTGGCAGTTTGGATAATCGGAATTGTCCCACTGATCACTCTTAAAAAACTATGTTTCCTGGACACATTTTTTCCTGCATCCATGTTTTTAATTATTCTAATTTTCTAAATGCATCCCAAATGATGTATATTAAAGGCTGTAGATGGATTGTTACTGCCAAACTTGATTTTGCTCAAAGATTTTGCTAAACAAGTGAAGGCCCAAATAATAAAATTATAATAAAATTACTATTACTATTACTACCTATAATAATTTATTTGTTTTAGGAGGATGGATAGGAAGATAATAGTCTGGCCAAAGATCAAGAGGTCTCCAAAGCTTGGGCCAGACCAGAAGAAGCTCATGTGTGTGTCTAAGAAATAAATTATCATTTTTACCACCTACATTACTGACGTCTAAGAACACGCCTACAAATCTTAGCATAAAACAGCCCTTTGCTAAAATTCTGGGTGTTTACTAATAATTGTACAAATAAAACTACTAATAATGACACCCAGCTTGCTGTCCATCAACATATATTCTCTGGTATGAGAAGCAGGTTTTGTCTAAAATGAATGTAACTGTTGATAAAAGCACAAATTAAAAAATCTTTTCTTAAAACAACTATAAGGTTTGTATGGTTATGAGCAGTGTTGGGGGTAATTACTGTAATGCATTTCTTTTTGCTGTAACATGGTAATGTAATTCATTACAGAACAAAAATTTGATAATATTTTATTCGGTACAAATGTCAGTAATGCGCTTTACAATGCATTTTTAAGCCGGAAATAATTTTTTTTTTTCTCCTTCATATCAATTCGCCAAAATCACTGCAAGATCAGCAGAGGACAAACATCCTTGAAAAATTATTCACTTCTTGTAGTCAGACAGAGAGAAGAGTAGGTTGACGTCCTCTTTTTCCCGGACAAGTCCTGTTTTTGAGACTTGTGTCCAGCATCTGGCTGGAATTTTAGAAACCTTCGGGATTTTGAGCTGCCTAAACATTCGTAACATTACGGGCATCTCTCAGAACATAAAAGTTCAGAATAGCTGTCGGCCCGAGACGCGCATTAAACATCTAACCCCCCCAGACAGGCTGAGCTGGTTAAGTAAGGTGTCCTCATCTTGACAATCCCAAATCTGGTCAGGATAGAGGTGAGTGAACCTGCAACTGATCTAACATCGGACAGTACTGTCACCTAACACTGGATGTGTTATGAGCTACATTTACAGAACCAAATCCATATTTCCAGTTACCTTGGCAAGAGTAACTTAAAAGTAATACAGTAATATTGTAATGACAGTAACAAGTAATAAGTAACACATTACAGTTTTGAAGTAACTTGCCCAACACTGGTTATGAGTGACTGGGGACAAATGTGTGGGCTAGGCTTTTAATCCCACCGCAGAACTTTTGTCTAGCCTTCCTTGTAGTTCAATTCATTAAGTTGCACAAAAGGCCTTTATCAGTGCAAAGGGTTTTATTATATCATATAAAACAATACATCTGTCCTTCTATTTGGCCTTCAGCAGTTCACTTCCACCCACTCATGCTGAAATTATAAGGTGTGTTTGATCCCACGTTCATTTTTGGAGGCATAACACAGTACAGCATACCAGAATAGAGCTTACTTAAATATATCTATAACTGTATATTTGTAAAGAAATAAGATGGGTTGGAAAATGTTCATGTAAAATTACTTGTGACTGTTTAATTGTCATAATAAGTGAAGCTTGGGGAAAGAGATAGGATGTAGGACATGGGGCTTATTTTAGTTGCAAACAAACAAAGAAAACATTCTCATTTATACAGAAAACATGTAGAAAGACATTTATAAATCTTTGAGCTCATTCTGAATTATAGTACAGTGTGTGGTTTGGTTGGATAAAGAAGTGACTCGCACTGTGTTTCCTGGCACGCCAGTTAGACCGGTTTCACAGCCTTGCTTTCTACATTGTGTGTCTGGACCTGACAAGATATCCTCCAGAAGACAATAGGTGGCAGGCACCAGCACTGGACAGCGAGGGTCTTACAGTTAAATTTAGCTCAGCTGGCAAAATGGAATCCTTTGTCCGTGTCTGTAATGAAAACAACGCCAGCAGCCCCTGCTGTTGAAGGATATGCAGTTCTATTCATTATATCTAAGCCTGAATAAAATATGTGACAGTAAATTGTGTCGGAGTGAGCATATTGCCTTGGCAGGCTCTGTCGACAGACGCACCACGGCTTGGGAAAATTACCAAGCTGTGCCTCAAGGCACATAATATCTGAAATCATTATCTCACCAGAGCTGCTATCAGCAGCATTATATCAGTTTTAAAATTGAGATGTTTCATCAAATGAGCCAGCAATGCCACTTGTGCAGCACTGGAACCACTGGCTGAAAGAATAATTGGTACATTGATTTAATCGCAAAACGACTTGGCCATTTTTTGGGAAAAGGGTTGGGGTGGAGTGGGGAGCTTCATGATTTTGTTTAAGGATATCACTCCAAGTGGGTCTAAAGGAACACACCAGCCATTTTATCTGGCAACCTTTTTATGTCTGCCCAAAAAGACTCATTAGTGCCAGGTAATTGCCTTTCTTCCTGGACCAAAGCTGCCTGACTTCTAATGGATGTCATTTTCCATTAATTAC
>JBBMFX010000037.1:8896218-8914279 GCA_037832545.1 Rhabdalestes septentrionalis | reverse complement strand
CCCCCCCCCCCCCCCCCCCCCCCCCCCCCCCCCCCCCCGCCCACACACAGTTAGGCATTTCCTTTGCTGGCCATGCGATGCGCCTGCCCTAGCCCTGCACCATATGTGGTCCCTGACTAACAAAGCATCTCTGAACAGTCCAGCATGAATATCACTGTTGCCAGGCATGAAACTCAACCCTGAAATGTCAGCAAGCTGAGGTTAACCAAGGGGAGGAACACGTGCTTCTGAAGGGCAGTGAGCTCCACAGTGCACAGCAGGAGGGAGGTTCACTCTGCTCAGGGTCAGAGTGTACTCATGATACGGATTCTTATTGACATATACGTTGACCTTATATACATCTTCTTAAAATATACTTCAGGATTCAGCCAAAGGTTGCACTAATGCAACAATGCTGTTCTACATATTGGCAATGTGTATATTGTTACAGTCAGAAATTGCAGAACACAGTCTTTATTTTTGTATGTATTTTTTCATTTATTCATTTGTTTGTTTAATGCGTTTCAACATAATATGAAATCACCTGCAGATCTTTGCATAGTTGAAAACACTGAGATGAAATTTTTTACAGAAATACTTCCAAATAACTGGGAGAAAATCCTTTTTCATGATTTTCCAACCTTAACTTTCCTTCTCCTGTAAAATGGTCATTTCAGAGATTTTTTGCCAGTGACAGTATGTGGAACGTTAACTTGACTGATATCGAATACTAACTTACTGACAACGCCTCTCCGTTTCCATGAGTACAGGTGTAGCCCTCCAGCAGGCTTCCCTTTTTGGATACCCTCATCTCCCATGCAGTGTATGCAGAAAAAGTATGAACTCCTCAACCTGGGGGCAAGAACTCCCTGCTGTATAAGGCCATGCAACCCCCTGTTCTGCTCTACAGACTCAGTAAACTAAAAGTGTTCATTAAAATGAAGTTACACTCCCAGTAACTTAGTTTCTGTTTCATACAGGCTACACCCTCTAACAGGCTTCCCTTATTGGAAATATGCGAAAAGACCGGTGGCGATCAATGCTTTCCCAGCTGAGACCAATAAGTTTCATAAGCTCAGATACTGTGCGCAGACTGGGGTGGGATGTGGGGATAGCGGGCCGCCACAGGCAGCAGCTATTCCCATCCCAGGACATTTGACTATAGAATGTCATAACAGCATGCCGGCCCTGTCCAGACTTGCTCATTAAGATAACTGCATGACTGTCTCTGTCCACAGTCTCTGTGTTGGTACCAGGAGCTAATACTGCATGGGCTACTGAGCCTGCTGTCATATCTCTCAAGTTTTAAAAAAATGCAGGGCGATGCCAACACGGCTGCTGTGCAAACATCAGCCATTGCTGAACCTCTAAACAAGACTGCAGGCAGCACTATGCCATGGACTGAGTGGGCAGGTATGTCACCTGGTGAGATGTTCTGTACCTCTTTGTAGGTCTAAACATAGCCCATTGGCAAGACACTGCACCAACTCTGCTCCCTGGCTCACAGTAGCAATGTAACTGAATCGTCTGCCTGCCCATTCTTGTGCGACTGATATACAGTGGTAGGATTCGCACCAGGCACAGGTGGAGCAACCACCCTTCCATGAGATTCCAGTGACTGGAGAGATTAAAAGCCCTTTTCGAAATCGTGACGTGAGCACTTACGCAGGTTTTGGTTGAAATGTCATCATGCAGCCATCCTCCTGAATAGAGAGGCAGGAGAGGTACTTGATGATCACCTACATGTTTTGCAGAGGCTAAAACCAATAGGAGCACTGTCTTCTGTGAGAGAAGTTCCAATGATGTTTAGTCAAGTAGTTCAAATGGGCACTGGGTTCATCCAGTATCAGCTGCAAGGCCAACTGTGGGACTAATCTCTTTGTGGTGAGGTACAATTTGTGAAACGTGTCTGGGAAATGGTTTGTTTAGGGTTGTCTGGACACATCATCAAACCGCCACGATTGGCAAATGATAGGTGCTGCAAACAGTGTTTCTGACGTTTGCCCAGTTTCAAATAATTCCTGGAACAAAGCTGGGACTGATTATGGGGCACACCATGATAAAAACATCCTCCCACCTTTCCCACTCAAGCGGCAGCAGCCATCTGCCAACATCCCCCCCCCAACCCCACATTTAAATGAGATCGTACTAGAGAGAGTATCATTCAGGAACCTGAGCATTATGGATGCAAACTGATCTGCTCTTGGGTTCCCAAAGCAGTCGCAGAGCTGCAGTGTCAAGGCTGGAATTGGTTGTCATTCATCTCATCGTGGCCCCATTTTGACATGACATCCCCTGACAAGCTCTTCTCCAGTGTTTGCTGAGTAGAAAAGTGAACAGAACAGTGGGTGGTGTAGAGGAGTTCATTGTTTTCTCTCAGAATCCTGCTCAGGAAATTGAGATATCCAATAAGGGAAGGCCATTAGAAGGCCTGTAAAAACTTAGGATTTATGGTTTTGGTCATTAGTTTTGAATTTATGTTAGTTCAGAAAAACACATGTGCTCTCTGTGGTTGCTCCACACTTTTAATTTTAGATATTTCTAGCAAAACATTTGTATCCAGTTTTTATATTCAACCTTCATGATTGGTGTAGTGTGTACATATTTTTAAAGAGAATCCCCAATGGTAAACTGATAAAAAATATATTTTCAAGCATCATAGTTTATTGAAGAAGGTGGCATTATCACAGGATCTGGAACCTGGAACAGTTTTTTTTTGTTTTACTTCTGGATTTGAAAGTTGGATCAATCTTTATAAGAGCATTTCTCATGTTTGTTGGATCCTAAAGTATTGTTTGAGTGTAATGTAATTTATTTCAAATATTTATCCACAGAATTCAACAAATGCCCTATTGTTTTGTGTTAAGTGGCATATGAGTCAACAAGGTTTCTGTTTTATAAATACTGGGAAGTCTGTGGCCTGTGGTAATCAGCATTCCAATGCAAGTGTGTTAGTGGCGACCCACAGCTTTAGAAGGCATGGCTTCATTTCAGGCTATAAATACCAAAGTATGTTCAAAAATTTGGAAAAAATAAACTCTTTAGCTAACACTTAACAAATAGTATTGCACATGAACATTTTTGGTCAAGATCATAATGCTTATAAAAGGCATTCTGAAGTTGTTGTCCTCTGTAAAGAGTGAGCCTAGAGCTGCCTCTGTTTAGTGAATGACAGAAACCCACTGGTTAGTGTGCTTGTATTAACATTCCGTGAAGTATCCTGGAATTTCAGTGGCTCTAAGTCACAAATATCCTCACAAGTTGTAAATAAAAACACAATTAGCTGATTCCATTGTGAATTCCTAATTATATTGCTGGATGATTTGATACAGTAAGATATCAGAGGGAGAGCTCATCTGCATCTACATAGATAAAAAATCTGATAATTGTTCATTTCAAGAACAAAGCTTAATGCTTTCAACCAAAACTTCATAATAAAATAAGAGAAGTACTTTCTGAATTTAAATCTAAACATGATATCACTGAATAAAAATGAGATGATAAAGTTTAGTTCCAAGGAATAATTAGGTATCCCCTTTCATTTAAAATTTGTTCTTTGCCCAACTTTCTGATGACTAACCGTGAGTCTAGTAGCCCAAGGTTGGAAGCAGAAATGGCTCCCATTAACCAGCCTGCTCATAAACCTGTGCTATGTCAGTGGAGCGGGCCTCCATCACTTCACCGTCCTTGCGAGATAAATCCCAGATGGCAGCATATGGTGGCAGGCGGAAATCATTTACTTTACAGCTGTGGCACCCACTCAAGAGGCTGGTCTTTACTCCAACTTTAAAATAGGCCTTTTTTTTTACAATGCCCAGAGCTACCATTAAAAGACAAAGAGGAAAGCCAATCTACAGCTAGCTTCTAAAGTGCTGATGGAGGAAAATGACCTTTTTAGCTCACGGATGCAGCTCATTTCACCCACACCAGTCGACTAGAGTGACACAAGATCGTTTCTAATTGCACTTTCATTCAACTGAACAAGTTTGACTTTAACAAAAAAAAAAGGATTTTAAAGACTAGGTGAACTGGATCTAGGAGTGCAATTAATATTTATAGATTCTGCAAGAAAATTAAGCTAAAGAATTTAGCTTAAATGTAGCTCAAATGTTTAGCCTATGGTAGAAAGATGTTAGGTCAAACCAAAGGTCAAACAATTTGCTGAGGACTGTACATTCAATGCTATGTTCTGTAGAGATATGAAGCTACAATAGATAAACTAGCTTGATGGCACTTACTCCAGACTGACTTTACATGTTCATGCTGTTGAGAGTTATCACTCTAGCTAGCTTTACTTCATCACACAGTCAGAAATGAAGTTGCTACATAAGAAGGCTATTAGCATTGGTTGTTTTCTTGACATTGGCCACGGCAATGTTCACTCAACGTCATTTTATTTGTAACCATCCATTAGAGCAGATTAGCACTAGCATTCAGTCATCCTGTCCTCGTTAGCACATGTGCATTTGTTTTAGTGGCACGCTTGTGATATTTTCACAGCAGTGGGTTCAATGTAGCCATTCGTTTATTTTAGATCTCTTTGTGTACATGTAGCATATTTTAATACTTGATTACAACCAAAAATATTAAGAACTAGCACTCATTACATCTCAAAGGTCCGGAGTTCATCGACATTTTTGACATGCAGGGCTGGTAGTTGTTACGATAACAAGGGTGATATAACTGATAATGTTTTTTTAAGGCACAGAACACAAACATGCATGTGTAATGAGGGAACCAGCAAGGATGTTCACAAATCAGCACCACTGAATATATACAATGAGCAAGAACCTGTGAGGACCACACTGAGAACAAGACACTGAAAAAAGCACGAGAGGCAGCATGATGGTAGGCAATGTCAAAGGAGGAATATTAAAATTAACCATCGGTAATGAAATATTATTTCAAAAATATATTATGATGGTTTAATTCGTTAGGGTGAAAGTCTTTCTACATAAAACAAACTGCACAACAGTGTTTCATTTTCAAAAACCTTCATGCGTGCCTTACAAGGCAGTACACCTTGGACTTTCCTAGCTTCCATTAAAAATGTCCTCCACTTGGCTATTATAAAGTTTGCTAAGCTCTTATTATGGCATTCCTGTCTGATTAAATTTTGACTCACTCAGGCTTTTCCATTGATTTCCATTGATCTACCATTTACCAAGTGTGAGAAGACACTGAATATATTTTGTATGTCTAAATTGTTTCTAAATTTACAAATCCATCAATAAATGTACAATTACACCCCTCTAATCTCTACCTATCTGCCACATTATAAATTATATTGTGATGGGCTTGTTCACACATAGGCAGTACCCAGAGCAGCCTCCTAGTTGATACATGAGCTCAATTCTGCAAGTGACTCAGTTTATATGTTCATACATAGACATCCTGCTGAGTAGTGAACAGTAGAGCTTTGTCTCACAGATGGCAGGAACAACTAAAGTAATGAAGCAGGAAAACATCTGAGCAGAAGAAGAAACCAGAGGGTTTATTTGAAAGCCAGAAAGAACATACAAATCTCTCTAAAGAGGCAGTGTATAAACAGAGCCTTGTGTAAAAAAGGCTAAAGTAAAACCTAAACCTAGCCCTATCCCTACCCTAATGGCAAAAAAATGGAGAAACCTTGTAGTATTTTGAGCTTTGTTGGTTTTTTCTTTGTTGGACTTTGTTTGTTTATTTGAATGGAAAGGTTTATGTTGAAATGTAAAACTACAGGCTAACCTTAAATGTCACAGAATTCACAAACAGCATTTCTGGCTGATGAAATGGGGCAATAATCCACAGTCAGTGTCTCTTTGCACATGCTGAAGAACCTGCAGAAACGTGCCCAGGTACACGTTTCAGGTTGTGTTGCATTTCCAGACATTTACGCTGTTAGAGGAGCCCTATCACTGATGCCTCTTTCTCCTATATTGCCAACAATCATGTCCCTTCTCTGCTCCGGACCACTCAGACACATTTCAACGTTCAGTCTTGACGCCATGTCTTCCACCTCTCAGCCAGTGAAAGCTTCATATTTGACATTTTAAAAGAACCCCTAGCCACCGGCGGCTTATTTCCCTCACCTTTTTCCTCGCTGATACCACTCCAGGAGATATCCATTAATGCACGCTGATGAAATCTCCAGAGGGAAATGGAGGTGAGAAGGATGTGGCTGCACTTTTGTGACTGAATGGGCACAAGATCGAAGTGCTGCTTAATAGATCTTTCTCCCTATTCCACCTGACCTTTCCGAGCCTTCCTCTGACATTCAAATCAAGGTGAGGGTACATTTACCTTATTGCCCTCATGTTGTTCACACAAACCCTCTTCAAGTGATCTGCCGCAAATCACACTGCGATTAAAGATCATATCCAACGGCTTACAATCGCTTTCTTCTCTCTTCCTCAAGAACAAAGACCCACAAGTTTGGCTCCAAGCCCCGACAGTTGAAAATGACAGTGACATTTGCAGCAGCACTCTTCAGGTGCTACATCCCTCAAGGCAGTGGCGTCTGGGTGGCACTTACTTGATTGCTAACATTCGTTATTAATCATGCTAAAGTGCAAAACTCTTCATCCATCCATACCAGCGTGGTATCGGAAATCTCTGCAGACCTAACCTTGAGCCTTTAAAATGCCAAGAAGCTTTTCCACATCATTCCTTTCAGTCGCAGGGACAATTCGAGCAACTGAATTATTCAATCGTTAATCCGCCTCTGAGGTGTCAAAGAACTTTGCAGACACACTTTGAACGATCGCCCTACAATTTGTTAGTCTAACAGGGGCCAAGCAATTTTCAGGTATGCTGGCGATATGATGCCTTAACAACTTGGTTTTAAGGACGTTTGTATTTTGTAGCAAAAACTGTTGTATGATTTATTCAGTGCGCAAGACTTTAATTTAATATCTGGAAGGTGTTTTTTCCTACAACCAGGGATAAGAATAGGATACTCATTCTATTAAAATGACAGTTATTTTTACTCTTGCATTTCCAACACTTTCCATGAGTTTCCACCCTCCTTACCAACTCACCAGCAAAAATAGAACGGTGTTAATTTCGCCTTGGCTGTGTGTCAGAGCTTGTCTTGGTAGGTGCAAGATTGTATGCAACTATGGAAAACAGTAATAAGTTACTATAATGACTAAGGCTATGATATTACAAAAACTTATAATCAAAAGAAGGGAAATAAGCTGCCAGAGGACTCCCTACAAACCGTGGATGCAACACCTTTTTACTTTACTTTTCACGATCATAAAACCTTATTGATCCTGGAGGAGACCTTTCGCTAACACAATGTACATTCATTAGCGAATGATGAACAAAGATTTAATGGGAAGTAATCATTTTCAAAAAGCAGTTTAATCTGTGCTCAGATTAATTGTGTGAACATCCTAAAGCACTTATAGCAGCATAACATTAACATCAACTCTAAATTTAACATACATGCTGGTAGCACTGGTACCGATATTTGGTGAGTGATGCTTACATTACATTTACAGCATTTATCAGACGCCTTTATCCAAAGCGACTTTATTCCTAACCACAGGGGACAGTCTCCCTGGAGAAACTTGGGGTTAAGGGTCTTGCTCAGGGACCAAGTGGTGGTGCTGGAGGTAGGATTTGAACTCCAGCACCATTGATGCTCCAATGGTGGTTCCTTTCCATTACTGGATGGGATATTAGATGGATGAGAAACTGTGCAGCAAAAAATGAGCTACAATAATTATACACATGAAAAGTAGCTTATGGTTTTGCTGCAAACCAGAGGGGCCTTCTGACAGCCAATTGCTCACCAAAAATTGTGTATGCATCAGTGAGAAAAAGAAAAGATGAGGAGAAAAGGTTAAAGGCTCAAGTAGACTACTTTATAATTGCCAACTTTATACCGTTTGTTTTGCTTTTTAGGTTGGGTAATCAGTAGTAGTTGAACCAAGTTCCAGCTTCACAAACCTAACAAGACAGCCATGTTAGTGGTTTTACAACACTGGCATCTTTCCCTTTCAACCCAGGTTTACAATACTGAGGATACGAACCCATATTAAAGTGACATTCATTATCAGCCACCAGTGAAAAATGTTGAGTGCCTTATTTTTAAAGAAAATAAAAATAATGAAACACAAATATGTACAAAATAAAGCATTTATAGCAGTAAATATCAATACTATCATGATTGACAGAATGGTTGTGCAAATTGCCACAGGGCAGGTTAGAATGCAGCTTAGGTTGCTGTGGTGATGCATAAAAAGTGAAATATATATATATATATGTGTGTAAAAAAACAAAAAAATCCATCTTAAAAGCTAGAGCCACTCTTCTATTTAATTTCACCATAGAAAAGAGAAAGGTGTTTAAACATAAAACCTTCTTAAACCTTGTTTCGGTATTGTGTGATCCATTGTTACTCACCACATTGAGTTTGAGCTCCATGTTGAGAACCCCTCCACTGTCGAGCACTGGCATCAGGTTGATGGCAAACACTGCTGCTCGGTCTGGGGGGATGGAAATGTTGGGCCCGAAGAAGATGTAGAAGTGCACGGAAAAGGTATCCAGCTCATTGCGTAACGTGGGCCGGATGGGCCAGCACTTATTGGTGTCAGCAGTGGGAGCCAAATAGGTGATGCTGTCTTCAGATGTCAGCAGTGAGCCCTGATCCGAGCTGTTCCGCGACAGGCTGGGCAGGCTGGCAGCAGGAAGGGTTTCTGACAAAGAGAAGCCCATGGCGGTGCCGAACGACTGAGGCATATTCATGGCTGAGGAACCCTTGGTGACACTAGGCTTGGAGCAGTCTGAGGGGAGAAGATCAGAGGAAAGATTGTATGTTACAACAAGTTTTCCCAATGATGTAGTTTGAGGAGAACTTTACTTTAAAAGATTCCCACTCACACATCTCACTTACAAGTTGGTCCTCTCATCCACCGAAAGGTTCTTTAGTGAGTGTAGGGCGGCAAGATATGGACAAGTTCCATTATTTATTATACCGTGATTGCGAAATATGAAGAGTAAATCCTAGATTTCACAAAAGAAAAAAAAAATATTGGCCTGCATTTATAAAAGTGCCGCAATAGCCCTCTCTGCCTCAAATTACCGTTATGCTATAGAAACCAACAATTATCAAAATCGTCTATTTTGGAGCTTCAGTTGAAATTCCTGAGATATGCACATAATGATTTGAAAATGATGCCGGATGAAAGAAAAGAGATATGGAGGTACTGCGTTCAGAGAAACCTCTCGTCTGAATTTGATAGGCTGATCAAAACACACAGGTCACAGCGAGGCTAAAAGATTCTTCCTGTCAGCGCTCGGCATCCGTGAGCTGCACCCGCAAGCCTTTCGCTGCAGGAATAGCTCAAGCCTTCCTTTCCAATTTTACTCCGATACTTTGCATGAGGCTGTCAGGATGTCTGGCTGAATCATGGCAAGGATATTGGAGTATCTCAGAAAAGCTCAAACTGAGGCACCAGTCACCTCTTTATTGTGTGTGGCCCAAGGAAGAGTGGAAAAAATGCTACATCCCTCAAATTCAATGTACTATGTCTTATTTTGAGTTCTGGTACTACTTAGTATTTTTTCCAGTAATAATTTACTGAATTCAATAAATGTACTGAATTCAGTAAATGACTGAATATTATACTGAACAATAACTTGAATTTAGTATGATTGAGTTAAGCCTATACTGGAGATCTAAGACAATATTGGTAAGAAAAAAAAAAATCAGCAATAAACCCTCCACACCAATAAACACACCAATCAGGGAATACAACGAAAATGTTTTTGTCTTCCTAAAGTTTTACTTCAACAGGGGGAAACCATGTTTGGTGATTTCCCTGATTGGTGTGTTTATTAGTGTGGTGGGTTTATTGCTGATTTATTTTTTTCTTACTGACTGCCCACCCCCCTAAAATTCACTGACATCACGGTAATTAAGTAAAGATCATTAATGAGATCTGGTCAACACAATTGACTTGCAGGTCCAGTGAAAAACAGACATCAGATATCAGCAAGACATGTCCATTTTAGCTCAGGCCCTTTAACAAATGATTTTTTTTTACTCCAGCAAAAAATATTACCATTTTTTTTGCCCACACTGCAATCTTGAATCGTTTGCAATTGATTAAGCTGTAAGAAATATGTAGTGTTGCCTTGTTGCCTGGACAGATTCAGTCTTATTTTTTTTAAGGCTCGTGTCTGATTATTAATAAACTGCTGCATGTTATGGCTCATGATTCTAAATTGACAATAATCAAGACTGGAGAAGGGCTGTGTGCCATTTAAAACTTTTACAGCCCAACAGTAACCCTTAGCGTGGGGGAGCTGGGGCTGTAAAAATGTCAGTGTTTTATGAGGACATCTGAGGGAGAAACCCGAGGATCTATCAGATGGATCTATCCAAGGGGAAAAAAGCCCTTGATTGGGTATGTTAATCCCATTGCATTTACGAGGTGCCTCTGATTGATCAAATCAAGTCTTTTTTTCCACTCCTCCATAATTATCGCCATTTTGCTTGTAACGTCATTACCGCTAAGCTGTCGGGACAAGATGATGGGCTAAGGCATGCAATTACAGAGCTGCGGAGAAGTCTGGAGAGGTAGACGCACAAATGTGTGGTCTCGAATGGGTATCGGGGACGTTTTCCCCTGCATCCCAAACAGCTGGGCTCCGTCTCCGGCACCTGCGTGACCACAGGTGGTGCAGCAGCAGGCCCACATGTGGGCTCTAATGGGAATCTCTTATTGCAGACCCATCATGAAAAAAAAGAACACATCACTCTTCTGACACCTCAACCGCAGGAACTCCATAATGACAAACAGCAAGTCACTTTTGCCCAATGAAGTCTTGATGAAAATTGCGGCCCGGGAAAATCCTGCATCAAAACAGGTGCATAGTGATATCACTGTCTATGAAAGTGCACACAGATATGCTTCTTGAACCGAATCTGGCTCATTTTGCTTGTGTGAAATGACTGAGCTATGCAGTTAAAAATAGATGATTTTAGATTTTCTGACAATACATTGTTTCACAAATTATAAGATAAGATAAAATAAGATGAGATAACTATTTTAGCCGGAAATTAGCATTGACACCGCATCAAGTGGACAGAACAAAAGAAGAAAAACGAATAGAATAAAAACTATACAACACAACAGTATGATATAAAATGTACACTATGCAAACTACACAAAAATATAAATACCAGTCTATACTGGTCAAAGAAACACTCTTAAAATTCAGTGCATACAGTAGCTGGGGCTTTTGAGCTGCCTCATGATCGTTTAATAAAAAAACAACAATAATATTATATTCTTATCTGATTTCCTCCGGTCAGCTCTGTTGATGTATTTAGTGATAGTGAGTTACAAATCAGTAGAAACCAAGGAATTCAGATAGGTCAGAAGGTTTCACTCAACTACACAGATGAAGTCTATAGTAAAGATGACTCGGAGTTCACTAAACGGTTCTCACTAAGTGGAAAAAAAAAGGCACTAGGATGCTCCAGTTCAAAGATGAGAGGTTTATCGGAAAGGAAAAGGGTAACGTTTTATCAGCTCTGCGAAGGATAAACACAGGTGAGTTCTGTGGTTCAAAGCTATTACCAGAGCTGAAGTGATGGGATTTGAGAGTGTGCAGCAAGCACTTTGAAGATGGTGAGCCTACAGTCATATTTATCTTAATAGATTGCATCTTCACTTTTAAAGAAAAGACGCATTTCTAATAATTGAGCCTAGACAAAGAAATGCGTGTGGTAGTCACATTCAACAACCTATTTTTGTAGCGAGCACATTAGGATACGTGTCTTAAAAGTTAAGAATTCCCTTTAAGATAGTAATAAAACACCACTATTTCAAAGTGACGAGCTGATGCAAAATTGCTTTAACTAACTAATGCTACTTGGTTTATTAATGCAAGTATTTGTGAACTAAGCGTGTATATCATGCAACTACATAACAGGATCAATAACTAACCTAATTCAGAGTCCTTCAAAACTGCGTGACACCAAAAATGTGTTTCACCTTTTGTCATTAAATCCTAACCCATTGCAGTCTTGATGGCAGAAAATACTACAGATCAAATGTTTCACTTAAACTTTTGTTTATTTACATCAAAATGTCACCTATAGTCTTATTTAAGCACAAGGTATCCTATTTGCCAGTTAATTGTTTTAATTATCTTTCTGCCTTAAAGTGGCATAGAATATCAAAATAAGAAGCTAACCTCAGAGACATGTACTATGAAGGAAATATTATGACTGGCATGTTGATTGAATTAGAACAAGAAGTTACTCATTACTCATCACAAAGGGTGGAGCCGAACCTGAATACAGTATTCGGAAGGGAACAAATATCGTGTTTTTTACGAATACGGTATTCGGACAAATACTAAAAAAAATTGGTATTTGGGAATTTTATTCCAATAGAAATACGAATACGAATAATGTTCCCCTTTCAACCAATGCAAATACAGATACGAATAGGGGCCGCTTTGCACACTCCTACTCATTACTGATTATGGCAAGGTGTAAGATATTCTCACAAGATGGTATTTGTGCAAGAACTCACATCATAAGGACTTTCAACATTCATAGAACATGTCTTGTGAAATAGTTCCTTTGTCCAATTAATATTAAGTCTAGCAAGGTTTAAAAAGTATTCCTGTTTCAGGGTTCTACAGCTTCAAAACCAGCCCAGTGGATTCACAGCTACTCACAGCTACGTTTCAGTTGGAACCATCATATGGAAGACTAAAAGCACAAAAATTCAAATGTCCATTAATTTTGCATCTGGCAATTCAATATTAAATCAGGGCATGTATTTAAAAAATTACATTTTGCAATTCGCAATTCAGTGTGCAAAGTGCTGATGCAATCCTTAGCTCATTTCAAAATATTTTGTACAAAAAAATAGGACAACAATTCACTGAATTTCATTTTGTATTGTCATAGTTTTTATACACACTTCCTTGTTCAGGGTATCACCAGAACCTATTCAACTGAGAGCAGTGATTCCCAAAGAGTTGGGCACAAGAGAACTCGGGGAAAATCATCCAGAACAAACCTTTAACATTCAAGTCACTTTTATGGCAGAACAAAGAATTCACATTGGTTACATTAGCAACCAGTTCATTCACTGCTGTCAGAGACTTAAAGGGTAAAAGTGGATAGATTTTTAACAGGTACTATAAGACAAACAGGTGATGCAAGACAAAAAGAAATAAGATGGAGAATATCTTGCTCTAGTGGTAGAAGATGAAGAGAGAACTGTCTATATTTTATGCTTGAAAACTGGCAGCTGACTCTGTGAGACCCAACAATTTAAGAAGACACTGAGAGACATTTTAGACTGAACTTTATTGTCGCATATGTGGCAAAGTGCAAATTCTTCTTAATTTTAAGTGCAAACTAATGAAGCAATTTAATGACAAATGTCATTGAAAGTAGTTTAATGTGAAACTTGTTTTTGCACAACAACATTTACTGAATAAATTATTGTTAATGAATTTTATGTTTTTTTAAATAAAGTAAAGTTGCACCTAGGCTTTTCTGTTTTGCATTGTTGAGGTAAAATAATTTCCTCTTGTCTGTCACATCTACATTTGTCATATTTCCTTGCATCAGCCCTTCAATTGCCAATTGCAAAATGAATTGCCATTTGACTTTTTCTGCTTTTAATCATCCATACCCTTTATCAAACCTTTTTTTTAACTCTCTTTAACATCAAAATGTTCAGTATGCTGACACACAGACAACAAGCAAAGATTATTGGCCAAACAGAGTGAAGGCAATAATATGAGGGCGTTTATTTTTCATGGAACCCAACAGGTCCCAAAGCGACTCCCACTCCCTATCTACAGGGGGCAGTCTCCCTGGAGCTCCCTGGGGTTAAGGGTCTTGCTCAGGAACCCAGTGGTGGTCTGGGAAATGTAGGATTCAAACCAATGTCCTCTTGGTCCAGGGACAAGTATCCTACCCACTAGGCCACCACCAACCCTGAGGTGCAACAACCAACCCATAAACTTTCGATGCTTACACATTTTCTCACTGCAGCATCTGTCTTCAGTGCAATATGCCTCACTCTTGTCACACATTACTTTGTATTCCTTACTAGCTGGCATTTCTGTTTTGCACACATATTACATGATTTTAGGCACACACTGAACATTCATCTGCAAAAGCGGCATCCAGTGAAGAATAGCTAATGAATATTTTGCCATAAACTATATCCTTGGACTACCCAGGGCCCCCAACAAGATGCCCTCACACTCAGTTCCTCAGAAACAACTTTTGTGCCAGCGTCAACTTCTCAGTTCAAAGTCTTAGTGGCTTCTGGATATTTACAACAAAGCCAGCATCTGTTGATGTAAATATATGCAAAGCTGCCTAGCTAAATCAAAGTGTCACTTATTGGCTTGGGCTCAGGGCTAATACAACATCAGTTAAACAAACCACCGCTGTAATTGCTCTGCTCACATTCACAATCAAGAGCCGTGCTTAGTCGATCCATGAGAATTCAAAGACAAAGAAAATACTTGTGTCGATAACTTATTTTGAAAACAGTCATTTTTCTTTTTGACAAGATGTTTGCTATTATTAGACCAGATGGAATTTATAACAAAATGAACTTAATTCAGTTCCATTCGCAGCTGTATGAAATTGGTCCATGTGACTCAAACTTGGCATGACAATGAAGGCTCACATAATCCTATATATGGTGAAAAAAAACCATTGTGTAAACCAGACCCATATCTATGTTGATTTACCCTCATCAAACCATCACCTGTGCATCTCACCAAGAACGCTGAAGAGTGGTCAGAGCGGATTTACCATCACTTTCTACCATGTTAGTGTTCACAAAGTACTCTGTCCTTAATAAAACCCAGTTGTGCGTTTGAAGGCGTGGATTTAATATTGATTTAAAAACAGTGTCTAAAAAGACCTGATAAATGTCACTTTTTTTTCTGCCAAGGTCTTGTGAGATTTGAGTGTTTTTACAGAGTCTTGTGATTAATTTCTTGATTGCAACATAAAACTTTGCTAATTGTCATATCTGTGCCGCCTCTGTCACACCCTGAGCAGTCAAACTCACCTCAATTCTGAGCTGGGGAATCCCCTATCACGCCCCCATATTATAGTATGTCCTGTCATGTGGGCAAAGCATGGCTCGTCTTGAGCCTCTACCGCTCAAAAGAAGAAAACATGCGTCAAGACTCTTCTCAGTCTTGGCCCCAAGTGGTGGAATGAGCTTCCTCTTCCTATCAAATCTGTGGAATCTCTCACCATCTTCAAGCGTCGCCTGAAGGCCCACCTCTCTAAGGAGCACCCTGGTGACTAACGATGTCTCTCATTCCTCTCACTTCACTGGCTTAGAAATTTTTTTTTTTAAATCCTAATTATCTCTTACTTTCCGACTCTCTTTGACTGGTGTTGACTAGATACCCTTTGACAGAGGTTGTTTAGGTGTGCCAAGCATGCAGTATCTTGGTTGAATTGTGGATGTGGAATTAAGTTTAGCTTTACAGTTCTAAGACACAGATGCGGACTACTTGATCACTGATATACGTCGCTCTGGATAAGAGCGTCAGCTAAATGTCATAAACGTAAACCTGCTTCCTGTCAGCCTTCATGTTTCCTCTAAAGAGTACCTGATCAGTTTTTACTTGTGTGTGTAGGTGTCTTGTGATGAGTCCCCATTCCAGGTTAAGTGTTTGCCCCATGTGATTGGTCATGTGTCTCTGTTAAAAGACAGGGCAGGTCCAGAGGATGGTGTATGGTCAACAGCATGCCCTAGCAGTCTGCTCATGTTTCACAGAATGCCATAAGGCAGGTGAGCAAAAAGCAGCGGTCTCATTTAACGTAACCCATTAGAAACACTCTGATGTAGGCACTGACTTGGCTCTGTGTGTGTATGTCCTTTCCTAGATTAACCAGCAAGGCTGAAACGCCTCCAACCCATGTTCTCCTGATGGTACCTGTCGTGGATTGATTAAAGTATTGGGACCATGTGAGTGGGATGGAAGGTCCATTCGGCACTGAACAGATCCCATAATGTTATTCTGGAAGAGAGAATCGCCATGTGTTTTATTTTGCCAAGTTAATCATGGTTCAGTGACAGTGCATCTGCCTTATTATCAAGTCTGTTCAATTTCCGTCAACTCCTGCATTTGTGTCCTCCTTTCCTGAGCTGACCTTAAATGAATACATAATATCAACACTAGTGTATGTCATAAGACTACTCCAAACTAGTTGCACTTTAAAGAATGTCAGATTGTCTCAGAGTATAATACATAATTAAATGTTTCTTAATCTGTCTCGCGGCCGTTGGCCCTAGGACAGACTCCTGGTACCCATGACCCTGGTAAGGGTTACAGAAATGAATTAAAGTCATACTGATTTTAGATGCAGTGAATTTTAATACTGATCGTTGCATAATACTCATTTCCAATTGCTAATTAGGCGTGTGAAAAGTGCAAGCTACAGCTGAATGCATGCTTACATTTTTCATGAAATTCCTGAGGTGATTTTGGGAGAAGATGAATGAAAGGATTGGACAGATGAAAAGTGGGTGGCTGGCAAACATCTCTGGAGTAACTTTCACCTCCAGCCTTCAGCCCACGCCACTCACAGCCCAAATAATGAAGCTGCCTGCCTCTCTCCTGTGTGTCATTTGTGTGTGTGTGTGTGCATGTGTGTGTGTGTGTGTGTGTGTGTATGTGTTTTAAAGAAATGCATATTTTTACTTCTTACCTCAAATACTGTATAAAATCTGTCATATTTATTCATCTAATATTCCTCATTATGAGATTGAGAAACTCTTGAAAATAAGGGTTCTTAAAGAGTAGAAGATTTAGACAGATGATTCACATTATTTCATTTTTCATTTTTGAAAGTTCTTTGACCTTTAAAAAACAACAAATCCCATAATAAAACACCAATCCAGTTTTTTTTAATCTATGTCCAAAAGGGTTTTTGTCATGTGGTGTTCTATGGCTTTTTGTGTTATCCTTTCTACGTTTTTTATTTTTTAATGAATTAAAAAATTGTCTAACCAAGGAAAGTATCATTTCAGTGGACTACTGAGTGTGAAAAGACTTTTAAAAAAAAGAGCTAAACAGGTAAAATATGCACATGCACACTATTCCCATAATAAGTTAAATACTGATGTAGGATTATTTCACTATTTAAGAGTTATGTCACAATTTAATATACTGTATAAGTGTTTCACTGTGTAAGATATTATATCGTTGTTGTACTTATGTACAATAGTCCCATAATGAGTGATATGTTGATTATTTCACTACTTCAGGCACTGTATAGTTTTTTAATCATACAGTATTCTTATTATGAATTATATTTTGATGTTAGATTATTTCACTATTTAAGATACTGTATCTAAAAATATTCCTTTTCTGAATGATATATGGATGCAAAGTTGTTCCACTATTTTGGAGACTGTATCATTTTGGCAGTGAAGAAGAAGAAATGTATGTGCCCTTGTATGCAAAACTGGGGGCGGTGCTGGCCCTCGGCTGAGCTCCACTCTGGCAGAGGTCAAGCAAAATATCACAGGCAGAGAACAGCACAGCCCCTGCTGTATTGCTATGGTAACTGTGCACACTAAGAGGGACAAGGTGCGAGAGAAAAAGCACATTAGGCGAGGCTAGCGCAGCAGTCTCGACTTCCCTGCAGAGGTCTAATAATGTATTGCTGAACAGTCCTCAAAGAGTGCTATCCACATTTCACAAGAGCCGAACTCATTCAGAGAGCTACTTAATGCTAGATTCTCCTCATCCTGTTTTTTTCTAGAAAGGGGCACCAAGCATCTGTAGAGTAGAGTAACATTTTCTTACTACCAGTGATGGGAATAACGGCGCTATAAATAAACGGCGTTACTAACGGCGATACTTCTTTCAGTAACAAGTAATCAAACCAGTTACTGCTTCCCCCGTTACAGCGGCGTTACCGTTACTGACAATAAAATACGCGTTACTATAAAATATATGCGTGCACCGTCTCTTTCAGCCATCTCTCTGGTGTGTTTGTGTGTGTGTATGTGTGTGTGTGTGTGTATTCGGGGCCGGGGCGGGACACATAACCAGTGATGGA
>JBBMFX010000037.1:8850156-8861171 GCA_037832545.1 Rhabdalestes septentrionalis | reverse complement strand
GTTAAACACTTCACTTATGTATATGAATTTCTTTGAATTTGTATTGAATTGCAATTCTGCTTCCTTTAATTCAATTCCGAATTGTAATTCTAGATCCTGTTTTTAACATCAATTCAAACTCAATTCAAATTCAAGAATTGAATAGGAATTTAAGAGTCATTCTCAATTCAATTCTGAATTGTGCACAAGCCCGCTGTAGGTCCCTTTCCAAACAGAGAATAAATATGTATTCTTCCCAGAGTTAGCATGACAGTTAGCAACTGTCACAGCTGTTATCTGATTATTTACATTCAAATAAAATGCTATAGGGTCTATTTTGCCATCCCAATTGCCTCACTCAGTCAGAACGAGACACTGCTAATGAGACATTTGATAATAAAATTATAAATCTGTCGGCTTCCATTTTGCTAATAGAGATCATTTGAATGTGTGCGTGCTCTGAAACCATAGTAACATCCAATGAAATGCCACTTTTTTATTTACATTGCATGCTACCCAGTTAAAAGGGTGAAATTTCACGATGAATTGATCAATATAAACAATTCTCACAATGTTAGAGATTCAAGAAATGCAAGGAGCATCAGCAATATTCTAACAGCAAAGCATCCATATAAACATTCTAAATTATATATATCAAAGTGTATGAATGAATAACATCATATCAGTGCTCACATTATGCAGCTGCATGTGATGGAGCATACTGGACTCTCAGCCTTGAGAGCAATAAACCATGCAGCTGTCACTCCATTCTCAATGTATTAATGGCTCGATATACAATGCACTTTGAGAGGAAGACAATTTTTCACCTGTATTCTTTTCCTCACCCCAGAGCGATAATGTGCTTCATAGGTAGAACTGCCCATCATAGCCAATTGTTTCCCATGTGTGTGGTTCATCTAAGCTGGTGTAAGACCTTTTAAGCCTCATTGAACATCAATAACCTTCTCCTGATCTTTGCTCAGTGGTGATGACACTGAACACGGCAAGAACAAAGGCAAGGGACTCTGAAGCACCATAGAAAGTATTCATTTTTTTAGTAACACCTATTATGTACCTACACTTACTGGCTATTTTGTACCAATAAGGTGCATATTATAGGTTGTCATCTGTTGCCTTTCCCTCTTTACATCATCCATCTATAAAAAGGGGATGCCACTGCAATGTAAATGCAAGAATTCAAAAAGGCAACATGTTGAAGGTTCTCCATGGCTGCTTTACTAGTCCTTTTTCCCTGAGGTTAATTTGTTTAACCAATTTAGATTTGTTTGGCCATCCAGCTTACATATTAGGCATCTAATTGTTTATAAAAACGTCAACCCTCTAATACAAAAGTATAAGTAGACATTATTTGGATATTTAAATATTATTTTGGACCATTGTTAAGCACAGCAGAGACCCCAGCATGGTTGTGGCATTGTACATGTTACTGAGTTTTTTTTAATAAACATTTCACGTTGAAATCAAAGTGGTATAAGAATTGTGGGTGAAAAAAAGGAGCTATATGCTCTAGCTGCACAACAGTGCTGTATCAACAAGCGATTCTTATAAAGAGGCCAATAAAGGTACACAGAGAGTAAAAGGGCCTGTGTTTGCTATATATGTATTTATCCTCCATTCCACTATAATCAAACTGAGGTTGTTCAGTAGTGTTCCATTCATATTGTAGGTGTGCAGGATTAAACTGGCAGTAGTTGTGTCTAATAATCTGGCCACTGGCAACAAGCACAAACACGAAGAAGAAAACGAGGAGCTCTAATGAGCGGTTGTGATTCATGTGTTCTGATCACATTGTTGCAATTGCTGATGAGTAATACAGCGCAGCAAATGATTTTGCAGCTGTATCCTGTGTGATATCCAATTAAATAGATGAGAGAGTACCAGGTTAGTTCTAATTTGGCTCAATGCCCAATCGTGTGCAATGTGGACCGGGAAAATTTGTATTAAACCAAGGAGTTCAACTGTGCTCCTTAGGAGATTTTTTTTTGTTAACTGGATTTAATATTTAAATATTTTTCTTTTTGTCGTCATTTTTCATGGTCACCAAAGTGACTTTTGAGTTTGATTTTTACCACTTTAAAACAACTTGCAAGGATATTATGACTGTAATAACCTTGAGTGTGCTGGATCAGAATATATAGGATCCATGCTGGCCTGATTACTTCCTCTGTCTAGGCAGAGTCTATATACACTTGTCATTTCAGGCATATCATATCTGGGTAACGTCCAGATAACATTTATCCATATTTCATTTACACAGTGAACTCCATTTAATTGCATGTCTGTTGGGTAAAGATTAATCTGATTGCTGATCCACTGGAGAGGAATTCGTGGATGATGTGCTTAAGCAGGGGTTCATTAGCTGGCCCACTCCTGCCACTGCTGGCTGGAGCTGAGTGAGTAAATCTTCATTTGTATTTTAGACATAAAGCCAAGTCAAGCCACTACAAATACCCTATGATGCCTTATGGTATCGTTAATACCCCCTCCATCTTCCAAACCTTTTGGAACTATGCATTTCATGATTCACAGTTTGTGATTCTCTGCAATGATTTTTGTATTTTAGTATTTTTGAAAACATTTGTGGAGCACTTTGTCCATGTTATTTAGGTTCTCTCTGTGGCAGCAATGGTGGTGCATGAACGCATTCTGCCCACATCCATACTGGTGGCTCAGGTATTGTGGAGCTTGGACAAAGAAATTGCTCAAATGTGTCCAGAACCAACCTGTCCTGGGAGGGGGGCCTTTCAGAAATGCTGCTGGAGTGCCTGCATGAGCATGTGATGGAGTTGGCCACCATGGTCGCTTGGCATCCAGGGCGTGTATGTATAAAAGACATTGTTGGTCAGAGTTTTATGGCCTGGGCTGATTGTGCCCAGAACTCTCTGTGCCCCTCTGAGACCAGTCGCATGCTCTTGGTGTGTGTGCTTGGGGTTCAGCAGTTTAGTGTGGGTATGGGTGGGGGCACACACTGCCATCAAGTGAGCAGTACACCATTCAGGCCCCATTCTTAAATCAAGGGGACGTTCTCCTGGACGTCTCCCTCCAGGTGGCTGCCCCTGAGGAGGGATGTCATGGCTTTGTCCCATATGCCACTCCTCCTGTCATCCCAGCCTCTGGAATAATGAGCTTGGGAATTTGTCAACACCCATTCCTTTAACAAATCTGTCCCTCATTACATTTTTGTGGAAAGACCAGCTTGACCCTGAGCACTTACACATAAGTGTTTTGTTGCTGTTTTTCTTTTCTTTATTATCATTATTTCAAACTAGACATACTACTAGCATATCTGCAATCATATGAGTTTTAGTTCATTGCAAATGTTATTTATATTTCCTTGTCAGTCCCCAAAATGAGGCCAGTGTACATCTGCTTCAGAAAGCAGCTCCAGCTGTTAATGTAAACCCTTACAGAAGCTGTTGTATAGTGCTAACTGTTAAAATTGCCAAAAATAATTACAGCACTCAGAATATTTACAGCCTGTAATATTTAGCAAGTGATGGAAAAAGATCATTAAAATCTGCAAGTGTTATAAAGCCAGTGACCCCAGTACTGTTTTTTAACTGTTCCCTAGCAGCTCCAAGCATGTATTAAACAGCAGACAGTTTCATATCTCGGCCAATGTCAATCATGCAGATTACAAAGATAGTGTAGCAATTTGTTTGAGATCCAGCCCCTTTAAAAGTTCCACCATTAGTCACATACAGAAGCTAAGCTTCCAGGCCAGACAGAAATGGACTGCAAAAACACTTGTGTGCAAAAACTGGGGAGAAGATTTTCATATGTCAAAACAAAAATTCACACCTCTAAAACTACTTGCCATCTAATAAATCTATGTATGCCCCACCCACAATACATTTGTTTGTAGGAACAGTTGCAATATTGGAGAATCTTTACAGAAAATGGGCCAGAATCAAGAAAATAATTGGACGATTTTTTTCAAAATACTTAACTTTGTATTATGTTATGACTGTTATTAACTTCAATTATATTTATACTCTATGTGTAAGAAATGTCTCACTTTTTCAACTTGCCTAGGAACAAATAGGCAAGTTGAAAGCCTAGCTGATCGGCCTAGCATAGCCTAGCTGATCGGTTTACACGTGGAAATCAGAAACTCAATGCTATATAGCCAGAAATCTACTTTATTTACAATACAGAACTCTATTTTATTTACACCCAGTAAAGCCTGCCTAACTTGGCAACAGGCAGGGGTGCCGCCAGGGGGGGAAAGGTTAGGACGATTCTAGGGGCCCAGCACTGACAAGGGGCCCTGTCAGGGGGGGATGGGGGGCAAAATTCTAATCTCCAAGATTTCTGGCAGCGCCACTGGCAACAGGTGCTACGAAAGTATGCATTTGTGAGTTGAGCACGGATCAGTGCGTTCTTACATTTTCATTAAAGCTATTTAATATGCAAGTCACTTGACCTGGATGATGTACTTCTAGAGAAACAGCCTGTTATTGGAAATTAGGTCAGTCCACTAATTCCAAATCCTAACAGCTTCTCCAAAGAAAATGACTAATTTCACAGAAACCATAATAACACTTTCAGTGAGAAGGGATACACATGCCGCGGATAGCACTACACATTATAGTCTCTGCGCATTATGAATACTGATTTAAATGTGAAATGCGTTCCATGGCTTATTTGCTAACCCAGTTACCGAACAAGGAGTGTGGATTAACAATAGTATAAACAGAAGTTCATTCGTGTTTTTTAACATGATACGGAGCAAACATTTTATTGCTTTTGATGGTAATTTTATCATTGTGCAAGGAAATGACTCAGGACACCAATAGAAGCCACTGGGCAGTTTTGTTATATATTCCATGAATAATATAAAAATAAGAACTTACATCATATAAATACATTTAAACAGTACCATGTTTAGGGTGAGATTATTGCTAACGTGATTCTTATGAATTTAGCAACATTTTAAATACACTTATAATGATTATTAAAAGTGTATTTCAAATGAACCAATGATCATTTTTTCCGCCACAGATTAGGTTTTAAACAGTGGAGTATATTAATAAAAAATACGTATTTTGTCAAGGACACTTGATTCTTAATCTTAATTCTCTGTCCTCTTGAATGAAATTTGGTATTCTTTTAACCCCAGCCTGGGAAGCTTTTAAATATGAGATATTGAAAATGAAGTCACCACTAAGACAAGGATAACAGTAGTTTTGGCATTGAAAATCTTGTTCAAATATATCTGGGTTGATCAGAAACATCTGAGGTAGGTAGAATTTGTCTTCCAAATTATTCCTTTAACAATCTCTTAATGCCCTTCATAATAATTATCCCCACAATTCCCTGGTGTATTATACCATACAACTTAGTATTCAGTAGTTCAAAGGAAAGACATATCAGTAGACTGTGTTGGGGGGATGGGAGGTTATACTGGACAAGTTTTTGAAGACAGAGGCACCTTCTCTTCACAACCCATGTAATACAGACAAGTGTGATAAATTTTGGCAGCATGTAATCTTTTCTGTAAACAAGTTTAACTTATTTTAGAATACACATAGTGTGTAAAATGGCCTGTGTTTGTTGTATCTGTTTTTACACTCCATTCCACTATAATCAAACTGAGGTGGTTGTGTGGTGTTCCATTCATATGGTAGGTGCGCAGCATAAAACTGGCAGTAGTTGTGTCTAATAATCTGGATGCTGTCAACAAGCACAAACACGAGAAGCTCTAATGAGTGCATTTAAATTACATTCATGATACAGTTTACGGTGCTTCTTCCACCAGCTCAGGACAGTTTAGCCCCCAACCCAACTAATAACATGGCTGATAATAAAACACACCCTCTAATGAGTGGCAAACCAAGTAAAGCATCTCACAATTACCAGCAAGACCGGCTGTTCACCATGTACAATGTAAATCAAGTCAAACATTATTTAGTAGTGTGGCCTGGAGGAAATTAAATGTCAGTGAAAAAACAAGGATTTGTGGTTGGTATTTACAGTGTCAGAAGCAGGACGAGGAAGGATATTTTGGGTCTGTGCTTTTTGTGAACTTGAATATAAACTTTTTATAATATAAAGCAATTTTCATGTTTTTTTTCTTTTCATATTGATTCTGCTTTCTTATATTTGCATGAAGAGCCTACTGTATATAGAGACCAGAACATATTTTCCTGATAGAACCTAAGACCAAGACTAAAGACTAAAACCATGCTAGCCAATTACATTAAAATGTGTAGTTTTCTTCAATAACTTTTATATACAACAATAAATTCTTCAATGTATTTGTAAATGATATGTAAATAATATTAACAGCAGCATTTTGGGGAACTAAAATAATAAAAGAATATTCTGTCCTTGTCTATTAGGCAGAAAATGTGTATGGGTTGACTAATTGTGATCATCCAATTAATCTGGAAGATGATTGTATTGTCACTTTATTCTTGATTTACCTATCACATGTCTGTTTCTTATTCTGTCTTTTTTACATGGTAGACATGCATCCACAACTCACCTGAATTTAAATGATCGAGATAAAGTTTAAATAAAGTTTACACTATGGTTCTAAAATGATCTACAATGCTTTATATATTTTATATAGTTTAGCTATTCTGGTAATATGAAATTTTACCATATTATTATTTTCTTTCGATTACAAAGTATTACAAACCCAACAGGGCATTGACTATAAAAAATGCTAAAGCATCTTGTGAATGATCCATCACTGTTTTATATTCATCCATATTTCTGTTACACTTCAAAATCCCTCAGATTTATTTGGGACTGTCAAATAAAGGGTTGAAAGTGAAGCATTTTGTTCTTTAAGTGTTAGGGTGAGAATCACACAGCAAGATCTGCTGCAGCAATACGGCGCAGGTGATTGAACTGAATCTCAGATTTATTTCACACTTTCCACACAAGCCAATTGCTGTATTTATCATGTTCACTAAAGACACAGAGAACCCGAACACTTCATTGCAACATCAAGCCGAATAATAATAGCAACTCCATTCCATGACAGTGGCCTCATCTGAGTCAAGCGAAGCACCAATTTGTCACTAAGAGTCATGACGAAGCCTCTGTCACCGAATATACTTTTCATTTCCACACTCCACCTGGTGCAGAGGAGTGGAAAAAAGTAAAGAAAAGGAGAGAAAAGAAAAATGCTTACGGTGGCAAAATCCCAGTGCTTTATATTTCACCAAAGACCAGTCAGGCAATCAACTGATATTCAATGAGCAGCGGGAGCCATATGCTGTCGTGAGTATATCTTCTAGTAAGGGATTAATGTCGCCCTCATCAAATCATCAAGCTGTTCCCTATAAAGGGCCAATCTCATAAATGTGTTTTCTTTTTTAAACTTTCTGTTGTATGTAAAAATTGTTAATATTTCAAAATACATTCCACAGTCTATAAAATGTAATAAAAGTAAAGTTCATATTGAATTTGTTGTTTTTCTGATGTCATAAAAAACAAATTTACCCATGTCTGCCTGTTCAGCCTACACCAGTGTTTTCTAAAGAGGCATAAGCCTAGACAGAGACGATTTATAGGTATATAACACCCTATTTAACCATAAAGTCCGTTAAAATGAGACTGTGTTTGATGCTTAAAAGTGCCATAAATCAGCATTGAGCATTTAGATTAGATTACATTACATTCATTTGACAAACACTTTTATCCAAAGCAACTCACAATATGAAGAAACCCTCATATTGTGTAAAGGTGTCTGTTGAGCCGAGAAATCATCGAACTGTGATGCCACTGGGCTGGAGGCATTGCTCATGACTTGACCCAAAAATAATACTTTAAAGCCAGGAAAACGCAGGACATTTACTTGTTGTGATTGTCAGAACTAGCCACCAGCTTTAAGATGACAGGATATCCAAAAGTTCCTCTAGCAAGTGGCGCCCTTCCATTGCATTTAAAGAGTCGCTGGTGTGAGGAGAAGGGCTCCCTAGCACTTAGTTCAGGTGAAATGGCAACGGGCAAACCCATTCACATGGAGCTATTTTCTGCCACGGTCGACGGGCATCTGAAGGATTTCCTGCTGTAATAAGCCGCTCTCTCCACAACATGACAGCATGTCTACATCAAAGTGCTCCACAGAGGCTGCTGTGCCACAACACCGAGTATCAAAAGGGCATTAAGAGGCCACTTAAAGAGGGATTGATGTTTCTAAGCCCTCACCCATGCAGATCCTCCTCATTCCTGCTAATATTCTTGCTAATAGGTTAAGGGGTACCCCACCAGTTTTCCCATAATAGGCAAATAAGCACTACAGACCCTTCAGAGTGTAAAGTACTGACACAATGCCAGAGGGAAAAATATGGGCAGTAAGAAATAATCTGAAAAGTTGCCCTGCAACAAGTAACAAAATTACTAAAACTAGTAGCATATTACATTATTTCCAAAAGTGGGTACAATTTTTACCTAACTGTGAGATGTTAAACTTGCTTTTAACCACACATCCACATCCACAAGATGGATGTCCTGTGCGCCCTTCCAAAGCATAATTAGGTCTTTTCCCCTGAAATGACCATGATGCCCGAGTGAGATGATATACCAACACAGCCAATGGAGGCAGAAAAGCACAATGTGACAAACAGCTCTGAAAAAAATGAGGAGACCATTGCAAAAATGATCAGTTTCTCAGGTTTGATCTTTTATAGGTGCAAGTATTGACCTGAACAGTTTTGCCATCGTTTTCAAGAACTGTTGACAAAATGTCTTCTAAATTCCAATTAAAAGTTTTGTTCTTTTAAGCTTCATTTTAAAGGAAATGACAAAACATCAAAATGTGTTTACAGAACTGGAATAATTCAACAAAAACTAATGTCTTGTTCACTCTTAAACAAAATGTCAAGAATTTCCTATATGGAGCTTCTAGTAGGGTTTTGCCATCCAACCGGTCTCACTGTGAGTGAAGAGTGTTGATTACGGCAGTTTTTTTAACTTTTCCTTATTAAATATGATGTGATTCAGGTGATCAATTATCAGAACCTCATAAAGCAGAATGAAGCACTTGTGTAGGAATTTAACAGACACTGGCAGTGGTCTCTTCTGTTTTTCCGGAGCTGTGTTATCAGCAGAAAGCACCTTAATATTTGACCTATATAGAACGTAGACTATTTTAGTGACATACCTTTCACCTGTACGCCAATGCGGAAGTACACATCTGCCGTACTGAGGTAGCGCTCCACCAGGATGTAGTACCATTGCTCCCAGGACAGCAGTGGCACCTCCAGCTCACAGGGCATGTTTTCCCTGCAGTCCACCGCGCTGGAGTTGTGGACCGGTGGAGCCCTGGCCCGCATCTTCAGCAGCACCGGACAACCCTCACCACTCCTATTTCTGCTGCTACAGTCCACCAGCTGGACCTTCACCACAGAGATGTAGCTGGGAATGAACACTCTGTAGAACAAACAGGAAATATGTTGAAGCTGAATCTCCTTCTACACCATAAACAAAGTTATAACAAGCCATTTTTCATATCAGAGCCAACAGTTTGCCAGGCATTCAGAGAGTTTGGGACATCGTTAATGAGTTTAAATCTACTAGATGTTATGGTGGGTGCATGGCCGTACTGCTCTGGGTGAAACAGATTAGCGTGTTGAATCAGAGCTTTCTGTGTGCTATCACATTTTCCATCACTGTAAAAAAAGATTCACAAGGCTGCCTTGTGATTTTCTTTGTGGACACATGAGCTCAGTGAGAATTCAGTCAGTAAGAGTGTTTTTTATTTTGTAATAAAAATGGCAGAAAAGTATTTTTTGTGTAATACGAATTGCAATAAAGCATGATTGATATGTGACTTGGTCCTCCGTTTGCTTTGTGTGCAACACAAAGCAAACATCACTTTTCTCCTAAAATTCTTCTACAGGGCTGAACGGTTACAAAGAGTTAACACGGCGCAATTGGTTGTTGCTGTCATTTGTGTGCTCTTGCTTGTTTGTTGACTGATATTTACAGTCTATCAAAACATTGTAAGCTAGTTTTCTGAGATGTGTGTTAAGGTTTTTTTAAGCTGTTGATACGTTACAGATGACATTTAGACCCACAGCAAGAAAACTCTGAGAATATCCAACCAGTAATATCACATTTAGGGCCAGGCATACAATCGTGCTTGTATTTTATGTTTCTTTCTTTTTTTTTTAAAGAAACTGTCTGGTTTTGTTGCTACCTCTCATCTGACTGGCTGCTCTGTGTTGTGCTTCATTCAAAAGTCAACATTACTTTGAATGGGGGAACTTAAATTGATTTTGCATCACAAAAATAGTGAATTCAAATTCAACTGGTTCATCAGTCAGTGTAGACAGTCCAAATGGGCTGAAGTGTGAACTTTACTTTAATGATGATTACCTTGATATGGGCCCTTATTCTGTGTGCCCCCTGACACCTTTTGCGGTCTGATGGGGCTTTTAACACAGTTTTCAATGTGGAGACTGTTCGGACATTGTCCAGTGCAGTTCATTCTATCATATTCACTCCCATGCATTGAAGCACAGGAATAAAACAGTGAGAGTGAACTGCCTTTGGCATGGCAGAGAGTAAACCACTTTCCTCGGGAATTCAAACATTCATTTCACACCACAATCCAAAAGCCAGCAATCTCTGAGCTTTGAATTTTTAATAACCACACCGTACAGAACACTGGAGTCATTACATATTAAATTGGCATCTGTGCTTTTTGAGCACAAACCAGGTCCTCTTTTGGATTTAGTACTGTTTTCTACTCTATATTAAATTCAGAAGCGTTCTTTGGTCTTACAAGTGCATCCTTAAATCACAGGCAGTCCTGTGTATAACACATCCTATGATATAGTGGGATTAACTTTAATTTTATATTCAAATCAAAAGCCATTGTCTTTATTTTAGCTGCATATCCACATTCACTTGTATAGATAAAGTGTGCAAGGGACAAAGCTTCTTTGGCTTTAAAAGGAGTACTGTAGTGTTTTCTTCCAGGGTGTAACACAAGGGGGGGATGGGGGGGATTCAACACCCCCCCCACTTTTGTGAAATGTGATTCCATCCCC
>JBBMFX010000037.1:8802978-8822806 GCA_037832545.1 Rhabdalestes septentrionalis | reverse complement strand
GTATAAAGAACCTCATTATACATACATAATACATTGGACTGTATTGTGTCTCATTTCAAAAGCGAAAAAAGAGAAAGAGAGTGAGAAGAGACCAGAGACAGAGACAGATAGAGAAATGGGAGTGAGTGAGTTTTTCTGCCTTCAGCAGAAAGCGAAACAGAGAACTGTGACATATTAAATTATCTATGGACTGAATTGTCAACAGAAACTCTGACATTTCAGTCTGTCGTTAACATTTTGGGCAATGCTCCATCTGGGCTATAGACACAAGGGTCATTTGTTTATTTTCAAAACGAGATGGAGACCTAATAGGACTGAATTTCCTATGCTGTGCTTAAAGACACGTCCTGCCATTCAGCATCAGAAAACAGTCTGAGAGTGTGAGTCAGCCGCGCTTCATACGACATGAAAGTCTCTCGAAAAAAGGCCTCACCTTGCGTGATTATTTTCGTGGAACTGAGACTTGTCAATTGTAACCCTGACAAGCTTTGGATGCAGGAGCCCCGTGTGAATAGGACTCACGACAAAAGCTGACAATTACACTTTCTACATGCTGTTCTACATGCCGTTCATGTCGAACGTTGAATGACGAATAATAATGGGTTGTACTTTGGATAATGGTTCACTGAAAGGTTTCAGAGGTGCCACATGATTGAAAAATGGGATATGCTGATTATATTTGTGTGCACATTATCATCAGCTGTAACTATCAAACCTGGCTTCTCTGATACACGAACACAGAACCACACAAATCCCCTGGCAAATAAAACACCAGCTTTGTTCGGCACCTTTAAATGTCTAAAGGTTTTTAAAGGTACGACTGTTTTTTATTGCACCTTTTTAAAATGTAGATATCCAGTAGTACTTTGGGGTAGCTGGTGGTCTAGTGGTTAGAGCGTTGGCCATGATCAGAAGGTTCGACTCCCAGGTCTGATAGTAACTGAGGTAACCTTGAGTAAAGTACTGTCCCCTCATACTGTGTTCCTGGCTGCACACTGCTTCTATAGGTGAAGGGGTTAAAAGCAAAAAATCATTTTTTTGCTGTTCACACCATGTAGTGTGTTCACATATGACAGATGGAGACTTTTACAGAATTTAAAATAGTCATTTTGCAGGAGAAGGGCCAAATGCTGTTATTATGGCCTTAATGCATTTTGTACTTGAAACCAGCAATTATTTTGCTGTGCATTAAAAAAATCCTTTTATTTTGAAAGGTCGGTGCTTTCACCAAAGTAATGGACAAAAGTAATGAGACGCCTGACCATTACACCAAAAGAGACTTTAATAACACTGAATTCATATACATAGGCTTTCATATAGAGTTGGTCGTTCTTTCCAGCTGCCATAATGGACTCTGAGAGAAACTTTTCTATAACAAACTAGATAAACCTGCAGTGGCACATATCTTTGGTTTTATATTACATTAATGTTTAAATTGAAATTTATAAGCAATATCTGAACAGCAGCTGTGTAAATGTGTTTTAAAAAGGCCTCCCACTTGTTTAAAATGTGGCAAACCAAAGGCTTTTGCACTTTGGTTCTTATAGCAGTACTTTAAAAATAAAGGTGCACATTTTAATTGCGATTAATCACATGGTTTTCTGCAATTAATCACAAATAATCCCCAAAAAAGCATGCAATCAATCACTATAAAAAAGTGTAATCCTTGCACAGCATTACTTATGAGAGAAGATAATGTAAAAAATTAGTTTTGGACCAATTCTATTGGTCCATTCATGTATCATGATTTTCACACAATGTAAAATGCAACTGGTATTTAGTAACTATATTCAAAAGTTTAAAAAAAAGATTTTATGCCATCTACACTAATACATTAACAATCTTGTTGATTTTGAGAAAGGTTGATACGTAGTCATCATGTTAGCATAAATGGACATAATTTCTTCAGCCTGAAATGGCCTGAATTAGTATCAAAACAACTTGTTGAAGCGTACTGTTCATGCAGATATAATTGTAAAGTTTATTGAGTATACATTTTGTTCCAGTGTTTACATACTACTTTAGAATCGACTTCCTGAAAAACATTCTTCTTTCATTTTCATCTTTTACTACTATTTAATCCCTGACCTTTCATGTGCGATCCATTAAGAACGCTCCTCTAGAAATTGTTTTCTATTAACAGATGTAAAGTATGTTTTTACCCTCTTGCTACTTTTGGATTTCTTACAACAGCAACGATATCATCCTCATCCAATCTTCAAGAGGACCACTGTTGACAGAGTCTCCCCCACCCCTCCATTCCCACCTCAGACAGCCAAGCAATCCCAGTGGAGTACAGCTCTAACCTGGAGGGGCCAAGGGGTCTTTGACAGGTAATAACTCAAACCGCAACTGCTGATGCACTGTAGGGTTATTAGGAAAGTCACGCCACCCTCCCTTCTCACTTCAGAGCCCTAGGAGCATGAATGTCTTGAAGCATGTCACCACAGCCCGATCTTTTCCTTTCTGCTTTCTCCTTGTGGTGAAGAAGTTCCATTCTCATCCCTGGGCAAAACAGCTCAGACTCGGGAGTGTGAATCTAGGGTCTGTTCATTAAATCATTTACCAAAGTAATCTAGAAGCAGGGTCATTTCGGCACAAAATGGGTTGAATTCATGCTTGCTTTAGGGTCCTTTAATGCCTCACTGCCTGAGGAAACGAGATACTTTCAAAAGAAGTGGGACAGTGAATTTTAGCCCATTTTTGCACATTTTTGCATTTGTGCAGTGATTACCGTATGATAATGCATCAAAATTGTTCAAGCCTGATTATAGAAGTGAGTCAGATTTTAAACCTCAAACTGCCGTGTGTATGCTGAGGGAAGAAAAGGTAAAAGCACATAATTTTGGGCTCACTACATGCATTATCAGTCATGGTGCCCGTTGGAATAATTTTGGAACTGTAATTGTGGCCATTTCAAGTCAGCGATTGGTGTTTCAAGTCCTTTATGGGATCGTCACGTCATTTTTCAAAGGTGAGCCAAGAGCAGTGTCCAAAACCTCTGCATCATTAAAATTGTCATGGATGATCATTACACAGTCATTGCCTGATAAAAGTTAGCTAATCAGACACTCTTAATGATGCCCATAAATTAGCACCGCGAATTACTAGGAGCAAGCCAGCTAATAGAGCTGCACAACATATGTTTGTTAATCATTGTCATGATACTGGCCTTTGCAATATTAATATTCCAGATGACTTCAATATGCAAAACAGCTGCATTTTATATGGATAGGTTATTTTCTGTGAGCATCTTAATTATCTTTTGATAATTAAGGAACATTTTTGATGAAAACACTGGAGGGTATTCTCTAACAGTGTCCTACAACTGATTCATCCATGTTTTTTGAATGTACTCCTAATCACAATTTGTCAAAAGGTATATTGTGAAGCCCTTCACACTAACTGAGTAATACAAACATTTAGTCTGTTATACTATTGTATTGTAGCATTGTTTTGTGCTAAGTGAAAAACCATCATTATTATAAAAAGGCCTTCAATTAGGACCTTAAATATAAAAAAAAATGCAATTAAAACTTAAAAGCATTACATCATTCAAAAACATAACGAAATAACAGGAAAAGCATGATTAATTAACTAATGCTAACCTTTAGCATTCAATATCTATATAACCTAGCATTTGATATCGGCTTCTTTAAGAGAGATTCTAAACCTGTGCACACTTCTGCAGTTTGCTAGTTCACTCAGACCCCAAGCATGTCTGGACCAGAGCTGACACCAGCTGTGGCCAGGCACTCTGATGATGAAGCGTTTATTTAAGCTGAGTCCCGCTCCATATTAAAACTGCTTAGCTCTTCCCCCACAAACCCCTGGGGCTGTCTCACTGCTGCGTCCCATCCTTGTGCTCAATCAACATCCTCGAATATGCCCTGAGACTAACACTAGATTTAACCCCATGCAGTTTAGAGGTTCTAATTAAAGAATGGGGCGCCGCTTTCCTTTGTAGCCTTTCTTTTATTTTCTTTAAAAAAACAATAACGATGCTCCACAGCTTTTCAACCTAATGTCTGTCTGCCCCCCATAGAGAATATGCTCATTTACTGTGAACAATGATTTTAATGCAGAGTGGAATAGTATAGAAAACCCAATGACCTGAAAACACACATTATGATAGAAGACAATGGGCAGAAACAGCATTTGCAGGGCTCTTTCGCCTAATATTTTCCTTCAAATGTTTTCGGCAACGGTCCAGTCATAAAAATGTGTCACACTACTCATCCAGACAGAAGACTTAAGTATAGAATTACATGCATTTTAAATTACTGACCATATTAACTAGTCATATTCTACACTGGATTTGTCCTTTAGGATCTTTTTCAGGGAAAAGTAGAAATAAGCCGTAACGAATATACACTTCAAATCAATGTAAATAGGAAAATAAATAGAATAACACCGCAGAAGCTGACATATCACTTAATGAGACTGAATTAGAATTAATTTAAGCATGAAATTGCATTAATAATCAAATCAATAACATTAACAAAAGGAATGTAAAGTTAGACAAAAATAAAGGCAAATCAAATTAATACAATAATTGATGTATGTACTTAAAAGTAACGTACACAAATAAATAAAATCTAACTAGGAACAGAAAAAAATAGGCTGACAGGAAGGGATTAGAGATCCAGTCCCTGGAATGAGGCTGATCATTGCATTATTCATATTATGCGTTGTTGAGAAGCACAGTGGCATACGACCAGCGTGCTTTATAGATTAAAGAAGCCAGTGTGCCTCCGGATGCACTGCCCAGATGACCAACCAACCTTGACGGGTATTGCCGGGGTCATAAGTAATGAACCTTGCAGTGATGGCACAGGTTTATATCAAATCTCCAGAATTCAGAACTGACAGTGTTGTTGCTTCAACCAGATTTTTTGCTTGTGTGGATCAGGCTACACATTTTGTTTAAGTGCAAAACGCTGAGGTTTTTTCCTCAGTGTACTTGTAAGTTTATCAATGTAGTGTTTAGAAGTTCATTTGTCATCTACCCATGAAAACTTGTATTCTGTTTCCATTTCTGTGTTGTAATACAGTGTTAAATTAAATGTTAGAGGGTCTGGAAGAGTGTGAGATATTAAAAGACACAAGAATTTTTTTCGTTACTACTGATATACATTTAGGCAAACAGTACGGAATAGTTTCTTCAGCATAGAGGTGACTTCGCAGTCCACAGTGGTGATGGCAGCATGACTGATGCAGATATTAAATACTACTTGTAACAATGTCCACAAAGTTGCAGGTTCAAATCCCCACTTTGTACCATTGTGTCCTTAAATAATACCAGTGGCGCTTCTAGACCGAAATGACCTGGGGAGCCGAGGGGGGCCAGTGTGTTTAAAGGGGGGCACGAACTACCAGTGTGCGAACAGTGTTCGTCGAGCCAGCGCATGGCGCGATAAGAAATTTATATTTAAATCTTTATATTTAAAAAATGGCTGTTTAGTGCAGGGGGGCCTTAAGGGATGTACAACCACCTATGAGTAATACACTTATCCCTCAGTTTCTTCTGGGGGACTGTCCTCATAATGGCATCAGCTCCATTTACTCTTTACATGTCCAAGCATTAAACCACAAGGACCCCTACCCCCACCCCCACCCCCATTACTGTTTGAAACCTCTTATTTTGTGTGTCCTCGGGTCACACATTACAGTCCACTAGACATATCATTTTTAATCCAGTTAGCACGAAACAAATATTTCATAAACTTCTTAAAATAAATGCATGAGATCATTCTTCCCTATATTTGTCTTGCCGGTGTTGTGGGCTTTAGCTGCATAAGGTTTCAGTTTCACACTAATAAGCCCTACGATCAGGAAGTCAAGGGTTCGATTACCACGATTACTCAGCACCTCTGAGGTTCCTCTGAAGAATATACCATCCCCACACACTGCTCTACAGGTACTGTGTTCCTGGCTGCCCACTACTTCACTTGGTGAATGGGTTTAAATACAGAGGAAGAATTTTGTTCACACTGTGTGCTGTGGTGTGGTCACATGTAATAGAATGGTTACTTTCATCAGATCAGAGCAAATGGATCACTGCTGACACATTACACTAAGCTTCGCGATCACATGTGTGGGCTGGCTAGCTTGATTTTTCTCCCCTGTGGACAAACTTCCTACGTGCCTCATGCACTCCTGGTTAGTGAGACATGCTCCAAAGCCCCGACTTCATTATCTATAGCAGAGCAGGCAACAGTCAGTTATGACCCAATTAGTGTTGCCTCCGTACGTGTTGCGGTGCATTAATGCGACACAAGACAGCGTTTGACCCGGGCTGCCGCTGGGGTGTTTGCTGAAGCACTCTGCCCCATGTGACCGAACGCCCATGATCAAATCAACAAGGGCAGCAGCTGATGCACTGTCTTACACTTGAAAAGGTCAAACCCCTCGAAGCCCTTCAATGTCAATTAAAAAGGAAAGTGGGATCAGTGTGAAAATGGTGTTTTTGGTTCATTAGTATGTGAAGAGGCCAGATTGCTCGCAAATATCACTCTAACCATCTCTGTAGAGCTGCTTGTACAACAGCTCCAGGCAAACAATCTGATGGGTTGAAAAGAGATTCACTCATGTTTTATATCTGAAAGCAGCATTCCCTTAAACACGGAACAAGAATATTCAGCTTATTCTACTAGGAAGAAGAAAATGGGAGCTTCCTTTTACATTATATGACGTTTTGACAAATGCACCATCCAAGAAGGTGGTGCAAAAAATCACAGTAGTCTCTCTGTGTTTAGCACTTTGGTGCAAGAGTGCAGTTTTTAGTCAAACTTCCCACACATGTGTCTCAAGACAGCTTGCATGCATGTCTATCACTGCTAGTTATGCCTTGAGATTTACAGCCACACCAGGCCCTCAGACCACAGAGTAACACAAGAGAGCGACAGCAAGAGGGTGGGATTCAAAGATGGGAAGATGATTGGGGTTATTCTCCCCTCTGTCACAGGCACCTCTACAACACACTGCATAGTGGAAGACTACACACACCCCTTACACATCTGCCTATATAGATATAGATAGACTATAGATAGATAGATAGATAGATAGATAGATAGATAGATAGATAGATAGATAGATACCCCTGTCAATTTACCTTCCTTGTATTTAAAAACCTACACACTTTTTTTATTTGTGTACACTCTTCTTGGCCATTTGCATGACAAGTATTGCACTTGGACCACTAGGACAAAAAAGGTTAGGGCACCTCAATTCAACCACTCCAGCAACATTCCTGTGTTCAGGACCACGGACAGCAGTCCAGTCATGGGTCCTTCATTTGCTGTAAGTCTGTTTTAAAAAGTATATTTTATGTGGTCGCAGCATTTTAAATAAACCAAACCTCATCCGTCCACATCTATATCCATACAAGTCTTAGAACTGGTTGCTGAGGGACTGGACCACTTTACCACTATAAGCACTGTGGCAACAATCAATTTACCTCCACATCCGCCTCGAAGCTCAAGTTACAAACAAGCAAATGAGAAAACTTGGCAAACTTCATGATCATGCCTCTCATCTCACACTTTATGAGTTGATTAGCTTTGTTGATGTGCTCATTTCTTGGATCTGATAATATGCAAATGAATGGCATAAATTGGGCTGTTCTTGTGATTGTCTAAAACAGCATGGAATGCAGATTGTTTTGGAGCCTTTAATTGAACAGGGCGTTTTCTATCATGGTTACAAAGTCTCCCATTATAAAGATTCACACACGGAGGAACTGGTCCCCCAGTAAGCATATGATAGAAATTAGACTCCAAAAGTTGAGGGTGTTATCATTTTGAAGAGAAGGAAAGACAAATAAATAACATCTTAAAAATAGACATACAGATCAAAGAGCTGTAAATATTTCTGTAAATGAAAATGATACATTTTCAGTTTAAGTGGAAACAGGTTGTATGAAAATCTGGATTATGATTTCAGTCATTAAATTATTGTCGACTTACACTATTATTAAAATGTTTGGCATCATTTACTTATTTGTATTTGTCTGGAGAACATCAAGATTATATTTAAGTATGTTTTTCTTCCCAAGACCAAAAACATTTTTTACCAATGTAGTTCAATGATCTTTTAGCTGCACTTCCTTAGAGAATTCATCTGCATAGTGCTGTGCTCAGCACTCCTTAAATCACTCTCTCAGAGACTTGTACACGTATCTACAAAAAGCTTTTTATAATGAAAATATTAATTCTGAACCCACGAATGGCAAACTTTTTAAACAGTGGGGAATTTTTACAACACACGTTTTTCAGCTGATACAGACAAAATGGGCATAATTTCCCAATGAAAGCTGAATAGATATATTTGGTGTCTTCGGGTCGGCACTAGACCCATAAAACTTAATGAAGCTAGCGAGCACTTCTCACTAAACACGCATACCTAAATCATCAAGAGTGAAGTGGTAAATATCTAAAATATCTTGCTTATTTGGTTTCTGTCACCAGATGATATGCTGTTATCTGTTTAAACTGACAAATGTATGGACAAAATCAAGCTTTAGGAGGGTTGATGCTACGGATTTTGGCTGTAAGATGGACTTTTGACTATTTTCGTGTATAACAGTATGTCCAGAAAACATTTAAGCAAGTCTTTTTGACATTACACCTGTTTAAATGAAGCAAATGATGAGACAGGTGTTGAGTTTAGTGAATGGTGGAACATTATCCCTGTAATTCCCACTGTATTTTACAAATGTTCAATAGGAGTATGTAAAGATTACGGAGCAAAGGACCTGCTCATCCTTGCAGCAGAGAAGGGCAACCCTTGACAGAAGTATCTACTAAGGCCTTTGGAGTTCCGCTACACTCCAACTCCCTGGTTTGTACTGGGCCTAATTAGAGTTGTCATGGCTGGTCTGGCACTAGGATATTGATCGCAAAGCAGTAGCGTGTGGCTGCTTCCCCACTTGCCCTCCAGTTCATCCTGCTGCCTCACTCCCTCCCCATGGCCCTATCTCTCCTGTTTCATCTCTCCCCAGCACATGACGGCAGCCTTGCTTAATTACCGTCTCGTTATGGCGCCCCCTGCCTGTTTTCTGACAGCTGCATCGACAGAATGGGCAGCTGGCCCCATTTGTTATCACAGCGGTGAAGGGACCTGATGGTGGTTGTTGGATGAGAAGGAAGTTAGCAGTGAGTTGAGAGAGGAGAACCAGACAGAAGATGACAGAAAGGTGTGAGAGGGCTTCCTGAGGTCCTTTCATTAGTGGCTTAGCGTTCCATGTGGTTCTGCTGCAGTGGTGGAATCACTGAAGCACTTTAGGTTTGGGTTTGTCACAAAACAACCTCACATCGCTATTTTGGGCCATGGCACTGTTTTTTATGGATTCTGCCCTTAATTAATACTGTCAAAAACAGCACCATACTGGGTACAAACACTGTACTGCGGGAGGTAACTGTCACTTATATATATATAGTGTATATACATACGCATGTGTATATTTATATTATATATTATAAATATATACATACACTACAGGGGAAGCAGCCACACACTACTGCTTTACGATCAATAACTTTGTGTAAACAGTGGGAAATTCTTTCTCTGCATTTCACCCAGTTACCAAGTAAAGCAGTGGGCTGCTATCAACAAAGGGCACCTGGGGAGCAGTGTGTGGAGACGGTACTCAAGGGTACCTCAGTGGTGCTATAAGCCTTTGGGATTCGAACTAACAACCTCCTGATTGCAGTGCCAAAACTCTAACCACTATGCCCACTATTAATGTACCTCATAATCAAAATAGGCTCAAGTTGTGTGCTGTAAATTTACATTGTTTGTACCTTAAAGAGATCAAATGTAAGATGCTCCTAAAAGTAATAGTTGCAAAAAAAGTTCTTCTGGTTCACTAAAGAACATTTAATTAACACTTTAAAGTCCTCTTTGTAACAGAGTTGTGTGAGAGTGTACGAACCTTTTCCCTCTAGACACCACAGGGACCTTTGCCAACTGCTTTGCATTTCATTTACATAGCCAGTTTAGCTGATGCACTAAATAGACAGCCAAGTTCATATTCATTTTCATTCCTGACTCATTGTTTCACAAGGTATTAAAAATGGAATAAACATAAAATTTGAGCTGGACTGATTAATGATTTATTTCAATGATTTATACTGTAGCGGAGTTGGGTTGGGGAGGGCTATCCCATGCATTGCTCCCACCTCGAACTGTTTATTGTTGTTCTGTGTGTTATTTGGGGGTTATTTTGTGTAGATGGGGGGGTAAATGTGTTATTGTGTTTATTTGTAGTGTTTATGTGTGTTTTGGGGTGTGTTTGGGGTTGTTTATGTGTTTTTAGTGTAGTGGTACACAGGCTACCGTGGGCCGGGGTTTGGCCCTAGTTTAAGCTGGGGCTGTGCTGCGTGTTTTTCACCCTTTACATGCCACTGCTGTCAAAAAGCTCTCAATAAAGGCTGTGGAGGATTCCTCCCTTGAGTTCACCAGCTCTCACGAGTGCTCCATCCTTTTCCTCGATGATCTCACCTCAAGATCGTTACAATACTAAATAGCTTTTTAGCCATTCTTACCTAAAATTGGATCATCTGAAACATTATTAGCATGTTGCCTCTGTTATCAACTAATGACTGTAGATGCTCCTGAACATTTGTACAATTTTAATATAATTTGTATAACAAAATTGATATATCCTACTTTATGGGGAAGTGGGGTTATTAGGTGTTCCTATTCACTATTTCTAATTTTCTGATACAGTACCCGTTGTACAGTATCACTACTACCCAACCCCCACAAACCTTGACTCTACTTGAACACAGAACCAGTTCAGACTAAAGAGTTGGCACTCACCTTTTCTCCAGGTTGCTTAAACTGTTGAAAAATAAGTAACTCTGAAACTTTTAAAGATTCCACCAATATGTTTGAATTACCTTCAACACTGTGTAAGTACAAACATTGACTAAGAAGCAATAAAAACAATATCTAAGTAAGTAATAGTATTAGGCAATGCCTCTCCCCCTGTTTCTCTTGAGGTAGGCTATAAAGCTGTCAGACAATATTCTATCCATGGGCTGGCCATTCAAATTGCTTCACTCAAGCCCCAAAGACATAATTTTCATTAGTACTCAAGCTGCGACACAGCTGTGCATGTTGTAATTATTCAATATATTCCCCTAGAGTTATGTCTGACATTATGAGTACAAAAAAATAGTTTCTAGTAAACTTTAGACAGAGATCAATCTTCATATCGTACTTCTGAATATATTCTTTGCCTCAGGTAAAGGTTTAGTTTATGTGGTCACGTTTGTTGTCTAGTTCAATATTAAATAAATTTTATAAAAAAAACTGAAGAACTTATGTTAGCAAAAAGTGGGTCCCAAAGCTGAAATGTTTCCTAGCGAGAAAACAATTCATTTCAGAACTTGTCATTTCACTTATCATATTATATATTAGGGCATAAACGGCTTCAGATAGTCGACTATTTCATCAAGATAGTCAAAGTGGAGTCGACTGGTCATGATGCCCTCACACACACGCAGGAACAAAGGTGTCCAACAATGAGCAACTTCTTAAGTTCTCTGTAGCATTAACAGTAAACAAGACATTTCAACTAAGCAAAACAAAGGCTGATACCTTGAATGTTCTGGTAAATTTAAGTGTAAACAGGAAGTGGGCACAGTTTAAGCCACGGCTCTACTCAGCTCCTCCGGAACGGACTCCCTGCAGTGCTAGCATTAGCATGTTAGCAAGAGGTGCCATTTCAGAACCGTGCAGAATGCCAGGACTTTAACACCAACTTGCAGGTTCTGCAGGTCTCCCGCTGTTTGTGTGTCTAAAGTGAAGGATCTCCACACGTGTGATATGTGTCTCTGTTCTCTGCCGCCATCTGTCTTGTCTTGTTGTGGTCTCATGATAACACTCCACTCTAGGTGCCAACAGTACTGCCCCTTTCATGAAGGGACTATAGTAATTGGTGAAACCAAGGAACGCGTGTGAGCTTCAGCCAATCAGAGGCAGAGACTGCAATTCATCCACAAGTGAGGGCAGAGAAGGAGAAAAAAAGTATGACTAGTCGACTACTCTCAGAGTGCCTCTATAGTGGTGTTTTTTACAGTAATATTTATATCAATATATTGAGTGAAGTAGGTTCATAAAACAGTAATAATACCTGATAAAACTTGTGTAATAAAAGAGTAAACAAATAAATAATTTGCTAGTAAACTAGTATCAATTAATAATAAAAAACTCTGTCCATTAGATGGGGTCAAGTTTGAGGTTGCACTTGTTTTGCAACAACAGCAACCATTTCAAACTCTTTTAAAGTTCATGTCCTAATCTGAAAGCATTTCCATAACAATAACAAAATGACGCCACATCTTACTTGGCAGCAAAGCTTATCTGAAATACCTTAACCTTTTAACTCATGGTGTTTTCATTTGTAGGTTACACAAGAGCACAAATATTAGAACAGATGGGCCATAACAGAGAGTCCGCTTATCTCTATATGTGAAAGACATAACTAACAAGTCAGTGAGAAAAGATTTGCTGTTTCTAGCAGTCATAGCTCCACCACATGCTCAAGGACATGCTCTCGTTGTATAACGCCACACAATTAACATGGCATGAGTTATTTCTTTGCATTGAATGGCAGGCAAAAGCAAGGTCAGCTGTTAATTACAGCAAGTGAACTCGAATTTGAAGGCAGTTGTATGTTTACTGATAACACTACCCTCTATCACCATTATCCAAGGGCATAGCGCATTCAAACTGGCCTGTTAATGTAAAGAGTCCTACTTTAAAGGCAAAATGGATCTGTCTGAGATGATGTGAAAGAAATGAACAGGGAGAAATGTAAGTTAAAAGAACACTTTGCACAGTGAATAACTTTTAGTTAACCAAATGGCGTGTTGTAGACTTCACCCTGTCATATTGCTGCTTTACATTTCAGAACATTTTCTTGTACCTGCTCTGGATTCTCAAGTAACTGAGGATTCTCTATCAGACTGTTCTTCCACTGTAAAGTCCCCTTATTTAAATTCAGTCCAAGTTTTTAACCTTGCAGCCAGTCCTTAAAGGGCCTCCCTCAGAAGTGAGGAATTTTGATGAAAATAGGGGTAGTAGGGAGTAATAGGACATGATAGTACCAGTTAAGGGGTCATGATGTGTGTATACACACACACAGACACACACACACACACAGACACTATATGGACAAAAGTATTGGGATGCCTGACTGTTACACCAAAAGGGACTTTTCACATTGTATTCAAATGCAGACTTCAATATGGAGTTGATCTCCCTTTGCAGGTATAACAGCTTCTTCCCCTTTTGAAATGCTTTCCACAACATTTTGAAATTTCTCTGAGAATTTGCCCATTCATCTTGTGGAGTAGATGTCCCCAACCACCGGGCCTTGGACCGGTATTGGTCCATGAGTCAATTGGTTCTGAGATGCACAGAAAGACAGCATGAAAATATTTTATTGGTTATCAGAGTCTGACAGATCTCTTGTTTTGAAAAGAAGTCCAATTTTAGTTACGTGATATAGTACATCAGCAATTTAGCCCACAATCTAGCTTTATCTATACTGGCCTGTGGTAATACTGTTTTACATTAAAATGCTCCATGGTGTAAAAACGGTTGAGGCCTGCAGCTGTAGAGCATTTGTGAGGTCTGAAACTGGTGCTGGGCGAGAAGTCCTGGCTCACAATCTCTGTTCCAGTTCATCACAAAGGTGCTGGATGGGATTGAGGTCAGGAATCTGTGTGGGCCAGTCATGTTCTACCACACTGAACTCATTCAGGAATGTTTTATGGGCATTTGCTTTGTGCACTGGTTCACAGTCATGCTGGAATAGAAAAGTTTCTTTCTCAAACTGTGTCCACAATGTTGGAAGCATGGTGTTGTCCAAAATGTCCTCGTCTGCTGATACTTTTTATGTCCCAATACTTTTGTCCATATAGTGTATATAGCGTTTACATAGTTGTTATTACTGGCTGTGCTATCGCTCATCCAGTTTGACAGACGAACACTTTTGGATTTATGATGTTCAGCAAGTTTGAACTTTAAACAAGCTTTTCATATCACAGATGCTGTACTTCTGTGGGTCTTATGTTTACGTGTGCAATGCCAGAAGAGAACAAAAAGAGGGAAGTGTTCTGTGTAGAGCCTGACATAGAAACAACAAGCCTCTTCTGCCCAGCATCCTGCTTGCTAATGTTCAGTCCCTGGACAAGAGACTGGACAAGCTGTGCTCATGGATTAAAATTCCAAAGGGACTGCAGAAACTGCCTGGAACCTGACGGTGCTATCACAATGGAAAGCTTCACTGTTTACCAGCAAGACAGGGCGAAGGACACATTCAGGTCAAGAGGTTGAGGTGTGTGCTTTATGGTTAACTCATCAAAGGCCGTGGATGTTTGGGTCTGAGTTTTGTGTTAGACTTGTGCTGAGTTTTAATGTTAGACTCTTTAACCGCTTTAAAGAGTTCAGTTCTACAGTTCACTCCACTCTGCTGTTAATATATCCCAACACAAGCTGATAGATCTTTGGCTCTCGACAAACTGTATGGTATTATAAATGGTTTAGAGGCAAGCCTAGAGGGTGTTTTTGTATGGGGAGACTTCAACAGAGATGAAGAAGGTCCTCTCAAAACAATTCCAGCACATTATGTTTCCTACCAGAGGTGATGAGACACTGTATCATTGTTACACACTTTTTGCTACAAATTCTGCTCTGCTTTTGAAAAGACACACCATTGCTCCAGACTACCGCTCTACAGACAAGCAGAAACGTAAACAATTTACTAACTCTGATCTATGAGAGGGACAGGTAGAACCTGCCATAGGTTACATAAGCAAGTGCATCGACAATGTTGTTCCTAAAACCACTGTTTATCCAGATCAGAAAGCCTGGCTAAAAGGTGAGATTTGAGCTAAGCTCAAAGTTAATAATTCAGGTGACTCTTACATCTACAAAGATACATGAAGTCCATCAGGATGGCCAAAAGAATTACAGGGATAAGAGTCTTGTAGAGTCCAGCCCAGAGTGGACTGGATTATCACTGGATTCCAAAAAGAGAAACATAATTTTTCAACTCACTGTCTTTCTCCCAGGTGACCTCATGCTCATTTCAATGGAATCAAAGAACCAATGATATGTCTTCACATGGGCAGTGAGTCTGACCTTAGAAACGACTGATGTAAGATGGTTCAAAAGGGTCAACCTACACAAAGATAGACAGTATCCAGATGGTATGTGCGAGTTGAGGTGTTTGCTAACATCAGCTTTTCTCTGAGACAGTCAGAGAAAATGGTTAAGGAACATACAGGGCCACAATATGTTCCCCAGGAAAAAGGGGAGACATATGCGAGAAGAATGCTCTTGCTTGATTAGCATTCAACACCATCATCCCTTCAAAACACTCCAAGCTTTGGGGACATCCATTTGGACATAGATATTAAACTTCCTGACTGACAAGTCCTGGGAAGTGAGAATTACCAGCCATTCATCCTCATCACTGTACACCGTGAGCGTAGTCCACCCTTGTACTTCTTTGTCACTAATGACTGTGTTGCTAAACACAAGTCCGACATCATCATTAAACTTGCTGACAACACAGCCATCTTGGGCCACTGAAAATGATGAGGCAGCCTACGGAGGGGAGGTGAAGGTGCTGAGTAAATAATAAAATAAATAATAACAACGCCGCCTCTCTCTCAACATCAGTTAAACTAAGGAGCAGATACTGGACTACAGGAGAGAGCAAGGGGGATACTGCTCCACCCACATCAGCAGAACTAGGGTAGAAAGGATCAGCACCTTCAATTTCCTCAGTATGAACATCACAGAGCACCTCTAATGGACCCTTGGGATGGACACTGGGGTCAAGAAAGCTTCACTTGTTGAGAAGGCTGAAGACATTTGGTGTGAATGCCAACATCAATTAATCTACAGGAGTGCATTCAAGGGACTGACACGATGCATTACAGCACGGTATGGCACCTGCTCTGCCAAAAGCTGGAAATCTCTACAGAGACAGTGGTGGAGGCGGAATGCTATGTATTGAAATGTTATAAATAATCACCCATTTAATTTTTTTTTTTTAAGCAAGAGAACATCTTTAAGCTTCTGAGATTCAAAATTCAAGATTCAAGATTTACGGTTTACTGTCAAGATGACAATATACTTATTATACAGTATTTTGAAATGTCGTTCCACACAGACCCTCCATGGTGCCTTTATAAATAAGATTAAAAAAATACCAAAATATTCTGAGTGTACATTTATTTCTCACACACCTCTAAAACCAGAACGGCTGTCGTGCTAAAAATCCAATTGAAAATCAGCAAGTATGGAACTCAATTTAATCACAGTGTCATCTCGCATGTAAAATTTATGAATCCCGTGTGTACACTACACTGAGTTTCCCAGACTTGGCAACCCTGCTGAGTTAATAAACGGCTTTTTATGGAGACAGCAGTGAACAACCTGGGAGTCAGGGAAACCATTTTCTAGTACACTTAGGTACACACTGTCCCAGAGTAGCAAGTCAGCACAGTCATACAGTCCACATCAGCATTAGGCCTCGCAAAACCTTGCTGTTGGAAGCAGACTTATGCTTTGCACATCCGAACATCCTTGAATGAGGATGGAAGTCCAGGCCTACTCACACTGTCACATTGCGGTCAGGACAGCTGTCTCCAAAGGTGCCTCCTTGCTCCTTGAAGGTAATGAGGTTCCAGACGGCCACCACGGTGTCATCAGGCACGTTGAAGTGGAAGAGCTCCACGCTGGCGAAGGAGCGGAAGGCGTTTAGCTTGCGAGGCGTCCGGGTGAAGTAATCTGTCACAAACAAGGAATCTGAGGATTGAGACAGAGGAGAAAATAAGTTAGTTCAGTCTTCTGCAAGAAGAGCCATGCAGACATTTGGAGTCCTCAACATCCTCTCATTATTCCTGTGGGAATAGCGGGAGGTTTTATCTGTCATCGCAAACTTAAAAACGAGTTGAGAGTCTCATAGCCAAAGTTTTAGCACAGCTAGAAAGCAGTCACTAAGTTAGCCTTAGCTATAGTTGCTTTGTGTTCAATGAGTTAGCAAGCTAGGCTACCTGTGGCATCCCACCACCAACATTCATAATGGGAAGTTTAATAAAACTAATAGTTTACAGGCAATTGAAGGCAATTGTTAAAAAATCTTTGTTGGCCAGATGAAGATGAACGATTTCTTTTGTTGTAATGGTATCGTTTGGATTTGGAGAAGAAAGAAGGCTCTGGTGGTGTAGGAGTCCTTTGAGAGTTTTTATGCTCTGGTTAAACCTCCATTCAAAAGTCTTACTGGTGATTTAATCAAAGCTGACCCTGGTTTGCGTTTGGCTCACTTTCAGAAGAATACGGGCTCTATGCAAAATTAATTTTGATCCGCTCCCCCTCAGCACAGGGCCAGAGAGGAGACACTAGGATGACATTTGCAATCTGCCTTAATGAGCCATGCCTTCCTATGGCACCATCGTCATCAGCAGATCTAACGACTTGCAATCTTCTCATGATTTGCAGAGGGGACACATTTATACCCCTGCTGTATGCCTACTTTATACAGTATTCATGGATTCCTGGTGTGTTAGACACAATTTATTGCTATTTGTCACCCAAAGGGCTGTGCTCTCAATAAAAGTTCCTGTTCTTCATAGTTATGGGACTAGAGTGATTTAGTTCAGAAGTGGATGTGGGCCCTCCCACTTCCAGTGCACTGCAGTTTAATCCATTTCTCAGAAATGTCTGAGGGCTGGAATAGGCTTGGAGTGGAGCGTCCCAAAACCACAGGTGGCAGGTAAAAAGCAATAAAACGTATAAGGTTTTGTAAAGTGCATCTGTACGCAAAATGATAAAGGACAATAACATGTTGCATGTTTATCAGCTTTTAATGACCATGATGTTATCAAGTTAGCAACTTACTTTCAATTATATATTGATATGTAGCTAATTCAAATTAGCAGAGAAATCCATCCAAAAGTTAACCTCCTAAACTTTCAATTGATACTTCATCCTTTCAGGATACATGAAAGGAAATATTTACCATTGTACTTTGTACTTCATTAACTGTTACTAATCCATGCTCACCATAATAAAAAGTTAAAATGACCAGTTTCTGTATCCAATAACCAAAGCCTGCAAATGTAAAGGTGTATAGGCATGGAATTTCTAGTTAATGACCTATATTTAAGACCATGCCATGAAATGCATGCACATTGCGAAGCTTCCACTGCTATCCTGAGGATATAAGTCTTAAATAACTGTTAAATAACACATTTATCACATTGATTTACAAGTCTACTCAGGCTTTAGTCGGAACTTGAATGTTATCCGAACCATTGCATCTGTTTTCAGAATTTACTGATTTTATACTAGTTCATAAGCAAGCATTGATAAAATCAAGATGCAATTTATGTTAAAAGGAACTGTATTCAAAATAATATCCAATAAACTTGAAATAATAGTGAAGTGCGTTGCTTTACACCAGGCATAGACTGCATTTTCACAATCTGAGTTCTTTTTCTCTTTTTATCCTGGGTTTTATTATTAATACACATTTTTTTGGTTAACCTGCATAATTTACTTAACCAGTCTGGTTTTCTATCCCTGGGCAACTGTGCAGTCGTTATCATTCCTCTCAGCCCACCACATAATTCTCCCTTTTAAATTCAGGCCAGGTTTTTAACCTTTTCTACCGCGCTCCACCGAGACCGACCCCCAAAAAGCATAGGCCTTAGCTGCAACTATCAATAGATGGAGCTTAATTGGCCAAAATAGCATTTATCCGGAAAAGCTAGCCTCAGGGGCTGCAGGAACATGAGGATGCTAAAAGCTTTAGCCGACAGGCAAAACAACATCTCAGCCCCGCCACTTTCACGGGTTGCTTTTGTGCTCAAAGGTTGAAATTTTGTGCCTTGATGGGCATTATGCAGTCGTTCCACATTGAAGATGTTGTTCACATGCATATGGGGCAATTACAGCGCATTGGGGAGGGGGGTCCTGTGGTGGCAGTAGGATTCTCTCGGGAGAAATCTGCTTCCAGCCCAATGAGGGGAAACTGCTAAAGGCTGGAATCACTCACAACCACCAACATATGCTAATGGCCAAGGCAGTTCTGCAGTGAGACAATCACAGACACTTGGCTGTGAGTCTGTGTGTGGGTCAAGGTTGCAGCCTGAGGGGATCTACGCCTCTTCATTTGGAAACCAGCCCCTCAATTTTTGACTGCTCCAAAAGAAAAGTCATGTCATGCCTCTGAATATGGTAATAATGCTTTTCATCTTGTGCTCTTATAATACAGGACGATGCTGAAGAGGCTGAGTTATTGCGTCCTCATGCATTTTTGTACCTTAAATAACATTACCAGTACACCTTTTCTGATCAGCAATTCCAGATGGCTGATAACACACCATGGCAGTGTTTACAATGCTACATGCTGTCATCAGCTGCAGACAGTTCTCTGTGCAATAAGGCATGGAATAACAGTCAACAACAATTTGCAAACACTGCACTATTCGGCAAGGAGGTTTCTGCAGACTGTAGGAAATCAGTGGAGCTATGCTAATTTCTACCACAGGCTAAAAAGAGTAAAGTTGACTGTGGTAAAGGAAAGTGTAATATTTAGAAAAAATATAAAACGATGAAAATAATGTGTGTGTTGTAATGGTAATTTATCCCAACAAACTGAAGTGCTCAGAGAATAATATTTATTGAAGTAATCAATTGCGCAAAGGGAGAAGTTCAAACACAGAGTGGTTAAGCCCTGCAAATGAAGTTCTAAAAGAAACTCTTCTGGCCCCCCCTGTCTTATACTGGGAGGCTA
>JBBMFX010000037.1:8781286-8792794 GCA_037832545.1 Rhabdalestes septentrionalis | reverse complement strand
TAGACAAAAAATCGGTACTTGGTATCGGTGGCAAAAATCCTGATCGGAGCATCACTAGTATATTGTACTATACAGTAAAAAAACAAATTTAACTCTCAGTTATATATGTTTATTGCATTTAATCCAATCCTAAGCACAACAGTCTTCCCCCGCATGTGATTACCACTGCACTGCTTTTCATTTCCCGGTATTGATTGATGCATCCATACATTTTTAAAAGGCATCCTATTGATCTGTGGAGAAGGGAGTGAATACCTGCAATTAATTTTTGTGGAGGAGGGTAGATTTGCCCGAGTGGATTTTAGATTGATTGCTGAGAATTGAAAAGCTTATAATTAACTGTTTTTTGGGGTACTTGTTTGATTTGATTGCTTGAATTGTTGATTTTATTTGTGACACTTGATTTGGAGATGTGTAGAGGAGATGTGTAGAGTATCTTGGTTAGAGAAAGTAGATAGAAATGCATACACCTTGGTTTTTTTTAAGAGATTCAACTATTTGTTTCTGCAGCTGAAATGGTATTAAATGGACTTGCAGGCAAACAAAACATGACAGCTTGGAAGGAGAGGGGAAAATAAATGAACGGGCTTTAAAAAACCCAAACCTGAACATTTCTCTAAGCTTATATCTCCATCAATCCTCCCAAAACACAAATGCATTTACTCTGTGAGAGGCACAAAATGGACTATCCCTCCATATGTTGTTACCCAGAACGAAAATACTCAGTCAATTTGGTGAGGAAATAGTCCATGGCCATTCAATTATCAACAAATATCCTGAAATAGAGGTGGAATTGACTTCTTGAAAGCAATTGATTTTTGGTGTAGAGGTACGGGGAGGGACCCAAACTTCAGGATGAATCACCTGAAGCTCAAAGAAAGTCCCACTAAATCAACTTGAAACCTGCATGAATTAGAAGCTAGAGTTACGTTGGGCTGCTGACTGAGTGCTGTACAACATGATAAGAAGGTATCTGTCCACCTATACCTGAGGAACACAGGAGGGTTTAATACAGTTATTATAATATCTGTAATAATGTTTATATGCTTTAGATGTCGGTTAGTAGATACTTACTCATTCCCTGATTCTTCTAAAAATCATAGATATTATTTGATTCTTTGTTTACCCTTTACTATAGTGATATCCTGGGAATGTTTTAGATGTTGGAAAGTTGCTGTGAGGACTTGATGCATTCAATAAGACAAATGAGGTCAGGGACTTATGTATAATGGCTTTGGATCACAAGCTGCACTCCAGTTTAACGTGATGGTACTGAATGGCGACCCATCACTCCAAAGACACCAATTCACTGTCCAGTGCTGGGCAAGCATGGTCAAATGAGACTAATATGCAAAAATTTAAGGGCATTCCTTTTTAGCACTAGTTTTCTATGGAGGTTACATAAGCTGTTTGTGTACAACTAAACATCTGTGCACCTTAAGGTAGCTTAATTATCAGAAGAGGTGTATTTTTACTTGCAAACATGCAGCATCATGCAGAATCACTTATTAGCAATGTTAATACAAGCATGACACAAATTCTTTTAAAATGAGGAGCATCAAAACTCAAGCATATGAATGTGTGGCTATAACATTTACACAGGATATATATTGAAATGAAATGTCAATTATTAGGCCATTACTGATAAATGTAAGAATTTTGACAAAAATCTGCAGCGACAGTAATCATATGGTCAATACGTGTATGTCAATTTCCAGCTGTGGACATATGGATTGATTCACGCTTCCACTGCTGGTGTGACTGCAGAGTGTTAAATATGGCAGCAAGTGGCTGCTGAGAGCTAGAGGTCACTTGTCACTGAGCGGAGGGAAGGGAGAGCGGCTCTCTCTTTATGAGGACGCCCAGGGTAATAAACAGGGCATGATATGAAGAGGGCGTTTGATAAACTGGTCCATCCGTGTTATTGCACAGCTTGCAGAGCCTGGCCAAGGGCTCTGTCACTGGCTCCAGCAACCGCTCCCACTCCCCCTCTCCCACAAATCAATACACGCCTTCTCTGGGAAATATGACCACAGGAGCAGCTGACTAGCCTGACCACACTCCCATGGACAGCTCAGGCCTACTCCACAAGCATACTGTGCATAACTTTATCATTATCAGCCTAAACAAACCTTTACTTTTACGTCTTTATACAATAACATTTCAAAATTATATACATTTATATAATTATCTATTTTAATATAAGGGTATGTGATAAATTGCACATACTTTTAAAGTACATTATTCATGCACATATTCAAGTGTGCTCTTCTGACTTTACTTTCTGTTTCAATGTTAATGGTCAGCTATATGACCATGACTAATGTTTCATTAACATCAAATCATAATAAAATAAAACATCTTCTCAGGAATACAAATGTTGTATCGACTGAAAGTCAGAATTGCTGCGCTCGTTGGAATGAGTCACAAGTGAGAAATAATAAAATGAGGTTGTTAATTTAACAAATTTATCTGGGAATCAATATCATGGTGCCAGGTGGTGCAGCAGATAGCTTGGACCCATCGTTAAAATATCTAAAGTCCTTGATATAAAGTCAAATCTGTTTCCCTAATCAACAGTTTCCAACTTTATCTTAAATGACCCTAATAACTATGCAATTACAGATTTACAATACAGGTGACAGCAGTGTAAGTACTCATAGCATGTTCATTGTTACAGATAGAAAACATCATGTAATGACATGCAATCAAGTCTGTAATCCAGCAGTAACAATACATCACCACTAGTTACACTGTTGTTGCATGCATTGTTATAACACTACACACATATTAGAGATACATTATAAATTGGGACCAGAAAATGAATAACTTTTTGGAAGTATTACAACAGAATCCATAAAACGTGGCAGCCTTGTCACTCACATTCTCAGGTGTTCCTGAGCACAGGATGCCGGTAATCATCTCATTAAACACATCTAATGCTGTTCTCTCTCAACATGACAGTGATTCTGCAAGGCTCTGTGGTAATTAACCAGCCAGGACTCAAACCGAAATGCGAATGTTGGATTTGCGCAAATCATTGCCCAAATTCGTCCGTCTATTATTCCACCAGTACCTTGACTGGTGATCCAACTTATAATACCTGGCGCTGGAATTATTGAGAAGAGGTAGAGAGTGTGTTCCTTTTCTAATTGGGACTTGGGATTCACTAAGCTGCTTGGAACAGCTGCACCAACAAGATAGTGGTGCTAGCGTGTACAAATGACAATTTCCAAAGTTTTAATGGGGAACTGTGACCTCAGAGGATTTGAGTTTGGATTTCAACGCATGGTGTGCCAGGTGTGGAGTGCTACCTGTTTTGTTGGGGTTTTTTTTTACAGATAAACAATAAAACCTTGGATGAAGGCATTTAAAAGAAGCATTATCTATCCTCTCAGAGCACAAATCACTTACTTGTCAATTGAAACTAAAGTTTTTTGCAACTCAAACAGGCACAGAACGAGGAGAGCTCGCACAGTGAGAGTGCATGATGCCTGGAGAGCCAAGAGTTTCAAACTAGGTCAGAGTGCATGCTGGGATAGAGCAGAGCACAAAAGTCTGGAGAAGCAATGAGGAAGAGAAAGAAAAATAACAGAACTGTGCACGGTTGCATGGTTAAGGCCTGGTCTTATGGGGAAGTTGCTGTAACTTCTCCAAAGCGGTGCTTTGAGGGGGGCGGTGGCACCAGGGTCTGTGGTAATGGAGCAAAGCTGGAATAACTCCCACACAGCTCTCTCTGGAGCATCAGCAACCCCTCCGCCCTCCCCTCACTCACAGTTCTTGTCTTCTACCCTGCCATTACCCTGCCTCCCATGCTGGGCCTGCTCCAGCATCCTCCCAGAAAGAGGGTGACCTTGTCTCTGCATGAAGAACAAAAGCCCTTCATCCCTCAGCTGCTAAGCCCTGCATATCTCCCTCCCTTCTCCAAGAAAATCCCACTGCTTTTGGGGAGATACACTCTCCCGGTCTCCCTGGCCCTCAGACGGGAAAGCCTGAAGCAGCCACCTGGCTCTCGGGCATCCTTTATAAAGACTCTGCAAGGCAAGCAAGTTTGGGCATAGGCACATAAATCAATGCACTTAAATCTCCTTCCATACATTTAAATGAACTTCTCCACTGCTTGCAGAGTACCTTTAGAGGCATGAAGCCTCATAATAAAGCAAAAGAGTGACAAACTTGTCAAGTAATATGATAAATTCCTGTTTCCCCCTTAAAGTAACATTTGCAGTCAGCCAAAACAATTGGTTCGGCACACTAAGACTGCATGAGCAGTCAGATATTAGAAGTAATTATCAATAATGTCGAAGTTCAGTATTTGGGAGCCGTGAGTAAGGAGTGACAAGCGAAATTGCAAAGAGGTGGAGGAGAACAGCTTTTCCACAAGTCTAAATTCTTTATTGCTTCTGCAGTACGGCATGCTGGCGAGTTTACCCAGTTCTGTGCATATGTAGGCTTAGCGCGGAGCAAAAATTGACTTGCAAGAGATTACGCAGAGGTTTCAGAAATACATTTGCCAGGAATTTCTCAAGTCCTGACAAGATTAAAAATAAAGAAAGAAACAAAACACTTCACAAATTCCTTTGCCTGAAGTCCCAAACCTTTGGTACTATTGTTTGTGGCCGACAAAAAAAGAGTTTTATGCAGGGCACATCCTTTCGCCTCCATGCGTGCTCGTCTCATTCCCGAGCATTCATATCAAGAGGACTGAGTGATGGAAAAAGCGCTCTCATGGCTATGGATCTCCCATAATCACTGTTCATTTGCCATGCCTTTGAGAGAGCACACCATGCTCTGGAATGCATAATGGCTTGTCGGTCACACCCGGATCCTTTTTTTTTTCAATCTGCGAATCTGTGCTGCATTGCCCACGTCCCTCGCGGCTTCACATAAGCAGGCAACTTCCTTGGCTTTGTGCTGCATGGCAACCTGCTCGGAATTGATGCAGCAGGTTAGCAGCCAAGTCAAGAAAATGTTCGAGCGAGTGAGTGAATAGGAACAGAAACGAAGTGGCAAGAAGCTGATGATGACGAGGGCTTTCTTTCTGCGACAAATCAAATCTGAGACAGCATCTCCAGGGAGGCCAGACGAAGACTCGGGGCTTTGAACACAGGCCAGACTTTTGCTTCTGTGTTTTAACGCAAGAGTGTCTCTTTTTCTCTTGCCCCCCCATCCCCCGCCCTGCCCGCGCAATGTTTTGACAGGGGTAATTGTGTCAGAACAAAAGGGCTGCGCTGCTCTGAGCGCTGTAGCACTTTGAAAGTAGCTGTATGTTGAGGGTCAGTGAAGGAGGTTGACTTTTAAACACAGAGAAGGATTTATTTTTTTCTCTGAGGGAATATAGGACATTTTATGTAGACTATAAACGCAACTGTTAACTTTTATTTGGTTTGCTTGTTTGCTACACTAGCAGCAAAATGCATTACTATGTGGTGCGAGTCTATTTTGGCATGTGCAGCGATCTCAGTGCCTTGATAAAATCAAGCATAGAATGCGGGGCACATCTGTAGATGGAAAATCAGTCAAGCTCAACTGATAAGGTAAGGGAGTTGGACAGCACTTGTATAATTTACTGAACATTTATCGAACTCACAGGAAAAAAAGCGCACACACACATTTCAGCACACCAGCTTCCTCTGTGTGCTCAAGGCATTATGGCCAACCCAGTAAATAGCACTAAAAAGTCCACCTTTAAAGCCAAATGACAAGTTCTTCTGTTTCTTTATTTATTGACCCTAACATCACTTTTGTTCCTGATACATTCTAAACAAAACCACATGCACTGCGCTAAAATGACCATGCAAAGGTAAAAATCTAAAGAACAGGGGTTCAGCAGTGAAAGAGTAAATGGGAAAGAGGATGTCCAACAACTACAGTATTTAAAAGTGAATGGTGCTGCCTATGGTGTATTGTGCTGCCTATCCAAAGGATTTCCATAATGACATAACAATCAGATTCCTTTCTATTACCTTTGGTTTACTTGTTTCCTTTTAGACACCTTGCAACTAGACTATTTTGAGGGAAAACTCCACTGTTTTAATTAATCTTATTATGATATATTATGTGAAGCAGTGATATTTTGATGTTTAACTGTATGACAGTGTAAATTCCAATTGAAAATAACCCTACATATTTTGGTGAAGTATTCACATGTGGTATGGGATTGAATCCTACCTTCAGCACACCACCACCGGGCTCCTGAGCAATTTGCTCCAGGGAGACTGTCCCCTGTAGTTAGGGAATGAAAATTGCTTTGGATAAAACTGTCTGCTAAATGGAGTAAATGACATAAAAAATATTAATACGAGTATGGGAAAGTGCATGTATACCACTGTTGGCTTGATACTAACATAACATTGCAAATCCCATAGAGTTCATTATCAGAAACTTTATATATATATACCAGAGGAAATTGCCTGTGCAATGACTGCAAAGACATACAGAAACACAGAGACAACAACAGTATAATAAAGTGGACAGTGAGGACAGTATGAAGCACTTTACCCAGTCAAGATGTGTACAATAACTTACTTTCGTGTATTCCAGCTTATCTATTCTTTAAGACAGAAAAAGTGGAAAACGTTACCTAATGTTTTCTGTAACTTTATACTGACATTGGTCTTCAGCAGAAATAGGAGTTAAGCTGCATAATTTAGCTTCGTTCTGCACTTTTCTACCAGCGAAAAAACTCCCATTAGCTTCCAAATCAAATAACTGCAACCGCCTCATACCATTACATAAAGTTAATTTCTTTTAAGACTTCATATTTCAAAAAGGTTGGATGCAGTTTCTTTAAAGGGAAACATTTTCATCTTTTTGCAAAATATGTTCCCCCAGTGTGGAATATTACTGCATCTAAAATACAATCTCACTCAAATATCCTGCAGCAAAGAGTGTGCTTATAATAACTGACAATATAACGGGGGGTAAAAAACAAAGATTCAGAACACCGGTTCGCCTGACGACAGGCCTATTTTTAACACCCGCAAAAGCTAAAATCAGCACAGTCATATTTCAAGTTTAACGGCAGAGCAATTCATCAGGGCTCACACCTTTGCAAGGGGGGAAGGCAGAGAGTGCACAACGTTAAGTGCTCTCCAAGCCAGCATAAAAACCAAGGGGAAATTTGATTTGCCGTTTATGACAGATATTAACCAAGTGCTCTGTAAATAAAGTTTATGGCAGGATGGGTTTTAATGCTGTACGTCCCAAAATGATATCCCCAGTCATCGGCCCGCTCTGAAAAAGCAAAGCCTGGCTCGCTTTCTTCACTTTCTTTACTTCAAGGTCATTTCCACACCCAGTCATCTCTCCTCCGCCCGAACCTGAAAGTAGATTGATGCTTTGAGTAGCAGCTGTTCAAGCCAATCATGTCTGAACAATTTCCTCTCCTTGTCAGCATCCAAATGGCAGAGGAAAATGCATTTGGATACACTGTCAACGGCACCTGTGTGCTGACTCCTCCATTTCTCCTGACTGGAGTCAAGCTATGTGGAAAAAACTGGCCAGAACATGAAGACATGAAGCTCCTGTGCATTTAGAAAACAAAGAGTTTTATGTGTATGAAAAATGACTAATTCAGTCCATATCTAGAAACTATACTCCAAAAGCAGTTTGTTTTTTTATTTATCATAGTTATGATGTTACAGGTATAAATTCAATTCAGCCTACAACAGTTTAATCCACCTATTTCAGTTGTGAAGGAGCCTTTGAACACATCTCCCACATCCTCAGCTCAAATCTTACATGTGACCCAACTAAATAGGTGCACTCATTACCTTCATAACTAAATTCTGGCAATGTATGTATGTATGTATGCATGTGTCTATGTATGTATGTATGTATGTGTATATAGATATATTATTGTAGCCTACTGAAAATCCCAGCATCCAAAAGGAGTGGATGAAATTGAAGTTGATCTTGCTTGACATCCCAGAGGATTTCAGTCCGACATTTACATACATTAGTCATAAACATGCAGTTCCAACAACTGCTTGTTTACTTCTCAATTTGGGAGGGTAAAGAGGGGTTTAGAAATGGCCAAGTAAGAATGAATTAGGGCTGTTTATGACACATAAAAGCACACAAATGTCATGAGTAGATTCAGAGCTAAAAACTAAAATGTACGAACAATATGGAATAGAAGCCCATTCAATTAGAATTTTTAAGTGGGAGAGAGAGAGAAAGAGAAAGAGGGTGTGAGAGAGAGAAAGAAAACAGAGAGGAAGCACTCAAGTCTCATTTAAAATGACCTGTGTGAGGCACCGGAATGTCAGATCAGATGAGAGATAATCAAGGACGATTCTAGGGAGAAAAAAAATGAAAAGCTGAGGAAAGGGGGAAAAATGTAATCCAATTAAAAGTCTCCCCAGAGGGGAGGCGGCCAGGGATTTTATGAGGCTGTGGAGCAGGTCGTTAAGCATTAATGATGTTTCCGAAATACTATTAGATGACCAAAAGGGATGCAGCATTTAGGAATCTTCTGACACTTTTCAGTTGCACAACTTCGAGCAGCCATTGGACTCGCAGGAACACATCTGTCAGGGGTTTTATTATAGCGCTTCAATTATGTCCTGGAGCTGCAGGGTATAGAGGGGACACCTCCTGAACACTATCAAAGACCGGCTATCTCCTGACCATTCAAGCGCACAGAGGTCACACTGATCTCATATAGATGGTGCGGGTACTTCCGCATTGTTAGAGGACTGTCTTTGTTGTAGAGCAGCTTTTGTTAGCTGAAGCCACAATGGTAAGAATACATTCCCGATCTCATATAGATAGAAGCACCTATTTTTTGTCATTTGTTAGAGCCTTTTCGGTCAATTTATAGCACAGATGGCAAAATGTCTTTTTTTAAGAGATCATAAAACAAGTGGAGATGATAGGAGGGGCTACTTGTACCTCAAATTGATCATTAAGCCAGTTGGTATCTATGACAGATGTGGATGAGTGCGCCCATGTTTAATTTAGTTTTGGGCGGTCATTGTGGAGTCGGCAGACTGTGTAATCTATTAAACAATTAACATACAAGTACAGCACAAAGAAATTACATTTCCAAGCCACATTTACATGTTAATTATGTGCAAAACAGGTAAGAAAGACTAACGAGATGTGGATAAGACAAATGAGAGATTTCAGCAGAGACATCCTTGGCACATAACCTTGACAATTATCACGGCAATGTTGTTGTTGTTGTTGTTGTTGTTGTTGCAGAAGCAGTTTGATTTTTTGCTTCAAGTAAATGAACAGCAGTCTGAATATTGTTCTTTGAGGTTTCAGTTTTTCTTTTTTATTTTTCCCTTTTTTCCCGATGGATGCAGGTAATGAGCCTCACTAATGGCCACAGCCATGACAATGTTAGACAGTGATTCATACACAATGCAGTACTAGTTCTTTAGTTATTGCTCTTAAGCAGTAGATGTACAATGTGAGGCTGGTTGTTTTAAGAACATGGCCAATTTGTGTATATGGGGCAACTACTGTACGTTTTTAAATGTCCAACAATAGATTGTTTCAAACTCCTTTAAACAGATGGAATTCAGTGATTTCAAATTTACTTAACATTGTGTGAAGCCTCTCTATATGTTTTTCAAAAGGCATTCAAACCAAAAGTGCTTCTTCTCAAAAACACTTTATGGCACCTTTAGGCCTCGTCCACACGGGCATTTGAATCTTGGATAAATGAACGCGCTCTGAATGCCGTAGGTATATTTGTAGCATTTGGAACTGCACTTGATTGGTGTCATACTGGTGTTGGTTTACCGCTAGCCTGCAGCCCAATGTGTAGTTTCCTGTATTCACCTGTGGGGGCAGTGATTATTCGCTCCAAATTAGGTACGGGTTGGGATTTGTAGTTTTATATTTTCCTTCAAAATTTTATTTGTCCCAGTTCCAAGAACAATAGAATCATGGGACATTTTCAGTCCTCCAGAATGTCAACCGAAGTCATGTAAACACAGTACAGGCGTTATCATCAAGTATGTCAAGATTCAGCAGAAACTGACGGCAATAAAATGTTGCATGCAGCATTTTTTTACCCCACACAAATGTGATGTAGACCGGTGCTGAACGTCCAATGACCAGAAAAATGGTCGGCGCTCAGTCCACTCTCACCTGGAGCCACGAACGCCTGAAAAGTGCCTGATTCCGACATTCGTGTAGACAAGGCCTTACTTTGAAATATGTTATCATACAAGCAAAACAGGCAAAAATATGCCAAACATAAAGGCTGGTTGTCCATGCAATATTAATTAAGTTGTGCCTTCCATGGTGTTTGCTAATTATTGCACCTAAGACGACCTCGGGTGAAGCATTAGAGCCTGTTACGCAGTTCCGGCTGGGGTGGGAGGTGAGGTGTTTTGTAATGCAAACATTGAAATGGGTAAAAATAGAAATGAGGAATGAGGTGTGAATGATTGAAGGCTTTAGTCTGAGATGCCAGCTGAGACAGAATGTCCTACAGTTATGACAGCCAGTACTCTGTTTTTTCAAAGTGTCATTTGTAAGCATGATAATGAGAGAGACTTGTCAGTCGTAAAGAATAACTTGCACAGCAAAAAACTTTCACGACATTCATCTATGCTCACCTGGATCCAAGCTAACGCTGGTGAGAACAAAAGCACACCGTTGTTCAATATTAATTATTTCTCTCCAATAGCTTAGTCAAACAAGAGGAGAAATTCTGCCGAAAGTGCAGATTCTAGACGTTCAACTTATACCACGTTTGCAATTGTGCATTTGTTAAGGAGTGATTTTCTTTGGATTCGAAGGTGACTGAAAGCTATTACTGTAGGTGGTCATGTTTTATAAAAACAAAACCTTCCTTTAGATTTCTGCCATGGCATTCAGCTTGGCATTGAGATTAATGGAAAAAGTCAGAAATGCAATGCAAAAACTTGTTACAGAATAGAAACTGAATGTGAAAGTTATTCAGTAGGCAACTTTGCAATTAAATATGCACTTGCATATTTATTAATAATTTAATTACCACAAAAAAGAAAGTAACTCTGGGCTAATACCTTTATAATTGGTGCTTGGACACGATGTGGCATTATTAATGTGGTAGAGTTCTTATGTCATCCTCACAGTTGCATAGCAATTCACCCTCATTTGTGTTGGATGTACATGTAATTATTTGCATCAGTCACGTAATTACATAATTAATGTAACGCAAATAACTTCAAGGCTTAGCTGTGGGCGTCAACATGAGGAGGTCTTGCTGGGTGTGCTGCACACATTGGAACAATAATGCAGAGCTTTGTTTCTGTCTTTGTTGCGTCTGTTCCTTAATAGTATTCTCTCCCTTATATATGATATTCCAGGGTTGGTGTCCGCAGGCCAGGCAGACGCTCTGTGTCTTCCTGTTTTAAAATGAATGCTTTTGTGTGTGTTATTGCTTCTGGGCACCCTTTATCAAACACCATGGAATTTTTTTCCCTCAGATCAGCACATACTTGCTATGAGGTGACCTACTTAAAGGTATACGTATGACCTACACCTGCTATGGCACAG
>JBBMFX010000037.1:8744591-8781186 GCA_037832545.1 Rhabdalestes septentrionalis | reverse complement strand
TATGGAATCAAAAAATTCCTCTGGAGGGCCCACAGTGGAGTAGGGGGTAGCACTATTGCCTCACACCGCTAAGGTTAGGGGTTTGAATCTGGGTCCTTTCTTGTGTGTGTGTGGAGGTTGCATGTTCTCCCCATGGTGGTGTGATTTTCCTCTGGGTCAAAAGACATGCATGTCAGGTGATCCCAGGATAGGCTCTGTTTCCCCACAACACTAATGAGGATTAAGATGTTACAGAAAAATGAATGTATGAAACCTCTGCGTCCATGAAATAGCCTGTAACCAACCAACACTATATGTCCAAGCTACAAACCAGTAATATTATCATCATAATATAACTGAATCACCATATTTGAATCATTTGATTTATTGATCACATAATAATGATTTGCCTTTTTATTTCTTTAAGCTGACTGTGCATGTGTCGTGGGGCTACCTCCAGATGTTTATCTGTTTGTTTTTGAGATAATGATCTCTGTTGATTCTGAATAGCAGCAAGCAAGTACTTTATGCACAGCAGCCTTTGGAACTGTGATTCATGGCCAGAGCAGGTCCTGAGTAATGACTCGTGTATTCTGATTAATGGTGGGGTTAAGGATCCTGCATCCTGTGCTCTGTCAATGTCCCACTGGCCACAAGACACTTCTTGTGGCCCATTTTGCTCCCATTTTCCACAGGTTTTAGCATGCTCCATTTTGAACATCATGTCCAGTGCATAGAGAGATGGGAGAAAATCCAGCAAGGCAGCTAAATCCATGTTAAGACTCAATATAGTCGCGTGAACGGACAGATTGCCAGGCAGTCTGTTCTGTGCTTATGAACATAACACAGAACACAGAAAGGGGGCCTATCTGCATCAGCTGCTCTATGAAGGGAAACTGTAGGATATTTCGTCCGTGAGGTTGATAGCAGGAATGGCATAGTAAAGCGTATTCTTCTTCCTTCTAACTTGTTGCTGTCATGAGAAAACTGAACTGAAAAATTTTTATGAGAAGGATGATAACGTATGTTTATGTGATGGTGAAAATTCCTATTGGTCCACTTGTCATGAAATATAAAGATTAATTTTACCAGGCATCTCCAAGGTGCTAATGTTACAGTTTCTTCTTTACTTGTAATGTAAGGCAATGTAAGGCATTTGCTGCATAAGTAATGCTTTATTCAATTGACGTTAACAGAAAACATAAAATAAAGATAAAACATGTGATGGGGCAAAGTATGAGTTCATAACAGAGGCACAGCCACACATCTATGTTCCAAATTCATCTAAATGATAAATGTTTTAGGTTTCCTATTTTCTCAGGGACGTAGCGACTGATGCTAAGAGCCATGGTAAAACCTACTGGTCTTATAAGGAGCTGGGCTATTTAGGCTATTTCTAATAAATGAACATAAGCTGAACATAAGTATTTCTTTGGTTTGCTTCAGCTTCAGGTCGGAGGTCTCCAAGTTTTCGCAACTCACTGCCCACTCAACTGACTACAAAGGCCCACAAGAGAAATGTTATGACTCATCTGCCGAGTTTGTTAGTGTTGTTTAGCATCTAGCAAGGACTGGATGTCAGGCTGAGGAATGTAAAGTACATGTTTGACTCATTTTGATAGGTTTAGATGCATACCCACGACATTTAACCTGGATGGCTTCAACGTTTCATTCGAAAAAAACTCACACAGGTGGTAGTAGCTTGCTCTAACCCATTCCTAAGGCTTTTTCCCGCTTTCTTATAAACCATGCAATTTTAGATGGCTCAGCCTTCGAATCTTTTCTCTAGGAAGATAATTTTTGGGACCTCTGTCCAGTTGTTAGGCCTCTATCCTGTTTTTCTCCTTCCTGTATTATAATTAAGTGAACTTCATTTTTTTTTGTTTCTCACTACAGGTATACTATGTCTTTGTTATTCATGTACACTGAAACAAGAGCCTGAAGGAATGTTGTTTTTTCATTATCTGTTTGCACATGAATCGGTTGACTACATTCTCAGTCAATCTTCCAGTGCACAAAAAGTTTGACGTGTTAAAGTCCCAGCTGTCACACAGTTATTACAGTAAAATCAAATCCCAATCTTGGGCCACACTGCACATTTTGTGCTTTCCCTACTTTTACACACCTGATTCAACCCTCAAAGGGCTTGATAATTGGCTTATTAGCTGAAGCAGTACTGTTAAAACAGGGAAAATACTGAGGTGTGCAGAGCAGTGGGGTCCCACAAGCCTGGAATTCAATTCCACTGTTTTATAATATCCCACACTGCTAATTTGTAGCCTGTCTGCCTGCTGAGGGAATTTTTTCATGGTGCTTTGCATATGAGAAAAAATATTTTATTGTTTTTTTCTAATTACCTTTAAAGAAAAAAAGCTTTGTTAATGTATTTATTTGTGTATTTCTCATTAAACCTGCCTTGTGTCAGGTAGGCATGGCTCCAGAGAGCGATGGAGGCGCAGATATGGAATTCCATCTTTAATTTGTATTTCTTAACACAAAGTGGCACGAGGGCCAAAACACAAAACAAACCGAAGTTCTGAAGCCACGCAAATTACACACTAACTCTAACATAAGACAGGTGTAAACTCTAAGACAAGACAGTGGACCGACACAGGAGTCACAGAGGAAATTAAATACATACATGACGCAACCAATAAGAACAGATATTCACTTTAACTTAAACACCGGCTGTCTGTGAACACTCATACTGCTGGTGTATAAACACAATTTCAGAATACAATTCAATCATGGCAGAGCATGCCATGACCAGGTTCACACCCTGGTTAATTGTCAGATCAAAGCAAGTAACCTTTTATCCTCAGCAAAAGCCAAAAGCCAGATGCTTACCTACTGCACACTCTTTTTAATCTTAAAGTTCTGACAAAGGACAAAATAATTGTCTGCGCCAAGATTTCTTTAAAAAATGAATCCTGGTCCTAAAATCGTATTGGCTGAATCAATTTAGCATAAATACATTTACACAAATATGACCACAAAGATCTACTGTATTCTGTATTAATATGGAAAGTCATTATATACCACTGTGCTTTTCATGAGGAAATAATTAACAAGTTGTCTTCTAATTCTCGTCTTTTGTTATACATTTACACACTGGTGGTAGTTGGACAACAGCAAACGGGATAATATGTTATTTGCAAAAGAACAACAAAGGGAAATCCTTATTCACAAAGGGCCTGTGTGGCTGCAGGTTTTCATTTCAAACAAGAAGGAGCTCCACTTGTTTAATCAGTTGGTCTCAACCTTCAAACAGCTGATCGTGTGTGCTCCTGCCTTGCTCACGGCTACAGCCCCCCTTTGTGGATTGGACAGCTGCATGTATTCAAAACACGATTCAGATAAAGTAGTGGTTATGACAATTTCCCTGCTAATCATAAACACTACTTGGAAAAAGAAAAAAAGTTTTTGGTGCTCGCGTATTTATATTGATGCATAATGTATATGTATTTCTTGTAAATTACTATCATTTGATGGTACAAATTTCAAAAGTATGTTGTTTGTTTAAGTTACAGTACAGTACTGTATTTTGCTTTGTATTCTGGGAGTTAATATTTATTCTTAACAGTCAAAACAGTAAAAGTAAAAATGAATTATTCCAGAACTCCCTGAAATCTATTACTGTTATACTGGTTCAGCTCCACCCCTATCGGCAATGTTAATGCAAATCATGTTGGGTTGGATTAAAGAATATTTTACATAAACTAAATGTGTTAGACATGATAGACAACAGCGACACTAACCATAGAATGGATTACTAAGACTTTGGGATAAATATAGATGTGGATCAGTAGAAAAATGTAGTGGATGAAGTTATGAACTTCATATTTTTGGAGAGAAATGAACTTAAAGTTAAGCAAAGTTAAGTCTAAAATGTAATAAAGTGCATTTTCAATATTTTTAATATTTTACAGGAAACTACCTCCCAAAACCGTACTAATAATGTTATAACTTTCTCACCGTGAACATTTTATCACTCTCTGTGCTTGCTTTCATTCGGCTGTGGTGAAATCACTGCAGTGTACAGCCTGTGACTTCTTATTGCAATACCTCACCTTGGTAGTGCAAAAAGAACACATTCACATTTACCGGCACACGTCCTGCAGAGAAGATTATAGCGACAGGGGTTAAACACTTGGGGCAACTTGAGGCTAAGTAAACTGGACAGGAGTGCAACTGCAGTGCTAAAAATGATAAGAACTTAAAACCTGCTGGACTGAAGCCTTAAACCTACTGTTCCAATATTGCTTCACTGAGATGGCATTACTGCCTCACAGTCCTCGGTTTGATTTCCTCTCATTTAGTTTACCGGCCCGTTTATTTCCCTCACCTGCTCCTTTTTAGTCCCTCTCCCTATTTAAATGTCCGGAAGCCAGTTGTCCTGTCTCCATCTTCCCTGGTGTTTGTGTTTTCATTTGAATTCTCACACTGTTTGTATTTTGCTTTCTAGACTCATGCTCATCATCTCTTAAATTTACTACATTTAGCCCTACTACTTGAGCACAAGCCCAACCACTGAGCTTTCATTTGTTTTTTCCCTTAGATTTTTTCTCAGCCTACCTGTCTGGTGTAAACCATGACACAGCTGGACAGTAGATTGTTGAGCTATGTACCTGTGTTCACATTCATAAAGGGATTAGCAATAATAATATCTGAAATGATAAGACTCAGATCATTAAAGAGATATAAGGGAACATTCAAAATTCCAGACATGAACTACAGGCCTTCAGGCTCTTACATACAAACATCTTGCAGTACATTGCATACATTAAGCAATATTCAATACATTCAGTTAGAAATTAATGAAATAATAAAGTAACAACATACACACACAAATGCAAATAACTACATATGCACATACATAACTATGGGTGATTTTTTCTATGCAAACACCACTGGTCAAATTACATTATAAATCCTCTACAGGGAAACTATTGACATTTCAGTACACAAAATCTATTTATTTGCCTTTAAGATGATCAAAGTGATACATCAAAGATAAAATCTATTTGCACAGGTCAATTTCCTGCATCCCAATATGTTAAATTCAGCACAGGGCATTAACATGTGCAGAAATGTGCTTTCTGTGAAGGCTGTGTGATTATTTTCATGTTGAAAGTCTACAAACTAGAAGAACTCAAACTGACCACACACACATACATAAATACGTACCCATCTACCCATCCAGCCATCCATGAAAGCAAAATATTTTCCAGTACTTTTTTTCAAAGTCCTTTGGAGCTTATTTAAATTGAAGAATATGGCCCGTTTTTGATCCGAGTGATTTCCTCTTAAATCACGAAATGTGTAACCTCTATACCGCCACACATTAGTGTCTGAAGCGCATAGCATTAACCATGCATATATTCCCTCATTAAAATGCAGAATGTGCTTCTGCGAATCTGGTATTGATTTTCTTTTTTCTTTTTTTTTTTGACAGCTGTGGGCCATGCTTCCGTCACCTTTTAATCGCCCCTGCTGTGAGCTGGTCGCGTTCTTGGCTCTGATGTCTGAAAACCAATGTTGCCTCATTGGATGCCTCCCACCATCAGAGTTCCCGCAAACTGAGAGCGTACCGAGCCAGACTTCCATTACTTCCTGGTGAATACGAGATTAGCAAGTTGGTGCGGCACAATATTGAATTATGCGCTGGCGTCGCATCAATCAGAGCGCTGCGACGGATGACGTGCTCATCAAGGTTGCGCAAAGCTAAGATGCCCTAAATCCCCCCCCTGTGGGACCCGAGTGGTGCCATTTATCTCCCAGCAGTTTTAATTGGTCCTGGAAAAATGAACGTGATATGCAGCATAACAATTGGTCCTGGGACACCAATGTTGTCTGGGTAGCAGGAAAGACCTTTTGTTTTCCAAAGAAAAATCCTAGTTATGAACGTCTCCAGACAAACAGCTAGGAAATACAATAGTTTGGCATAAAGATAGACCCTCTAGGTTTTTTGCATGATTCTTGGCCTTGACATGCAGTATTAGGAAAAATACATCAACTGTATAGAACCCCTTTGATTACGTGTAGGATCGTTACACTTTAAAAGATTCTTTACACTCTAATCAACAAAGTGTCGCTCTTCAAATAAGCATGAATTGGAATTTTCAAAAGTGGCTCCTCTATATTGTGAGAAAGAACACATATGGCTCTTATTTTTGTGGCCAATCATGAACATCTAACAAAACTGCCTTTTTTTGTTATGCATTAAAATGAAAGGAAAATATGCTGCTGTTTCATAGCAGTAGGTATGTTTCATTAGTAGCAACATTCAACACTCTAGAAAATCTGACAAGGTTTGACAACACTGCTCAAACACACTGGTCTTAATTGGTAGTGGATACGAAACTTGTCTGGGAAATAATGACGTGTAGCTTTGTAAACTGATCTGTCTGTTTAATACAATCTCCTACTTGTGTGTCATAGACTAAGCAATGGCTGGGCACATCTACACAAGACAAACAGTAACTGAAACAAGCTTATTCATCTATCGTACTAAATATAGCAGCTAGCATTAATAAAGACTGTCAATTCTCTGGAGCATGTTCAAGCCATTGACATAGAACTGCTCTAGAATATACAGGGAAATGAACATTGTTTAATATTGGTGTGCAATCTATATTAGTGATACAATGTGGACACTCATGAACAGCAGACAGGCTTGGAAAAGGCCTTTGTTTTTTGAATGTCTGCAACATTCAAGCAGGGAACCAAAGTAAAGCAGAAAAACATAAACGTCTTTTTTAAGGAATGACGTATGGCTTTATAAATATGTCTAATTTTGTCATGGTGGTGGTGATGGTGGAGGGACACAGATGCATTCGAAGAGTAGCAATGTTCTAGCAATGTGTCAAATCTTCAAATAAAAATTTTGAGTGAAATTATACCTTATAGCAAAATTGTGATTAAAATAACAAGAATTTTTGGCATTGCGAAAAATTGGCAGCCATGGCACGTTTGAGAAAAGATGAGCTTTGAAAATGCCTTTGTTTTCTCCTGTTGTCTCCTCAAATGCGATGATTATTTCCCATTCTAATGTGACGGGCCAATTCTGCAGCCAACAGAAAAATGTAAAAATGGCTCTGCAAAGCGCTGCAGCCAGTGTTTATTCATTTCAACTAATCGCTGGGTACAACTTTTTCAAATCCTGCAATGCACTCCATTTGCATTTTTCCTAGAAACACCAAATTTCAAGAGGACGGCAAGCGCTCTAAAAATCCAAACAGGAAACCAGACAGCAGTTGTTATCAGGCTTTATAATATGGTGGAATATTCATTATAACAGGTTGAGGATCAGTAATTACAGCTATGTGTTTCTCTCACTCTCCCACACATCTCCCCTAAATCCGGCGTTAACGCAGCAGACGTGAATGCTAAGTAATGTTCTTCTGTTTTAATGCAAAGCACTTCTTCATGGGTCATTTCTTCATTTAATGGCTTTTTGGTGAGTCTGTTCAATTTGAGAAGAAAAAGGTTTGCTCTCAGACAAAGTGGAAATAAATGCAGACTGAGACTCAAACTTTTGTGAAACATCTCTGAGACCAAGTGCATTCTTAGTCAATCTGTTCCCTTCAAGTTCTTTGGCTTTTAGGAATATGTATCTTGTTTCAATAACATAATATATATATAAATATACTGCAAAACTTAAAGCTTGCTTTTAAGTAATGACAGCACTTTCCATGAATGAGATAAATGAGTGACTGTCAGAAGACACCAAACTATTGGGTTTAAATGTCAATATGCTCTTTCAAATTCAGATTTTCCGATCAATACAAAATCATTACAGTCAGTGGATGGTTCTTTGAAGAAACACTTCAGTAAATTAAATGTCCAATTGTAAGCAACCTTTGTAAAGTCAACTCCATGATAAGTAAAGGTTTTACACTAATTTAAGCCACAAACCATTATTCCTTCATCTCACTCCTTCCTAACACAGTCCTTCCAATGTGCCAATAGAGAAAGAGAAAAAAAGGAAGAGGAAAGATGGATAGATACACGCTGGAATAGCAGAGTAAGACAAAGAGAATGAGGTACAGCCAGTCACAGCCCACAATCTTTGTCCGCCCCGTTGTGGAAGCCTGTTTCACTGAAGCGTATCCTTTGGTCTGCTGTGACTCACGTCCCCATGAGACTACATGGCTTATCAGCCGAGCTCTTTTATATGTGCCTCCTCAGATCACTATACTCCTGCTCCTCATCAATACTGTGATCAATGGGAGCAGGGCTCCACCACTTGTTTCCGTACTCTTTCATTGCCATGGATCAGATTCTGCGCCATTTATCAACCCAGCAATCTTCATGACCTGGTATCCATCTTGATATCAGCCTCCTTCACCAGCATGCGCATTAATCTTCACAATGCTATCTTTCTTTGCTTTGTTTACCATCGAAATTAATTCAGGCTCATCTCGACTCTGATCATTCATTCACTTAGCAACAGAAACTACTCAAAAATAGGAATTCTTCTAATGAATCCGAACCAAATAAATTAAACAAAGTCAATTTTGAAGATTTCAACATATTTTTGTTACCTTTAATTTCTTTAATTTTAATATTCAGTACTTTTTTTCATAGGTATAACACGCACCTCTACAGTACCAGCAATGTTTAATTGTAAATCCAGAGACTCCAGATTGCTGGGACAGAAAGTTCAGTAAACTGAAACTTACTGAAACTTTCTCCAACTAGTCTTTCTCAGGTGCATCACAGTCCTGCGAAAAAGGCACATAACTAAGACCCGAACTCACCTCCCTGCACCTCAGTTCAGAAACTGGAAAAAAGATGCTCACAGACTCAGCAGCATGCCTCACTCATCGTAACAGCCCTGCCCTGATTGTTATACTCCGGTGTCTCAGTCAGTTTTTCTGTCAACACCATCACCAAGACCCTGTCGCCTTGTTGTCAAGTAATTGGTGCGCTCTACAGTGCCTAAAATACTTACTAGAGAAATAAACTGCCTTATAGACATTATCTGAGGAATTACTTGCCATTACTTTGCCACGAAAGCACAGCCCACAAGTCTCAAGTCTCAGGATGGATGTGTTTACATATGTAAATGCTGTTACTACAGTTCGTGTTTACATCTGTGATCGATCTCGTCTCTTTTAGACTTATCTGTGCCTCTGCACGGCTGCGGCCTTTTAAATAAAAGTATTAAAAGTGTCAGGGAGGCGAGGTGTAGATGATAAAGGATGAGAGAGTAGCTCATCTTCAGGCTCTGCCCAGTCCACGGATCTACGATGCGAATCGGAAGACAAGGACGGGTCCGGGATGAGTATTCACGCGGATGGTCTTCCGGAGCGCGAGAAAGAGGAAAGCGGAGAGCGAGATCGTTTCAGCACCACGGACAGCCCCCCGCATCAAGACAGAAACCAACACACACACACATACACTCACCTCCGGAGAACAGGCAGGCGGAGAGGAGCAACAGGAGCTGCGCGCGGCCCATGTCCGAGCTCGAGCCTTCAGGCAGCCAGGCGCGGGGTCGCGAGTGAAGACACCTGGAGCGTGTTTACCTCCTCGTCCGCGGGGTCTTATATCTCCCAGCTCATCCACATCCTCAGCGGATCGCCGAGGACCAGCTGTTTCCACCATGACGTCATGGCCTCGGGGCGTGGTCGGCCCTCCTCTCTCCGCGCCGCGATTGGCTCGAACCAATGATTGGCAGGAGCTGATTGGGAGGAGGGAGCCGGAGCCGCGGGTCACCCTGGAGACGTGTAGGTGGACCAGCATCTCCCACGGAGCTGTGGGGGGGAGGAGATGAGTACAGGCTTACTGGTGCGGATAAATGAACAGAGTGTTCCAGTTCAGGTGTGCTTGTGTTGTATTTATTTATTTATTTGTTTATTTTTGAATGCAAAAGTCCCTGTAGGTGTAATGGTCAGGCGTCCCAATATTTTTGGCCATATACTAAAAATAAGTAAAAGCTTACTGGTGCAGATAAATGAACAGGCTTTAGCTGTCCCGTTGTTGTGTGTTTTTTCTTTCTTTCTGTCTTTCTTTCTTTCTTTCATTTAGTGCAATATCATGAAATGTTGTTGTAATGGTCAGACCTCCCAATACATTTGTCCTAAGTGAAAATGAGTGAAGACTTACTAATGCAAATAAACGAACAGTGCATTCCAGTTCAGGTTTGCTCTCTTGTTTTCTTTCTTTCTCTCTGTCTTTTTAAAAGCATTGTCATTAAAGTCCCGGTTGGAGTAATGGTCAGGCGTCCCAGTACTTTTGTCCCAATAGTAAAAATGAGTGGACGCTAACTGGTACGAAAAAATGAAAAGAGAAATCAGTGCATGTGTACTGTGTTTTTTTCTTCTTCTTTGTTTGTTTGTTTCTTTCTTTCTTTCTTTCTTTCTTTCTTTTTCTTTCATTCTTTCTTTCTTTTTTTCTTTCTTTCAGATATCTTTCTATCTTTGTTTGAGCTGTTATTATTTCCTCGTAGGTTTTGTTTGTTGTTTAGCTTTTTTTCAGAATTTTAAACAAATGAAAATGTTCTAATCACAATTAATCCAGTGAGTAAAATCCCCATCTCCAGAGTGTAGAACTAAGTCATATGGAAAGCTGAAGGCAGGAATTATTACTGGCCCGAGACAGGAGAGATTAAGGGTGCATGTTCTTTGAGTAAAGGAGATAAATGGTGACCCCTACTGCCTATGTATGAAACAGCCAAAATAGTGTATTATCAGAGCCTCACAGACGTTTCACATAATTTAAGATAAACACTGTTACTATTAATTTACATTTATCTCTGTTATAGTATATTATATTTAATATAGTTATATTATTATAAACTATGCAAACAAATTCAGTCTAAGCTGTCTGCACCACACACACACATTTTAATGCCATGAAAGTGTCTCCAGCTTGCTAAAAATGATCTACTGCTTAAATAATACCTGTTAACTGGTGGTCATGTGTGGTTGTGATTGACAAGCTGGGCAAAATATGATAAATGACAGAGAAACAGATGGAATACACCTGTGACAGGTCTTTTGATAAATCTGTTTTGGTTTGAGTGTCACGTGTCTGTGTAGGTCTGTGCACCATCGATTATTAGTTTCACCTGTCTCGTGTTTTCACCTGTTTCATGTTTGTTCCTCATTTGGTTTAGTATTTAAGTCAGGTTTTGTTCAGTGTTTCTTTATCTCACCATCGTCTCACCCTCTTGTGTGTTTGCCTCGTTATTTCTCCTGTTCCTGTTCCCGTGTTCGGTTTGTTAGGTTTGTTTGTATTTCTGATGGCCACCGAGCCGGTTTAAGTTCAGTTCTGTTTCTTTTAAATAAAAGTACCCAAATTGACCCCTGGTTCTCTGGATCCTTCATTTGAGGCAAATCACGAATGAGGGCTTGCGCCCCCATTCCTGACAGATGGCGAGATCCACAAACAAAAACAAAACTGACCTCTACGGAGGAGAGGGAGGTTTGGGAATGGAATGGCGCTCTAAATGCATGGGCGGCCGAGTACGCCTGGACAGAGGAAGAAAGCCACGGACTGGAAGTCGACCCATCCGCCTGGATGACGACATGTGGCGAGGAGGACTCCGGGGAGGAGTTCTCGTTCTTCCAGGGAGATCTGGATCCCTGGGGGCTGCCCTGGAAGAGGCTTTCGAGGGATTCATAAGACGAGAGCCTCCCGGAGGTTCTCCACCTCTCCTCGCCTGCCCAGGTTCGGAGGAAGAAGAGACGAGCCCGTGGCGCTGCCGCACTGGCCCGCCATAGAGCTTGCGCCGCCTCAACCCCCGACGGAGTTGCTGCCGCTTCAGCCCAAGATAGAGCTTGCGCGGCCTCAACCTGCGATGGAGCTGCTGCTGCTTCTGATAGAGCTGCCGCCGCACGATGTCGTGTCAGAGCAGGAGCTCCGTATCCAAGGGATACAGGAGATCCTGAGTCTGCTCCTGCGACAGACGACCCCTGCTGCCTCGCCTCCTGTACCAGTGAACCCAGGTACAGGCCCCAGTTCTGTTTGTCCAGTCCCTGTTAGTCCAGTCTCAGTCCCTGTTAGTACAGTGCTGGTCCCTGTTAGTCCAGTCCCTGTCCCTGTTCCAGTCCCAGTCCCGGGTAGTCCAGTCCCAGTCCCGGGTAGTCCAGTCCCAGTCCCGGGTAGTCCAGTCCTGGGTAGTCCAGTCCCGGGTCATCCAGTCCCTGTCAGTCCTATCCCCATCGGTCCTGTCTCCGTTGGTCTTGGCCCAGTCAGCTCCGGGCAGGTAGACCCCGTTCCGGTCTGTGAGGCCCCTGTCTGTGCAGCCCCAGTCTGTGTGGTCCCCGTTAGCAAGGCTCCCGTTAGCGAGGCTCCCCATAGCGAGACTCCCGTTAGCGAGGCTCCCGTCCACGAGAATGCGGACAGTGGAGCCCAGGATGGGAGAGCCCTAGACTGTGGAGCCCCATACTGTGGGGTGTCTGTCTGCCCCGTCCCTGTAGTTTCGGTCCAGGACCAATTAAATGTCTCCGTCTTTTCGTTGTCCCCGGCTGTGGCCTGGTTGTTGGGGTTTCTTGGAGGCCTAGCATGGGTCTCCGTCAGTCCCGTCCCTGTCAGCCCTGCTTCAGCCTGCCCTGCTCCAGTTTGCGCTGCTCCAGTTTGCCCTGCTCCAGCCTGGCTGCCCCACACCTGCCTGCCCCACGCCGGTCAACCCAGTCTGTCCTCTGTCCCCGGAATTGGCCTGGTTGGTAGGGTTCCTAGGGGGTCTGGCAGGGGTATTGGACGGGCCAAACTCCATCTCTGGCCCCTCCAGGATGAAAAAATACCCATGTATTTTTTGAGGGGGGGCGTAGTGGGCTAAGGATGGATGGGTGGGAGCCGGAGATGGTGGTTTCTGAGAGAGTGGGGCCCTTAGAGAAGCTGGGGGCCCTTCTCAGCCTTCTGGAGGCTGGTCACCAGACCATCAGGGGTGCAAGGAGCGTTCTATCCAGCCCTCTGGAGAAGGCTGGTCACCGGACAACTGGGGGCACGACAAGCGCTCCACCCAGTCTCCCGGAGGGGACTGCCTGCCGGTCGGTACAGGGTCAATGGGGAAGGAGCCCCAGAGCCCGGACTGGGGGGCGAAGAGCACCCTGCCGGCCGAAGGACTGCCAGGTGGTGGAGGCACCACCAGAGACTCTGAAGGGTCCCTGGAAGAGGGATCCGGACTGGGGTGCGTTTTCCTTGTTTGTATTTCTGATGGCCACCAAGCCGGTTCAAGTTCAGTTCTGTTTCTTTTTAATAAAAGTACCCAAATGGACCCCTGGTTTTCTGGATCCTTCATTAGAGGCAAATCACGAATGAGGGCTTGCACCCCCATTCGTGACAACACCCAGTTACTGTAAACTGCAAACTGGTAAGTGGAGCAGACAAAAGGCAAGTCAGTGTAGATACAACATATTCTATATGAACATAACTATTGGAGCGGCAGATCATTACACCTTTGGGGACTTTAATGAAATGGCATTTCAAATAAATAAAAAAAAAGAGTTGGTCCTCCCTTTGTAGCTATATCAGCTTCCACTCATCCAGGAAGGCTTTCCACAAGATTTTGGAGTTTCTAAGGGGATTTGTGTCCATTCATTCTGTAGAGTGTTTATTAGCTCAGGCACGAGAAGGCCTGGCTCAGTCTCCACTCAAATTCATCCCAAAGCTGCTGGATGGGGTTGAGGTCAGGACCAGTCAAGTTCTTCCATGCTGAACCAATCCAGCCATATCTTTACCTCGCTTTGTGCACAGGGACACAGTCATGCTGGAATAGAAAAGGTCCTTCTCCAAGCTGTGATCCACAAAGTTGGAAGCATGTCTTGACCTGCTGAAGTATTAGGATTGGAAGTAAAAGGCCATCTGAATTCAATCATTAAAAGGCCACGATATATCCATATATTGTAGTTTTTCTACTACAATAGCTCATCATTGCAAAAAACATACATACATGCAATAGTAAAACAAAACAAAACAAACATACATGCAATAGTAAATATTTTACTGATTGTTAAATATTCACATGATTCATTTCTGCATTCTGCAGTGGGCTGGTGCAACCCTGCCTGGCACCTTTAGACCCTGGGATAGGCTCTGGGTACCTGTGACCCTAGTAAGGATTAAGCAGTTACTGAACATTAGTGACTGAATGGATGAATGAATTCATTTCAATGGAACGTTTAGTATGTCTTTACAGAAGCTAGCATTACAAAACTAAGTGTAAAAATTGATGACGAACGAGAGCTGACTCTTTAAACTACGGTCAAAAACTGGTTAGAGGGGGGCCCCCAGTGAATCTTTGCTTGGGGCCCCAACAGACCCTAGGATCACCTCTGGGTACCAGTCCACTTACTCAATTTAGAATCCCCCCCTGATTCACAAGTCTTTGGACAGTGGAAGAAACAAGAGATCTCTGAGGAACCCCACACCACCCCGAGGAGAACCCCACACACACAAGGCCAAAGTATCTATAAGCTTTTACAGTAACGGTTCTGCTGTTGGTACCGGTGAAAATTTAAAAAAGAGGACAGGAGAGGGCTTATGGAGTGACATGGTGGAGAGAGCCAAACGATCCAAGGTACGGCTACATTGTACCCATGTAGACATGGACAATGCTCGCTGCAACAAGTGCAACAAGATTTTTGCTCTAAAGGTGGAAACACAAGCAATTTGTTAAAACATCCAGCCAAAGTGCATTATGTGCATATAGAGAAATGCTAGCTTCTACTTCATTATCCGCCTACTCAGGTATGTATGCTATGTTAAAATAACGATATAAATATCACATAAGGGGTCTAAATCAGTGTTAAAAATTTAATAAACACGCTTTCGCCGTGGCATCTGGGATAGGATCCACCCCGCCCCCCAACCCCGAGTGCGGGATAAAGGGGTAGAAAATGGATGGATGGATGGACATTCAGTTACATATAGCCTACTTATAGACTAAATATTTTATGCAGAATTTTATGCAATAGCCTAAATATATATTAGACATTAAAAAGGATTGTGCTGCTATAGTGCTGCATTTACAAATAATGATAATAAAGATAAATAATAATAAACTAAGAAATTATAAAGCAGAGCTTACCTTAGTTAATTTGTATTGAGTCCAACAGAATAAAATACTGATAAGAGTACCGATAAAGTACCGAATCGATAAGCGGTATCAATAGTAGTAATACCGTTAAAACCTTAACAATACCCATCCCTAGGCAACAGTGCTACCCACTGCACCACTGTGAGTCCAACAAAGAAACCAGAGAAAAAGAATGGGGTGTGGAAGATTGGTAAAACAACCAATCAAAGTGAGATAACTGCGAGTAATTACAAAATAAATAACATTTATTTATATGCATTGGCATACTAATTTAGTAATTAATTACTAAACCAGTAAATAAAAATAAATAATATTTAAAAAATAAATAAATATATATCCTTTATTTATATTTCTTTGTTTAGTAATTTAGTCATTAATTACTAAAGCAGTAAATATAAATAAATTATATTTAAAATATATCGTTAATAGATATAATTTAGGCCGTAAAACACTAACAAAGGAGACATAGAGAAAGGAGTGGACATACAACATGGACAAAAGTAAAAGGACACCTGAACCCAGCCAAAAGCAGTTGAGACCTAAAGCGCTGCGTGCTCCTCGCACCCCGAGCACACACACTTTCAAAATAAAAATGATATTAAGTGGATTAAGTGAAAATTAAGGCACAGGTTTGAATCCACTAAAATCTTGTAAGGCTAAGATACGTAATGTTTGAACAAACCATAGTGTGACAAAAGCAGTGAAGAGTGTGGAAAACGAATTATTCCAAAAAAACTTTGAGAGTATGACAAAGCAGAGTGGAATGATTGAAAGGATGAGATGCACATTTTTCACTGCTGTCCACACACCACGCACCCACACTCTCAATGGATCTTCAAAGTGTTTTAAATCATGTCTGAATGTCATTCAACTGTGTGTCATCTCGTCTTGTTAGATTTCAATTTGTCATTTGTTGCAGTGGTTTTTTTCGAGTGAACAGTGAACACACAAGGTATCACATCGACTAAACATCATGACATACATGCACATCAGTATGTGAAAACACATTTGACCCCCAAAGTCAGGTTTGTTTGACTGGTGCAACCGTGACTATTCATGCGCACTGAGAACAAGCTTTGAACAAGAAAAAAACAATCCTATATAAAAAATACTGTATCAAAGGGATGATTCTGGTCTATAGCAGAGGTGCAGTGTCTGTTTGAAATTTGGGAAGTGAGAATACAGGAACAACTAGATGCAACTCACAAGACCTCAGATAATTTGTAAAATTGGCAAATATCTGCATACTTGTGGATACCATAGAACTATGACTTGGCTAACTAAATACCTGTTCTAAGGTGTGGGATATCTTATGGTATGGGACATTTAATGGTATGGGATGCACATCAAAAATCTGGCAACTCACTCCATGAAAAACAGAAAGCAGCGAGTGACGAGATGACTAAAGTGTCGTCAGGCCCAGAACATTAAATGCGATGTAAAAAAAAAAGAAAGGCCAGCAGGGAGTGTGGAGGGGCATATTAATGTTTGTGCACAATACAAGGCAATGCCATCGTACAAGGCATCAAAGTCATTGCCCCACCCACAGCAAGTCACACACACTCCAGCACCCTAGGTGTCGGTCATATGAAAATTGTTCACGAAAGATAGTGCCCCCCCCATTTTTAGTTAGGTGCCAGCCCGGAAGATCCACTCTGACACCGGCCTTGGTGCAAGGAAACCAGGCCTAGTGTGAGTCCATTCTAAATGTGTTTAACTTCTGTATTACTTCAAACGCCCACCAGGTGTCTTAGTTGTACAGCTATGCTATTGACTGTAAAAAGCAAAAAAAACCAAAAACATTTACTGGTGTTTTACTGCCACTGATACAGGATAACTAGTTTGGAGCTCATATTTTGACAGAAAAGACAATCACATCACATCAGGAATGTTTGGATGCTGCTAGACCTTTCACCTGGCAAAAATCTGATTTTGGGACTCGGCCGGTTGTGTATATGTTATTAGGTATAATGGGAATTGCAAAAAAGTTGGGACGTTTTTAAATTTGAATAAAAAATTCAAAGACTTTCAAATCACACGAGCCAAGATTGTATTCACAACAAAACAGATAACATTTTTTTAAAAAAATTATGAGAAAATGTCCAATTTCAAATGCACAAAATGACCAAATTTCAAACATGATGCTTGCTACACATCTCAAAATATTTAGAACATGGGCATGTTTACTATGGGCTAGCATCTCCTTTCTTACCAAACAATTTGAAGACGTCTGAGCATCAGGGTTATGAGTTTCTGTATTTCGGTGTTGGAATTTGTTCCCTTTCTTGCATTACATAAGTTTCCAGCTGATGAAGAATTTGTGCTCGTCTTTGATTTGTTTTTCATTTAATGATGTGCCAAATGTTCTCCATCAGCAACTGGACTCTACTATGACAAAGCCATGCTGTTGTAATAGCTGCAGTTGTCACATCCAGGGGGGTTAGGGGGTTGCTTGGGTGGTGAGTGAGGCAAAAACACTGGAATCCTTCTAATAGTTAACAAATACAAACTCAGACCGCTGGTCACTTAAAGGGGCACAAGGGCCTGAAGGTTCTCTACCTCTAGAATGTGTGTGTTAACTTGCATGGTGCTCCAGATCTTGGAAATTTGTCATTAAAATCTATTCCATTACTTAATCCGTTTCCTGCTATTGTGTCCACCCCATACCTGACATGACACCTGGGCCCATTTAGAAATGTGATGGAGTGATGCAGTGCCTTTTCCCTCTTTTGATGATGTTATGCACAGTAGATGATGAGATTTGCAAAGTTTTTGTCATCTTTGTAATTGGCCTCTCTGAAGGCATCCCTTTCTTAGCTAATCATGTTACAGACCTGATATCAATGAACTAAATTTTTTAGTTCTCCCAGCTGATTTTTTTCTTTTCATTTCAACCATTTGTTGTCCATGTGCAAGCATTTTTGGGAAAAAATAAACAATATGGTGCTTTTTCAAAATGGTGTTGCAAAAGAACATCAGAAATCCCTAGATGCTACTGGCTGGTTTTGAAGAGTGATGTAACAATGCACATTGTAATACAATGTAATAGATGCGAATGTTTATGTACGAGTTTAATCAACAAAACCATCCCATGCCTTAATCACAGCACAGTTTCACAGCATCCTTTGGAAATAACTCCCAGCACATTTTCAAGCATGCAAATACTTTGTGATTTGCTGGATGCCAATTTTGAACTTGTTCCAGCTCTTCCAGCTGCTCTCAGGCTTCAGTTGACTGTATTAAGGGATATTGGCTTCTCTTCATTGCAGCATTTATATCAGCCCTCAGATCTCAAGCAGTAAGTGTCCCATCTCTTTTAAACAATGTGTAGCCACTGCCTAAAGACTTTCATGCCAGCATGCATGACTTATGTGCAAATTGTGTGCGTGTGTGTGAATATGTTAAAGAGGAGCTGTCTGGACAATACGTTAGTGTCTTCTCGTGAACTGCAAAAAAAACCAGCCTGATGCTAGATCTTAAAATTAGCACCTTCAGCACCAGACCCTGACTACCAGATGAAAGAAAGGCAAACACAGATAGCTGTGAAAATGAACAGGAAGATAGTGAAGTATGGGGGTAAAAGGTTTTTACGTTTCACATAGTTGTTTATATATTTGACTCTGAAACGTACAAAGATTCCATACTTTAACCTGCCACCACTGAATTCATCTAAGCACTGCTTCAGTCTGATCACTATTATGGCCAGTAGAGGTCACATCTAACTCAGCAAAGACTAAAAACAAATGAATCATTTCGAAAGATATTATGAGTACCACTGCCATGTGATCAACAAGGGGAAAAAAAACTTCCCTCTCTTAATGTTGTAGTGCAGATGTTGTCTGGGTGAGTGGCATTTGGAGCTCGTTTCCAATCAGTGGTGAATTTACAAGAACTGAACATGGAGTTCATCCAAATCTTGCTTCTTATTTCTTTCTGCACTCCAGGTAAGTTTTTTAGATCTATCTCAGATTTCTATTATTTTATCAGACTTTTAAAATCATATAGCAGTGCATTAAATTAGAAATGAATATTAGCAATTATGATCTACTCATGTTAGGTCTCACGAAAGGTAGTTGGTCAATGTCAATACCTGAGGCTGTTGATGGAAAATCTGGTGAAGTTGCCGTTATCCCTTGCAGTTTTACAGCGCCACATGAAGACTACCAGGGAAATATAACAGTTATTTGGCGAATCAGAATCCCTTTTAAAGGGCCAATTATTTTCCTTTGTCTGAGCAAGGGGATTGCTTCAGAAAGTGGACAGAATTGCACAGAGTCAGATGGACATTACTCTTTATCTGGCAACCCAAGTCAAAACAACATCTCTTTGAGGATAGACAATGTGTCTCCTATGGACAATAGGAGTATTTCTGTCGTGTTGAGTTTGAAAAAAAAGGTGAACACTTTGAAACTGGTTCAGGAGCCAGCTTAAATATCCAAGGTGAAAAACCTATTTTTGATTGTTTCACATTAGAAAAAAAGCCTTTTTTCTTTTTATCAAACTGTGTTTATAAAAATGTTGTAATTCATTTGTTAGTGTTAGTTGCTTTCCATAGTGCGTTCTTTTAAAGAAGGATACCAGTAGGATTGTAATGCTTTATTTCAGCCATTATATGTTACACAGTAACAACATTCTTGTCCCATCAGTGCCTCAAACCCTAGAGAGCATCTACATGCGAGCACTTCCATCAGGAGAGTTTGTTACATGTGATGTTAAAGGAATACCTCCTCCAGCTGTGAAATGGATAATTCCAGAAAACATAAGTGCCTTTCTGGTGTCTGTTCAAAGTAGCTTTGCCACAGCATCATACTCAATTCCTGCAAATCTGCCCAACACCAATCTATCTTTTGTTTACTGCTACTTTTCTTTATATATATGTAGTCTAATTCCTCCACACCTGATTTATCCAGCCATGTTTTTATGGAGCTTGCTTTGTGCACTGGGACATAGTCATGCTGGAATAGAAAAGATTCTTCTCCAAATTGTTCCCACAAATTTGGAAACATTGCGGTGCCAAAATGTCTTATTGTATACTCCTGTGGCATGTGTATGATTGAAACATCTGAATTCAATAATTCAACAATAAAGGTGTGTTCCAATACTTTTGTCCATATTGTGGATCCTATACATACATATATATATTCAGCATGTAATAACAGTTTACAGTAAGTAGCAATAAGGATCATTAATGTCTATTTTAATGTAAATATAGTTTAACGTGACACTACCTTGTTTTACTCTGGGTCATCCAGGCCTGTGGACAATGCACAATGCAAGGATATGCAAAGAAAAGCACACCTGTTCAAAAGTAAAGAATATAGTTATTAAAATACAAGGTATAAACATGTTTCTTAAATATATCGCATTTGTTCATTTATTTTATTCTTTTCTTTGTTTTTGTCCAACAGAGATGAAGAAATTTGCGCAAATGTTTAAGTGACATTTGACTTTCAGAAGATTACAATCCAACTCTGGATGCATGTACTTAACCTAATCTTCCTTTATGCATTGCTGAATATTTAGTTCTTTGCTCAGTATTAACAAAAGGCACTGGTCTCTAACATTTTAAATAACACAGCTCTACCAAAACACAGGATGTGGAACTGATTAGCCTTTTATAGAGCAATTAATCACGATTCATTTTAATTAATCACTTTACAACACTAGTTTATTTGCCTGTGTTCTCTTTTGTTCATAATTCTGAAACCTTATCACCTAAGTTTCAATTAAAAACAAATAAATAAATGAATGTTAACTTGTAAATGGAGTTGGAAATCAAGTAATTCTTATGAATAATTACATTCTTATTAGGTTGTGTCTTTAAATCTCTTAGATGTATCTGTTCTCCTTGAGAAACTTTAAACTCTTGCTTAGGACTGTGTTAATCTGTTACTCAGTTAGATAAGAAAAAATGGAATGCTCTCAGTGTGCACATGATGTTCTAAAGCCTACTTACAAATCCCCTTACTGATAAAAATGCTGATGTGTCAAATATTTATTTTCCCCATTGTAAAAATGTTCAGTTTATGGTGATACAGTAAGCCAGGAAACAAACAAGAGCCCTCTGTTCCTATAGTTCTGACTGGTAAACATTATGGTAAGGTTAAACAGAATTAACTTAAGATAGCAATCAGACAGTTTGCGGAGTAAAAAAGCTAATGATGTGGTTGGGCAGCAGAAGCCAGAGAAAGGGGAAGCTTATCATGCGTGAGACAGGTAAGTTGCAGGATGGGTTTAAGTACATTTGAAAAGACACTGAGAAGAAGATGAAGTGAACTTCCTCACCTACAGATATCTGCAAGTGCTGAGTTTCTAACATTCAGCGTTCATGGCTGGATTTTTCTGTGGGCATGACAGTCAGTTAGTCAGATAATAACACAGCCATTGTACCTCCAGCCACCCTAAACTCTGATCTCAGTCTCCATCTCACAGAACTCCCTTAAATCACCCAATACAGACAATAAAATACAAATGATGGAGAAAAGATGATCACAATGGAGAATTAACAACTTTCTGGCAACATGAAACAATAGAAGCTGGAAAGTGCCAGAACACTACCGTGACATCCAATCTGAAATGCTTTTATTTTTAGCAACAAAACTGCACAAGGGCTAAAGCTTAAAAAAAGCAATGAATCTGAACACAACGCAGCTTCAGGTGAAGGGATGGTGAAAAGACAACTGAGAGTAAAACAGACAAATTATTTATACTAGTGCAAATACCCCAAAACACACCCAGTGTCACAGTCAAAGTCCCTGGGAGTCTTGTCTGAGGCCGCCGACTGGGGACTGTCACGGTGCTGAATTTAAGAAGGCACGTAAAGATCCAGGACCGTTTAGGACTTCTCTTTTATTCAAACAAAACACAAAGTAAACAGGTTCGAGGACCGAAAGAAAAGCACAAACAAGGACAATGTAACAATGACCGCATGCCGAGCTGCGGTCCCACTTCACCTTTTAACATAAACCCCAACAGAAAGTAACCAATGAAACACTAGGCTCAAACTCCCCCTCATCACTCTCAGCTGCTTATGATTACCAGGCTAATATAGAGTGATGAGGGGCGAAACTCAAAATTAAAAAACAAATAATACAATGGTGCCCTCTAGCGGGCACCAACCGTTACAGGGACATACTAGTAGATAAATAGTGTCCATCCTACAATGGTCAATACAAATATTTATGAACAAATTATGATCTTTTTCATGGTTGAAATAAATAAAACAGCTAACAAGACATTTTTACACAACTACAGTGACATGTTGAAATTTTGATTTTTTTCTGTCTGTATTGTCTTTGCCAAGAGAAGCTTGCCTGCGGGTGTCAGGCATTTTTATCTCCTGCTGTTGTTGCAGAATTGCCTTCAGTGTGGAAAGTGTTTTATTCTGGTAGACAGTTCATATCCCCACATCTCACTAGGCACAGCTAAAGGTAACTGGCAGTATCTGGACCTATGAGTTTTTTCTTGCTGACATGCATATGATTGGGGGGAAAAAGGATAGTATATAATTTCCCCCAGCTTACAGATCACCTATCATCCCCTGCAAATGGCCATGAAATGTTTTTTTAATATTCCCAAGAGCTGAGAAGGTAGGACTGATCCAAATCACACTCACTTCATGTGGGTTTTTGGTGAAGAGATCATTACTAAGTGATTAATCAACCTTTACTGGTGATATAATACCATCAGCTGGATGTCTCCTTATTTTTTCTATAATTATTTTAATAGTTTTCCTGCTATTCAATATGTTCCATGTATTTTAAATTTTATTTTTGTACATTTTCAAGTTGCCACTAAACTTGAGGCTTATTACACTGCTGGCAATGATGATATAAAACTCTTTTATGATATGAGGAAGCGACGAAATACAATTCATTGAATCCTTTTGTTTTTGCCTCCTTCCTCAGACAAGTGGTCAATGCCTGCAACTGGAGTTATGAACCAATAAACTGCTAGTCTGTATACTGTACAGACCAGCAGGGGAAATATTACAGTAATTTGCCATGTCACTAAGCTTTTACAAAGGACTAATCGTTTTCTTCAGTCTGTATGTAGAACATCTGTCATGAAATGTGCAAACTGCGCAGACCTTACTTGACATCATTCTTTATTTGGCAACCCAGGAAAATATCACTTTGACATTCTTGTTGGTATCTTTCGGACACAAATCTCAATTATGGTTAATAATTTGACACTTACATCTCCGATACAAACATCAGCTAATCCAAGTTAATGTAAAATATAAATTCCCTAAATGATTTTTTGTTCAGCCACTCTTAAAGAACTGTGGGTTGAACCTGCCTGGGCTTCTGGAATACTGAGCCTCGGCTTCCCCTGCTACTGGCAACAACTTGGTTTCTCTCTATCAACCACACCTGTCCATCAGCTCAGCAGTATCTGTTCATCCCATGTTCCTGTCCTTCATGAGCCCCAACAGTTTCAAACCCAGCCCAACCTAGAAATATTCTCTAGTCTGTTCCCTCTTAGACAAGCTGTCTGTTTAGTGCTCTGTTCTGTTCTCCTATCTGCAGCATTAACCTGAGAACTGGCTTAGCAACCTCACAGCTGTTCCAGTGCACTGCTCCAGACCTGGATTCACCCCCATGCTTACAGTATTTAACACAGATCCATATTAAATCTGTGCCTTTGTGTTTTGTTGGCTGCCTTTGCCTTAATAAACCTGCATTGACCCCCTATGAGTGTAATTTATCAACAGGACAAAACCAGTGTGATAATACAGTTACTGAAAGAGGCTGGGTATCAGAATCCATTGATGGAAATCAAAATGAACTGGATCTTTAAACTCATGACTGTTCCACCCTTTGATGCATTTTGTCAAAAATTTAAAGAGAAATACACTATATAAGTGTGCATAAAGTTACTTTTTTATTAGTAACTTCAGCTACAACTGTCACACCCACTTTTAACAGGTACCTAAAATCAGTTAAACACCCATGCACACACTGGGTCCGTCAAAAACTGTGAAATTAGTTGTAAGAAAATGTTTTGGCCTGCTCCGAGCCCTGAGCACCCCAAACATCTGTGGGATGACATGGAATCCCCACAGCTAGGTTCTAAATTATAGTGCAAGGATTCCCAGAAAACTGGACAGCAGGAAAATGGGGACAAATTCTGTAGTTACTTTGAATCAATCTAACTAAAATCTAACTAAAATCTAACTAAAATCTTAAGGTTCCATGGATCCCTTGGCTGTACTAATGTGGGCATCTGAGGTTTTTTGGAATAGATTTGTGTGTTTGTTGATCTTTTCTGTTCTGTCCAAACACACATGCTATTAAACACATGTTGCTTTGTACTTGCCAATATTGGCTGTTAACTAAGGACATTCTTCTCAGTGGTAACTGCCTGGTGATTAGAGAATTACCAAAGGGATTGGTCAAGGTTTTGAATCCCAGTACTGCCAGTGTCACCACTGAGGTACCCTTGAGCAAGGTAAAGTCCCCACATACTGCTCCACTTGGTGAAAGTAGTAAATGAGGAGCATCATTTCACATATTTCACACGGTGTGCTGTACTGTGCTGTGGTGTGTTCATGTGGGATAAAACGGGCGTCTTAACACTTTGTCATCCCCACTAGATAAACTTCAAGAAAATACTAATACTAAAACTAAAACGTTACCAAACTAAAAATACAAAACTATAACTAAAAGCATTAATATAGACATGTGTGTGCACTTGTGTTCATTTAAACATTGTTTGATACTTTTATTGAGGATCATGAACTTTCTATTGATGGTTTTGGGATGCTATTCAGACACAAAAGACTGTGAGAGTCTGTGTAAGTCAGGCTTAAAAAGACTCTGAAAGATAATGGATGTAGAGCACCAGCTCCTCAGCTCCTCAGCTGGAGCTCCACAGCCATCATCTTTCAGAGACTGTGTAAGCCTGGCTTAAATCTCCTGGCTGATGATTCATGGTTCAATGTGTAACTGACAAGTTGGGCAGGTTCAGTTTAACTTATAATTTATTGTTTGGTTGGGAGGGGTTAAAAAGTAACAAAGACTCATTTGTAAATAAAACACAGGAACATTGTGGGGTTAATGTTTTTACAGTATGTGTTTTCTTATAACAGGTCGGTCAGGTGTTTGACAAAGACCTCAGAACTGTTCTCAGCCAAGTTTTTCGATGGATCCAGAGAGACGAGCGCATGGAGAGGCAAAGCAGACTGTCAAAAAAAGCTAAAGCTGCTTGTAAGAACAAAACTGAACAAAAAATCAAACGGAGTAATCTCTAGGAAGTCTGTCAGTGGATTAAGCCCACGGCAGCAGTTAACGCTGTGAAAGACTTTAAACATGTCTGTGTGGATGAAGTAGGGCTGAATCCCTCCCTAATGATCTAAACTCCTTCTACAAAAGATTTGAGAAAGATCACCAATCATTGTGATATGAATGAAAACATAGAAAGCCTCTCGCTTATTTTTTATGTGAGGGGGACACATCTGGAGGTGGGGGGTGTTGCGTGATTGGGGTGCGTAATGAATTAAATTGAACTGTGGGTGGGATATGTCCCCCCCTGCTATAATTGTCCGCCCAATGCTCATGCTCTCGCGCAAAAACATATGTGGCAGTAAATACGTAGGCCTCTGAAAAAAAAGGATCATACATATCATATAGATACACCTACATACATCATACCATGACAAGAGAATGGCCGACAATGCCAAATTCTTTATACTGAACACTTTTCAGGAACACCTAGAGCCTGGTTTCTGTTTACAGACTTCTCAAACAAACTGGATCATCAGCTTAATAATGTGATTGTGTCCATCTTAAATTGTATTACTTTGTTTTATTCCAAATGTATACTCTGACACATGCCCTAGACTCTGCCCTGCTGTGCTTGTACACCACTTATCGAGCAAATGATGAGGGGCCGAGTATTGATTTCGATATCTGCTGTCGAGTTACTGCCCTTTGAATCTGACCAATGTCAAAGGAATTTTTTTTATTTGTTAAGCCACACTGTGACCTTTGTATGAATTATCCAACCTTAAAGCCATTTAAATGAATGCCCAAACCAGTGAGGGAAAAGGGGCAGATTACTCCGGATGATCAGGCAATGATCAGTATACTGGTGGTGCTGAATGCTGAGTGGTTGGAACTCCTTTATCTAGGCTCCTTGTCTCTTTAGCCGCATTGCAGGCTGTCACAGTAAAACATTGGTGCCCATTGCTTTCATTCACTAGTCAATTGTGCCAGTTAAGATAGTTTAGTCATTCACTCATTTTCTGAAACCACTTGATCCAAACAAGGTTTGCAGGCACCTGGAGCCTATCCCAGAGTCAATGGGTCTTGGGTAGGGACTTACCTAAGACAAATTTGCAGGCATACAATTATATTTGTGTGCAAATAAGATGCTTTGAAAAAATATATAAAGGAAACACTGGGGGCTCAAGATTTTTGTACAGTATTGTTCATGCTTTTGCACAGTATGTTCTATGCAGGTTAAATCACAATAGGAAGTGAGACTAAATATCTTGAGTCTAAATTTGGATTTCCCTTTAAACTACATTTACAGGCTTAATTTTTTATCGGCAAGAAATATAAATCAACCATATGTAAAAAGTTATAATATCTAACTTTACATACGATATAACTCTTTCATAAGTTCATTGGTGAAGCTCATCATACAAAAGGGGGGCAAACTACAGTAGTGGGCTGTACCAGGAAAGACCGCTTTTGTAATATTCGCGTTATAGGAGTTAATTTGAAGAATAACTCACAAAGAAGCTTGAACTATAGTAAACAAACTTCTTTTTCTCATTGAAAACAATTTCTCCCAAATAGATATCCCATGTGGTCATAGATATTTCATTGTATTTTAATTATCTGTTACTACAGTTGAAAACAGTTTGTTTTCACTGTTGTCTGTCCTCATATTTCCTCTTAAATTTTTTGAAGCTTTTTTGGCCTCAAATATTTATCATGATTAAACAAAATCATCAGTCACAGGTCAAAGGCAAGACATCAAATCTATGTAAATATTGCAATATTAGTAAAATTAAGTAAAATTAAACATGCAAACCACATATACACAGGTTAACAGTGTACATATGCAGGACAACCACCCAGAGGGAGGGAGTTTGCATGGACATTACTGTAGCAGAAATAAAACAGGTATTTACTCCTCACAGGTATTTACTAACAGGTATTTACTCCTTACAGATCTACTGTTATTTTAAACGTATGCAAGTAACCTGCTCTGTAATAGGCTAATAGGTCAAACTCACACAAATGAGTTCAGTTAACCTTAGAAAGGAAGATCTCCATCTTATATTTCTTGGTCCATAAAATCAAAAAGTGTGTCATTTACTCTAGGGCTTTGTAATTTTTTCATTGGATTGTTGTTGAAATTGAGGATGAGTACATGAAGCTCATTCTTCCATTCTTTCATCTGCCTGTCCAATCAGTCCTAAAGAGTCAAATAAGTCCCAAAGAGGTATTTAAGTTTCAAGATTTAACAAGGATGCTGATTGTCTAAATGTTAAATAAGTAACTTTGCATTGACACTTGCATGCTCAAGGTTCACACATCAGTGGGTTATGGTGAATAACAGCCTCCACCCAGTCAGCAAAAGATTAAAATAGGGCACAGGGCACTTCATCCTTTCAGTTTATAATACAAGCTTGACAGTACTTTCATTACTCAAAAACATTTATCTGAAATGTTTCATTTTGCAAGATATTTGTGGTAAAGCTAATCCTCTAGCCTCAATAACATTTGCTGATTATGATACTGGTTGCAGTCTATAGTGCTCTCAAGTCAAGAAGGATCATTGTTATGGTGCAAAACAGCAACATACAGACAGGACAAACTACACAAAGTTCAAACAGAAAGTGAATGCAAATGAAAAACACAAGTGCAGCAAAACAACAGGACAAGACAACGTTTAATCAGCTACAGTACTGATATGAATGAATACAGTATTAAGATAAATTATTCTATTGACAGACAGTTGCATGTGCCAAAATGCAAAATAGAGGCAGACAACACAACATATAATTGTGCAAATACAGCAGCAATGTGCAGTACATAAAAATATAGGCTTCTTGACAAAGGCAATTGGATTTTGAGTTCTGATTGAGCAGTTTGAAAAAACTTCTGACAATTGAGGAAGGAGAAGAGAGTACGTGAGGGGTCTGTGGAGTCATCCACAATGCTGGTGGCTTAGTGGATGCAGCAGTGATGTAAATGTCTGTGATAGAGGGGAAAGAGTCTCAGCTGTTCTCACAATCCTCTGTAGGGTTTTGCAATCCAAAATGGAACAATTCCCATACCAAGCCATGACGCAACCACAGAGAGCTGTCATCAGCCACCTGCTCTCTGGATGTGACCTCTGTATGTGTCACTGGTCAAACCCACTTTGGTCGTGTTATCAGCAAACTTGCTGTAGTGATTTCAGCTGTGCATTGCTGCAGAATCGTGGGGAATCAGCAGGGGCACCGGAAGTATTGTGGGTGGGAAGCATCAGTCTACACAACGCTGGAATGGTCATCAGGCATACCAAAGTCCCGTCAGCAAACCCCTTCCAGAACAACAGTGAGAGGGGCCCCGGTGCGGAATCCTGTCCAAACTCCCCCAAGGAATGCAGCGAGCAGAGCACTGGCGCGGTATCTGCCCCACCTGCTTTTGGGGCCAGATCTGGTACTGCGTGAGTGCAAAGTCTGGGGTGAGAGGAGAAGAACTGTGGTTCAGCCGTGTTTCCGGAGGGTGTGTGGTATACGCATCTTGGCCGCATCTCGGGCCAAAATGCCGTCCATTATCTGGTCACCCTCCTTTTTTCCCTCATGATGAGCCTCTCAAAGCACACCAACAGCTTCTTAGGTACACGGATGGTGGACATTTTGAAACACATTGGAACGAAGGTGACGCTCAAAGAAATATTGAAGATGTCTGTGACAACCAGAAACGATGTCTTGTCTGGCAGCTTTCCAAGAGTTTTCTCCACATTAACCATGACAGACATATTACCTTGTTGTTGGTTTTCCTTGCTGCCTTGTCATTTTGTGCTTAAAACAAAAGCATAACACTTCAGGGAGGGAGGCCTCACCATCACCGAAAGGTGGAGAGGCCCTGCCACAGCTGCTCATACATATGATGCTGTTCTTTTGTTTTTGCTCATTAGGTAAAATATTTTCTGATCTATGTTGGATTTCTAGTAAACTTAAGGTTGCTGTTAATTATAAAGCTGCCCACATGGCCCACATGGTATTGACAGTCTCCAAAAAAAGGTGGAACAGGATTTAAACAGTTTTCAAAGCCTTTTATTTTAGACCTTAGCTACTGACTTTGACTATGTGACTATGTGTGAAAAGTAGCTTTTAGTTTATATTTTATGCTAATGTAATTTTCGGACTAAAAGTAAGCTCATAATCTCTTCAGGGAGTAAAGTTAAAATTTTAGAGCTCAGTTTTCAAAAAAAAAATTGTTTGTTTTGTTTTGTTTTTTAGAAAAAAACATATTGGGGAATAAGTAGTATATTTATCCAATATGCCAAACATATTTAATGTTACACAGTAAATCTACATTAGAAATATGCAGAAGTGTATTCTGTGTACAGCATGTAAACCAAGTAATTCACGCAGTCTCTGACTGACATATAGAAAAATTATACTATTTAACATTTAATCACCTGTACCTTGAAACTTCTTCCCATGTTCCTGTGCAGAACAACTTTGTGACTTTGAACTCTTAAATAAACACTGACATTAAAGTCTTGACCTTTATTCATAAAATCTGGAAAATAGTAGAAATGGTATAGAAGTAGAAAAAACACAAATTGTGATAATAGGAAGTAAAGAGAACATTCAGTAAAACTGACAAGAATAGTTTCATTCATTACCATTTTTCTTTACTCAAAACGTCTAAATCCACCAGAGGGAGCCCCAGAGCTGGCACCTCCTCTCCTCTCACCCTGGGTCTCCCTCCCTCCTTTTGTTTCTTATGAGTTTTCTATATACAAGACTCAAATGCATATGCAACAGAAGGTTGCTAAAAAATTTATTGGGTAGTACTGTTGCCCCAAATGGGTTCTGGTTTGGTGGTTGGAGGTTGCATGTTCCCTGTTTAGTAGTATCTGCGCTAACTGTTAGGATTAGAGTTAGGATTAGGGTTAGAATTAGGGTTAGGGTTAGGGTTAAAGTTAAGGTTAAGGTATGGATTAGGTTTAGGGTTCGGGAATTTCCCCATTTCACGGCATTTCAACCTGTTTCAACTGCTTTGCGAACAAAAACAATAAGAATTCAACTCGTTATTTCTCTCCTTCTGTCCCTCAGTCACCAGTCATTTCTGATGGTGGTGTTACACGCTGTGCTTAATTATACAGGGTAAGGAAGTGTTCTCCTAGCACGAAAAAACAGCCCTAAATTGTGATCGCAGAAGGAATTTTGATTATTTTGTAGTTTGTTATGGCTGCACGAAAACTGGTGATACCGGTCTCAACAGACACAGTCTGAAGACATGCATGTCAGTTGAACTGGGGATTTTAAACTGACTGTGTGTGTGCCCTGTACCCAGGCTGAGTCCCTGCCTCGCAGCCATTTACCCCAGGATAGGCTCTGTGTACCCCCTACACTAGTGTGGATCATGCTGAGTGAAGTGCATTGGTAACCATTATTTTAGAATGTCACTTCTTTCCCTTAAAACCGCAGCAGGCTTATTTCCAGGTAAACTAAGCAATTTAGCTGATACAACCTTTTCCTTTTCCTGATTCTAACTAATCAAATGATTTGCTTTATGTTAGGCTGTAAAAAGTTTCCACTTAATGGGGAGCACTTATTATAACAAGTGTTATTTTTCTGTAAGACATGTCGTGTGGGATCTAACAACATACAAGAGTTTAATATAAGTTTGAAATTGAAACTAACACCTTATTAGGGCCTGAGTAAGTGTGATCACACCATGAATGCCAGTAACAGGTGTAGTACTATTGGTACCGTTTAATGAGTACAAAAACGGATGTGATGATGGGCAATACAAAATATTCAGTAAGCTATAAATAAAGCATTACTGTTATTATTCCAGTTATTCACAGGGGGTTACATAAGTGGTGTGCAATTGCGCACAGTTTTCAGTCTTCACAGCACAAAGGCCAAGACACAGACCTCTGTGCCTACCCCCCAACTCACCCCCCCCCCACCCCCACCCCAAAACCAAAACCTTCTGCTTATGAGACAATAGCACAGCACGCTGCACCAAACATATTCCATTCTATGCTATTCTATTCTATTCTGTTCTGTTCTATAAAGTCACGTGCCAAACTTTTCATTTTTATTTAATACAAATAATTACAGTATAAATAGAAATGTTATAAACCCTACACAATTTTTGGTTTCATCACAAATTAAAGTATATTCATTTACCAGCCATCTTTACCCAAAGCTACTTCCATTCGTGACTACAGGGGACAGTCTCCCTGGAGCAACTTGGGGTTAAGTGGTGGTGGTGCTGGAGGTGGGATTAAACATTGAGATGTCATGACAAAAAAGGGTGAACTTTTAATAGTTTCTAGAAAAATGACATATTTACCCAGACCCACAGAGTTTGCAAATGTTTAATTTTTCCTGTAAAAATATTCTTGATATTAAATGCAAAAATAATAATAAACGATAAAAAAAAAATAAAAGTATTAATAAACGATTAAAAAATTATTTTATTCCCAGAACATAAATACAAATGGCTGATTAGTTCAATCTCGACAGAAATATCCAATCTCTGATTGTAACTGTTTCAAATTATCTAAATAATTTCCACATTTTATTTATTATGGGAAAAAAAACTATCCCTATGAAAAAAAGTAATTGTCCCCTCAATGCAAAATCATGAAGTAACTTTGGTTAATCACATTGTTTGGAAAACTGGGTGCAGTTTCACTAGCCACACCCAGGCCTGACTACTGCTTGACACGCTGAGCCATGAGATCTTTTAAAAAGTAGCTTAAAAGATCCTAGAAAAGGAAGGAATGACAGATAGGAAACAAATAATTGACAGCTAATTCTTTGAAGCAGTCAAAGCAGTCATAGTTCAAACCACAAAGGAGGTCTGCTTTTTTCTAGTAGTTGTTTTCTCACACCACTCGTGTCTTTTTTTCACAAGCAACATGTCTTCATCTGATAGCCACAGTCATGTGCATGAAGGTGTCAAGATCTAGCAGCAGGCTCAGGTTTTGTACAAAATGCATGAAGCCAATTAAGGACCCTAATGTTTAACATAAATCTTTGCTGCCCATGTACAAGCCTGTAAAAAATTCAAAGCCTGATATGATGTCCATAAGTGGATATAAGCTGTCACTTAAATAGCACTTTCTCATAATTGCTGTAGATCTCTGTTTGCACATAGATTTTCCCTTTTACTTATTTTAGCTGTTCCTTTAAATGACTAATCATTTTTACATTCAAGGCATATAGCAGACACCTTTATCCAAAGCAACGTCCATTCCCTAACTACAGGGGACAGTCTCCCTGGAGCAACTTTAAGGGTCTTGTTCAGGGACCCAGTGGTGGTTTGCTGGAGGTAGGATTCCAACCCAAGAACTGATAGTCCAGAGGCAAGTATCATACCCACTGAGCTACCTTAATTTAATTTCATGATCTGGGTGATTATCAAAGCCAACGAATAGAAGCTTTTCCATGTAATGTCTCGATCACAGCAGACCTGGGCATTTTACCACTGTACCACATATGCCCTTTTAGTTCTCAAACACAAATTGATACTAAAATGTAGTAACAATTGGCACTGATATCAACCCTTAAATGTCTGTTTTGCATCTGCCAAGTAACGGACATTGCTGCTTTAAATTATTTATTAAAAATCCTGTTTGTTTTTTCTCCTCCTGTTGTGTTTATGTGGCTCACACTGCTAGATTATATCTCTGAAATATACTGTACTGCTGTTCTAACAGCAGATTCCAACAGTCCCACCTCTGTATGTGTTACCATAGTGACTCAACAGTCAATACCAAAATTCAGGCAGTGAATAGAAAAACAAGTGTGTTGGCAACATTTTCAGGAGATTGTGAGTTAGACCCTGTTGATGCCAGGGTCATCTGTGGCTGGGAGTCCAAGACAGTACCATTGGATTTGCGCTTTCTGGTTGGGTAGCTCTCCACATCACTTCCTCACATTGTCATCCAGCACATTGGACTTTTAGCTGACGTAACAACATTGACAGTTAGAGTTGTCAAATGACATTTGAAAAGATGCAAAGCGCTTCACATTACTCAAAGGGAGCATGTGGTAGACTTTACAGTCTTTGTATTGGAGAGAAGTCTAAATATCGCTTGACTTTCTTGAGGTTGTGGCTCTCTCTATAACCATGTCCTTTACGAAAGAACCCGTTTTTGTGGGTTTCAGACCTTCATTTTACCTGCAAATGATTTGTTTCCTAAATTTTGAAGTTCAGTTCATTAAGGGGGTGAAAGTTTGCTGATATGGTTTAATCCACAAAGTGACCTTTCTGGTAAATAAGAATAAACAGAGCTTCACAGTGGATCTGAATGCTGTGTGTTTGTGTGTGTGAAACTGAAAATTGTGTACAATTACTTGAATCTTACATCTTCAGTGTGAATGTGGCTGATGTGTGTGTGGATGGATGGATGTGTGCAGCAGTAAAGTAAAAACTTATAATAACACATAAACATGCACACATTTTTTTTCAACATTTAATTCATTCACCAAATGAGGCAGTGGACAGCCAATGTGTGAGGGTGGTTCCTTACTCAACGGTACCTCAGAGGTGCCACTGGCAGTCCTGGGATTTAAACTCACAACCTTCTGATAGCAGGGGCAGCTCCCTAACCAGCAGACCAACAACTGCTCCTGTACAAAATCAGTCAGCATGCATAAAAGACTCAGAGGTCATCCTCAACAACCACCATCCTGAAAAGCCAGCCTATAGTGAGGCGCTGTCGGTCTGAGTCTGGCTCTCTGAACACAGCCGTGCCCTAAACCACACCACCTGCTTCCACAGGTCTGTGCCTACAAGAAGAGCTGTTGATATCAGAGCTGTTTGAGGGGGGCTCTTGGGTGTTTTTGTGGGTGATTTGTCTGTGGGTGAGCATGTGGGTGATTTGTCTGTGGGTGAGTGTGTGGGTGACTTGTTCTCACAGTACCTCCAGAGCTGAACTGAAGAATTGAAGTTTTGGCATCTAATTGTACTGACATCCGGATAAAACATTATTTATCTTATTTTTGTCCCTTATAAACTGTTGTTTGTCATTTTCCCTTTACACAGAGAAAAGCAGCCAGGAGACAGACACTCCATTCACTTACACAGTCCCTTACACTCACACAGTCATCTAGCAACACTGTCAGCTAATGCAAGCAGAGAGTGAATTTGGACGTCCCACCAATCTTCTCTTCACACACCGGGGGCCAAAGAGGAACCAGTGGGTGTGGAGATAAAGAACTGCTGTTGTTTGTGTGCAGGCTCATTTCCATGAAGACCATCCATCACTTCAACATGGTGTTCATAGGTGCTCTCATTTTCATCACTTCTTGTTTAACTGGTGAGTGTCTAACAGTTTGGTAAGATCAAGCTCTAGTTAAGTGCTAATGAACTTGTGTTTGTCACAACAGAAGCCGCAGAAAGCAAATTCCAAATGTTGCATTTACTGTACATTTTCATTCTCTCTGCTCCAGGTGTAAATGGTGAGATACTAATGGACGATCAGAAACCCGTCATCGGTGTCATAAATAAAAATGTTGTGATACCGTGATGTTTTAGGGTTGTGCCACCGCGAACAATTAGCATCGCCACTGTCATCTAGCGGAAGGAGAAACCTGGAGGACCTTCCGCTCTACAGCTGTGAATGGTGTGCCAGCGCTTCAGAGAACTGCACCAAGTCAACCGGCCGCTTCACTTTTGGGGGAAATCTGATGGAACGAAACATTTCCCTGCAGATAAGTCACGTCACAAGCGGTGATGCTGAGTTGTACTACTGTCGGGTTCAACTGGCAGAAATATCGGACGCATTTACAATTAAACCTGGGATTAATCTGACAGTGAAAGGTGAGGTTACTTTTTAATGTGTTTCACATTGGATTTGAAATACTTTGAGTTAAAAACCTGCCTACAGTATTTTATCAACTGATATTTCTGTGTAAATTAAATGCATACTTGGATTGTGGAAGTTCATTTGCACCATCTGCACTGCAGAATGTCTTGGCAAGCGAGATTTTTGCCTCAATAAATTGTTCAGATGCAAACAATGTTGTTCATTGTTTTATGTGAAAAGTCTTTTAAGAGAAACTCACTATTGGGTTCCCTAGTTCCCATCAACACAGTGGTGGTCACTGAAAACAGATTTTTGTGGGTGGGAGATTTGTTTATCTCACAGAGTGATGCAACAGAAAATGTTAGTAAACCAAATGGTTGTGGACATGCTGTCTGATGGCTGAAACGGTGCTTTATGACTGTTTTGAGAAGAAACCAGTTTTACATGAAAGGGACAGGCAGTCTCATCTCTTCTGAGCATGAAGGTATTAAGACACATAAAATAATACAATAGTTCAAACCTGAATCAAGAAAATATTTTTAAATCACACTTGAAAAATCAAAGTAGTAAAATCTATCAGAATTACTGAAGTAAAACAGCTTCTTATAAATATACACTCACAGCAGCATTTGTTTCTAATGCAGACGGAGACTGTTCTTTATCCGCATTAGGACTACAGTGCCTGAATAACTATTTATTATAAAAGTTCACAAGAACGATTAATTAATCGTGGGATTTCATTATATGCAGCGTGAGACAGACCCTAAGGTACCTAGGTCACTTAGAATGTAGCTGACAAGTTATACCATCAAACAATTTAGGGACAACTAGAGTTTGTAATTGATCCTAATTAAGGATGTGTTAGTTCTGTACACTTTGTCATTATAATCTCCCTTTATTGCAGTAACAGGATATACTTGAAGATTTTACACTGCTGTAAGAGGGTGTCTGTAAACTTTTTTCCCATCTTTTCTGGTAACCAAAAAAATATTATTCGTTTATATCTGTGGTTTATAATTGCAGGTCACAGTGTTTAGAGTTGTTGATGGATTAGAGCTGTAGACAGCTGCCATCTCACACACCTGATTCAAATAATTAAATGACTCACTAGCTTCTTTGTGGTTGGGTCTGGTGTATAGAGTAGGGAGAATGCAAAAATGTGTAGCATATTTGAGACTGGAAATGTTTGAAAACTCTGCTGCCAAACACATGAACTTTATTAAAGCTGGGAGAATCGTCAGTTCCCATGAAGTTCCTTTTGTATGTTTGTTGTTGTGCATTTCAGATGGTTCTTAGTTTAAGTAAAACCTTGCTTAATCTTTTGCAGGTTAAATGTCGTCTCTATGCCTGTGGTATTTGTATTTTGTATGTTTATATCTAAATTGTGGCTTGCAACTGCGAGCACATGTTTCGGACTCGCAAATGCGTTTCCGCACACCTATGCATGTACTGTTTATATTGTCTTTTATTGTTCAGCGTACTTGAGCTTGGGAAAGGCGCTATACAAATTAAACTTATTATTATTATTATTATTATTATTATTATTATTATTATTAT
>JBBMFX010000037.1:8693195-8717174 GCA_037832545.1 Rhabdalestes septentrionalis | reverse complement strand
TCTTAACACAAGCCTGTAATCTTTAACATCATCATGATAATTGACCTCCTAGACCTTTTCTGGCTCTATTGTGGAGGTAGCTCAGTGGGTAGCTCAAGATACTTGCCTCTGGACCATGAGGTCCTGGGTTCGAGTCCTACCTCCAGCACCGCCACTGGGTCCCTGAGCAAAACCCTCATGAAATACTTCTCTGTATTCAACCTGTTCACCAAGTGAACAGCAGGCAGCCTAACGAAGTGGTACCTCAGTGGTGCCACTAGCAGTCCTGTGATTTAAACCCACTTATTGCAGAGGCAATTTCCCAGCCACCAACTGCCTAGTGTGTTATTTCCTACCTGTACAGTGTAATATTAGACAAGAAATTAAGGAAAGCTAACAATCAAGATAGCCATCCCACTAATTTGGCCCTTTCAGATTTCTGCTATGTTCACTGCAGTAATTTAAATGCCAATTAATTGTCAACTACAATGTTATGGTCATAATGGGCCTGGTGTACCTGATTTATAGACTTGTTTGCATCTACAAATGATGACATGCTGTTAATGTAGTGGATCTAATGGATGAACATGTTGTCTCTTTTTGACATGTACACTTGTTTCCATGTCTTTTTATTGCTCAGCGTCCTCTGAAATAGGTCACGGTGGCCTACAAAACACTAAAAGCCTGTATGCACCACTCTACAGGCCTCCTTGACCCAATAGTTCCCTGGATTTATTTTGCTAAGCTGAGCCCGGTGCACAGTGGTATTGTTTGTCTAGCCTGGCTTGCTCATACCAGAGGAGCACACCGGTGATGGATTCCATTAAGGCTCTGTTGCTGTTTCCACAATACCTTCCAGCTGCGACTGCAAGGCCTTCTCCGCCACGTCTGTTTATGATCTTTTTCCACAGGCATGAAAACAACTGGACTGATTCTCACAGTCTCATGCTGAGGAGCCTACGGTGACTCAGACTATAAAGTGCATCTGGGGGGGTCGGACAGTTCACATCGTGATGCATTTCCCATTGAAACAACCTCAGTGTAAAGCGTGTGAAATGCTGAGAAGACTTTCAGCAAAAGTTTCAGAGAGCTAGTGATGGGTCTGCATTCAAATTCATATATAGTTTTCCAGGATCCAAATTTAGATAGAATGGACTACTTTTTTGGTTTCTGAAAACTACAAATATCCGTACATAAACCCAGCACACAGTGTCAACTGCACAAAATGTTTCTATGCAGTTAACCCATTCACCAAGTGAAACAGTGGACAGCCAGGGAGCACTGTTAGGGGTCAGTACCTTGCTCAAGTGAAACACAGTGGTGCCACTGTGTCCTGGGATTCGAACCCACAACCTTCTGATCACAGGGGCAACTCCCTTTCCACCAGACCACCAGATGCTAAGCTAAATTATCTTCATACCATTTCTTAATGACGTTAACTCCATACAACTATTTATCAACATTAACATTGACATACTTTGAGTTTCATAGATACTTTAGGTTCAGACCAGTACCCTGCAAAATTTGCTTCATGTCAATAATTAGCTATATTAGCTTCAAACAATTATTTAGCTATATTAGCTTCATACTTTAATTTAGCTTCATTAACTCCATACTAATACTAGCGACATTAGCTTAATAAAGTTGCTTATTTACATTAGCCTCATATCATTAATTAGTTACATTGACCTTAAACCATTACATATTTCCAGTAGCCTCATATCATTACTTAGTTACATTAGCTACATACTGTTACTAAGCCACATTAGCTTCATGTCATTGCAACTTTCTTTTGGTGCGTGGAAGGGAAACTTTATGTATCTTAGTTTTTCAGCTACAACATTGATTTGTGTTCATTGCCACAGCTACCCCTGGTCTGTTCTACAGGATATTTAAGTTTTAGGTTGTCATGTCTGCTAAAAGAATCTTTTTTTAAATTTTTTATTGTATCACTTGCATCAGGGGGCTCATTTGTAAATTACTGTTTTAAAGTGTCTGTCACTTGCTAATGTAAAAGCACACCTCATATCAGGAGCAGAGTGAGAAAAAAAAACCCTGCTGTCTTGTACAGAAGAGCTTTGTTGGTCAAAGGTCAAGCTGTAAATGACGTGCTTGGTGAGGTCATGCAGTTGGCCCCTAATGTTTCACTATTTTAAAACCCTACACCATCTGCTGGGAGCTATCTAAGTGAGACTGATTCTGTTTTCCTCTTTAAGCCTTATAGGTCTACAGTCACTCCTTAGCATTTTGCTACATTTAAATGTAATTTAAGTAAGGTTGCCCTTATAGTCACATGTGAACACAGCACAGCACAAGGTGACAATGTGAAATACTTTCTCTGCATTTAACCCATTTACCAAGTGAAGCAGTGGTCAGCCAGTGATGCAGCCCCCAGGGAGCAGTGTGTGGGGACAGTACCTTGCACAAGGGAAGCAAGGTACTTTTGGTGCCAGTGGCAGTTCTGGAATTTGAACCCACAACCTTCTGATCACACAGGCAACTACCTAAGCAATAGGCCATCCACTGCTCATAACATCTAATTACAAATTATTGTGTAATTCATTGAATTTGACTTATGACAGGTACAGGTACACTTCAGAATTTAGTTTTAATATCAAACATGATAATGTGTAAAGGATATTCTTGCTAGTAACAACTCTGTATTGTATCATGCCCTGGAGATGGTCAAAATTTACAGAGTAGAAATGCACTATTTATTAAAAGAGTTGGTCCCTACGCTAGGGTCGCGGGTATCTGAAGCCGATTCCAGGGCCCATGGGGGCGAGGTAGGGACTCACCCAGGCCAGGAGACACGCCACTCACTTACACACTCACAGCAATGGTCAATTTAGAATTCTCAATTCACCTGACGTGCATGTCTTCAGACTGTGGGAGAAACCGGAGACCCTGGAGGAAACCATGCCACCATGAGGAGAACATGCAAACTTCACACACACACACAAGACCAGGACTCAGATTTGAACACACTAACGCTGGAGGTGTGTGGCAACAGTGCTACCCACTGCACAACCATCGGGTCATTTTTTAAGTTAACAAAAGCGAAATTAAGATGTTTATAAAACTTAAATGTTCAGGGTCGGTTTAATACATGTTGTTATTACATAAATCCTTTATTGAATTCTATTCAAATATAATAAAATAGATAAAAACGTCATCATCGATAGTGTTAATCATCATTACTTTAGTGGATTGATTGAGTAAATTACTCAAACTTTCTAATGAAATAAACTTCATAATTATATGATTATATAATGATTATATAATATATATAATTTATATAACTATTAATAATGTTGTTGTTGTTGTTGTTGTTGTCAGTATTGAAATAGCAAAGAACTAATTAACAAAACCCAAATGAACCATTGCTTGGGAGCTCTTCTCTACAAAATCAAAACTCCGCTGAATCAAAGGCTAAGGAAATTAATAAAGAAATTGATTTTATTTTATTTAAGTGTAGCTGTTGGCCACCTCTTTGCTCAGTCCATTGAGGTTTAAAATGCGGAACTTTAATCAGGCCTTTCGAACGAGTGGGTGTTGATGGAGGGGTTCTCGCCAGCTTGGAAAGTTTTTTTTTTTTTCCCAATTTGCACAGAACGCGGACCATTTTTCACCAACTGTCTCATTTGCATTAGATTCGGAGTGCAATGTGGGTTTTGTTTATTAGAATTGCCCTTTAACAAGCCTTGAAGCTTTCCATCTTATTCCACTGGCCGAGAACAAAGTCAGCAGAGTCAGTTGTGTCTGACCTTTTCAGACAGAGAGGAAGCGAGTGAAAGAGGCCTGCACATTGGCTGGCGTGGTGTGTTAGTGGGGGTTGTCCTGTGTCCTGGTGCTAACAGGGGGAACCTCCAGCCTGCTGGCTCTCTGCATGTTGTGCATGTCAATAGCATCTCTTAGCTTGTTCATGGCAGGACCAGTCTGGGGCCCTGCCTGGAAGTGCCCACTCTCTCTGTCCGTCCTCCGCCCCTGCCATCTACATAGGGCCGGCAGCCGAGGAGGGAACCCTGCCATGTACTGCAGGAGTGTTGGGAAGTTCAGTAAACCCTGTCTGACCCAATCAAACAACACCTTTAAGTACTACAGAGATCTTATATTTCAAACTTTATTCGAAGTTTAAGGTAATAATGCAGAAAGTTTTTGTATTGGCACTAGAAAATGAAGCCATTATTTTCTGGCATATATTTTGGCCAAAGTGCAAAAGTCTTCTTTTTTAGCACATTTGAATTTACTCACAAAGTGGTTGTCAAGTCCACAGCTAGGAAAGGAATTTGTAAAACCATGTTAACTTTGACAAAGAAGGACCTTTTTTGTTTGCGTTTTCAAGATATTTGACCAAGTTAGAGCCAGATCAACGTCATCTGTCTTTTCGTTCTGGAAGAAATCTATCCATAGTTATACGAGAAGTGCTGTATAGAAATTGTATTGTATTTAGGTTCACTTGTGCACCTGGTGGCCTAGTGGTTAGGGAGTAGCCCCTGTGATCAGAAGGTTATGGGTTCGAATCCCAAGATTGCTAGTGGTTAGGGTTAGGGGTTAGGGACTGGCATATGCTACTCAGTGAAAGAACGCATGTCCATAGATAGTCCTTCACTGAAGCCAGCAACATTTCACTAGTGGGAGATGATGTCCCATTTGAGACAAGCAGTAGTAAAATTCTTATTTCAGAATCTTTAGAAGCAGTATAGTGGGCGACTCACCAGATGAATGGCACTGAAAGAGAAGGAGTCGAGGAAAAGATGATTGACCAGAAAAAGTCAAAGGACAGAGAAAGTAAAAAAAAAAGTGGGAATGAGATGAAATAGAAGCCTTGCAAAGAAGTGGGAGCAGAGAGTGAGGGAGAATACAGTAAAGCTAAAGCTGCCAAAATGTGTGAAAGAGGGTAAGCAGAGGAGGATAATACACTGGGGACTGGCGAGCGAATCAAACCGAGAAACTGATGTTCAGAGAGATAAATAAAGAATGGGCTGCTTGAGCCTCTCCAGAGAACTGGGTTGATAAGGAAACACAAAATCACTGGCAAAGAAGGTAATGACACAATCTAGTCTTAATAGAAGGTCAGAGGGACACAGAACAAAGTGGACTGGGAGAGGAACCAGCAACAATGGCTTCAAACTTTATATCAACGTGAGACTGTGACTTGAACAAACCATTGGAGTACAATTCAAGCGAAATGGCTCTGCGTGATTATAGTGACATTTCAAGGTCTATCATTAGTAAACAGGAGATAATTAAGAGCTCACTAAACACCAGTTTTGTGCTATTAAAACATCACAAGACAACAAAACAGGAGTCATCTCGATTATGATTTGGGATTCTTTGCTTTATGCACTAGCCAAAGCCCTGATGATGGGTTGCGTTTTTCCTGAAGGTCCTCTAATTGTCATCTGAGTTTGTCAGATTTGTCTAAGGGACTCTGGTAACAGCAGCTTGTGTAGATGCAACATTGTGTAGTGTATGATTTATTATTACTTTTGGCCTAGTGCAAAAGTATTCTTATAAAATTTTTATTGACTCAAAAAGTTCTCAAGTTCACTACTAGGAATCTGTATTCCATGTTAGCTTTGGCAAAGAAGAATCTTTTTGGTTTGCATTTTCAAAATATTTGAACAGGTTAGAGCCAGATCAACGTCATCTGTCTTGTTCTTCTGTAACAATCCTATCTATAATTATACGAGAAGTGCTGAATAGCAAATTTTACACATGATTTGACAATACAGAGGGAATCTATACAATATGAATGCTGTTTGTTAAGGACCCACATGTGATGTTGGTGGCCTAGTGGTTTGGGAGTTGCCCCTGTGATCAGACGGTTATGGGTTTGAATCCCAGTATTGCTAGAGGCAACGCTGTGATACCCTTGAGCAAGGTACCGCCCTCACACACTCCTTCCCAGGTGCTGTGTTCCTGGCTGCCCGCTGCTTCACTTGGTGAATGGGTGTAAATGCAGAGAAAGAATTTAGTGCTGCGGTATGTTCATGTATGACAATATGGTCACTGTAAACTTACACTTTACACATCACATTTTCAGTTACAGAAAATGAGCAAATGAGAGAAAGGTTTACTTGTATGTTTTATGTACCAAAAACAATCATACTTCTTTCTTCACTGACCATTTCTGAAGATAAAACAAAGAACATTCAGTCCCCAAATTAAAAGGTAAAAGGGGATTAGATGTCATTGTGACATCCAAACCAGATCTGTCACTAGAGAGCATTCCTTCCTGCTCTCATCAGCAGCTGATGTCATCTTGTTTCTTTAAGATTAATGTGTGGTCTTTATGTTTTCTTTATCTCTGTGTCAGCTGCAGCCAGTCCAGAGAAAACAGACGAGTTCCTGCTAGCGCGGTTCAAAGGTGATGGCGTTCGGTACAAGGCCAAGCTGATCGGAGTGGACGATGTTCCCGAGGCCCGAGGGGACAAAATGAGCCAAGACTCCATGATGAAACTGAAGGTGGGTTAAAGGGCAAAGAGTCAAAACGACATTTGAACTTTCAGGTTAACTTTAGCTTTTGTGTGTATGTGTTTTTTGCAGGATTTGCCGGTTATTTGTGTATCTGTCATATAAATGTTCAAAGAATTTCATAGCCTTTATACAAGTGTCCTGACTCGATCATTTGTTGAACAAGATACTTAAATGCAGTCCAGTGCAACAGAAATAATGTGTTTTTTACTAAAACTACAAGTGAAAACCACCAAAAAAGACCCATGCAAAGTGTTGCTTTACAAATTTCATCTTTTATTTTTGGTCAAGTTCCTAGACAAGATCTCAAAGCAAAGCTTAGTTGTTTGACCTCCAGTCCTGAGTCTGAAAAGACAGTGGTTCAGTCGCTGAGTGTGTGGTCGTTTTTAGGGCAAGGCAGTGGCCGGCCGCTCTCAGGGCAAACACAAGCAGCGAGTGTGGGTGAACATCTCTCTGTCGGGAATCACCATTACGGACGAGAAAACCGGGGTGAGTCTTCTTTTCTCCCCATCGCCCATTATTCTGCGCCCATTATCTTCTCACTTATGAAGAGATGTCTCATGTTGTTTCCTTTAATTGTGCTTGCTGGCTCCTCTGCAGGCAGTGGTGCTGGAACATGCGGTCAATAAAATCTCCTTTATTGCTCGTGACGTGACTGATAATCGAGCGTTTGGCTATGTGTGTGGCGCCGAGGGCCAGCACCAGTTCTTCGCCATTAAAACTGCACAGCAGGTCTGCAGGGTTTCTATTGAGCTCGCTTCTTTTCTTGCTCTCCATGTCTCTCCCTCTCTCTCTTTCTGACTCTCACTGACTACCACATACACACATACATATTTGTTTTTATGCTTTGCTGGGACACACGCACACACTCACACAATACATGTCACAATGTTTAGTTTTATTCTGACGTTTGATAAGATCATTCATTCAAAAAAACAACCAGCAATGCCATGATTAAAAAGCCGTTTTGATTAGATTCGGTCATACTTTTTTCAATCAGCACTACAATAAATCCACTTAATTAAGACTAATTATGCTCACTTTTGCAGTTGGACAGTTTGGTCAAAAAAGCATTAAAGCAAGTTTGTCACAGTAACAATAAAACAATAAAATAAACCATATTGTATGTTATCTGTTTTATTAAAATAATCAGTACAGGCAGTTATTTCCCACATCTTATTTACAAAAACTATTCTCTAAAGAACAGTCATTTGAAAGGATTTTAGGAAGCCAAAGGAGTTTTTTTCTATGGCGTCATGTAAATAACCTGGGTACCTTTATTTTTGTACGGATCCTTCAGTTATGGAACCAAACAGAACCTGTTCAGAACCATTTTTGTAGTTGAAAAAACAGACAAAATCTGCACACAGAAACAAAAACTCAAATTTCAGCTGCACAATTTAAGAACTGTCGTTATATTCCTACATACTGTTATAACAATATGCTTTGTGATAGATTTACTACACATTTGTTCATTGTAATTAAACATGGTGACTGGTCTTCATTATTCAAAACAATTTTCTGGATCACAGGAATACCTTGACAGATTAAAGGGTACCACTGGCATATTGAGTAAATTAAATTTTTAAAAATGTTTATTGTGACAGGCTGCAAAGTGCCTTAATATACAATGATGCCTAGATAAAGGAGTTCCAACCACTCCGTATTCAGCACCACCAGTATACTGATCACCAGCCTGATCATTTGTAATTATCTTCACTGCTTTAGGTGTGCTTTATTATGCTTAAATGATTCGTACACGAAACCTTAGAACCTTTGAAAGTCCTTCAGGAAGCCTGGAGAACTGTTCCTAATGACACTCGAGTCTGGTTCCTTTATCACAAATATACACACAAGCAGAACGTCTACGCAAATTAAAATTTATATTTTCTTCTTTCTTGATACTCCCCATATTCACTCAAACACACATATACACACATTTCAGGAAACACACTTTAACAGTCTTTGTATTTCCTTTCAGGCTGAGCCACTTGTCATTGACCTGAAGGATCTCTTTCAGCTCATTTTCAACATGAAGAAAAAAGAAGCAGAGGGATCAAAGAAGGTACAGGAAGGCTTTACACAACTCTGTCCCGGATGCTGCAGTTATAATTACCATGGTGTTGTGGGCTTATCACACTTCTGACCCCAGGAAGTCATTCTGATTACAGTGCCTGTGTTAGCATGACCACTGACCAAGAGATCACACTTTACTGCCCTACAGTGACAAAGACAAGTAACTGAGTCAACAGTGAAACTGAGAACCATAACTTTACATTTCTGTTGTTGCTCAGATTGTGAGTACGTAGTGCAAGTGTAGTCAATTAATAAGCTTATTGCTTATATTATTTACCAGTGTTAAACAAATTCATTTAGCCATAACAGTAACAACAACTATTTTTTTTTCTGCCAACCACTGTAGTTTCGCAACAGTAGGCTATGGTTGTCTACCAATAAAACAGTCAAATATTATGCCGCAAACAGCACAGTGTTTTATAAAACACAGTTTGTAATGCTGAGTAGTTGTGGGTGAGAATCCATGGGCAACTCTATACACTATATGGACAAAAGTATTGGGACACACCTGTTTGTCAGGGTTTGGACTAGGCCCCTTACTTTCAGTGAAGGGTAAATCTGAGTCTTTCAACATACCAGGACATTTTGGACAACGCCATGCTTTTGTGGAATTTGTGGAAGAACCTTTTCTGATCCAGCATGACAGTGTACAAAGTAAGCTACATAAAGACACAGTTTGCTGGATGAGTTCGGTGTGCAAGAACTTGACTGCCCCTGATCCTGACCTCAACCCCATCCACACTTTTGGGATGAACTGGAACGGAGATTGTGAGCCAGGCCTTCTTGTCCAAACATCTGACAAGTGTCTGAAAATTCTGTGAAAAACCTTTGAAGAAGAGTGGAAGCTGTTATAGCTGCAAAGAGGGAACCAACTCCGTATTAAAGCCTGTGTATTTGAATGCAATATCATTTACGTCCCTATGGGCATAACAGCCAACAGTCCCAATACTTTTGGCCATATAGTGTATATATCAAAAACATATTGATTCACTCTTTCACTGTTGCTGCTCTTTTCATAGCCACATAACTGACAAGTGTTACATTTTGTGTCCTGATCGTTTACTCCAGTCATACACAGTCTAGTTTGGAGTCAGTTTTGTTTATTGGATTTAGTCTTGTAATGACAAGAGGGCAAGAATGGATCCACATTTTGTCTCAACATACAACTAAAAAGATTTGGGTTTTTTTTAGGCGTTTTGTTTAAAAAATGGCTACCTTAAAAAGTTGATTAAAGCAAACATCTACTGGTAAGTTTACACTGTGCTGTATCCTGTTTATAAAATTAAATGTTTCTTTTCCTCCTCCTCAGGCTCCTCTGTGTTCATAAAAGATTATCTATTGTCATTTTATCCCCATGCAAAGTGTCCTGTTTCCATGCTGAATCTTCTGTTAAGCTTTATCAGGTTTATCACAGTCGAACATCTGCTGGGTTTGGTGTAGTTTGTTTTTTTTACAGCCTGTTATCTTAACCCTCTTACCTATCAGTTTCTGTCTCCTCTCCAGGAAGAAGCAAATAAAGTGGTGGAGGTGAGTGTAGATATCTTCAAGAGTAAATGATCACAGACCAGTCTTACTTTTTATTTTAATTTTAATTGCTCGTTATTCATTGTATTATTTATAATTCCTCATCCACAGAATGGCAGTGAAGCTTCACACACCAGTGACAGAAAAGTGAGTAATTAAGATTTGTATCATTATTACATGTCCGGGTTCATTGCAACACATTTGTCTTGTTCTGTTTAAAACCATACAGTTCTCCTCTCACTCTAAGGACAGTTTTCTTCTGTTCACACTGTGTGGTGTGTTAATGCAAGACAAATGGACACTACGCAAAAGAAGTAAAAAGAAAGTCTGTATTATTGCTACTACTCTCAGTAGCAGTGTCTACATTGTATTGCTTTAATGGAATTGTTTGGCAAATAATCAAATTTACTCAAATTTCCAGCTACTGCAGATGAATTCTATCAGTAAAGACATGTTAGCGGGCTTCTTTAGTTCAGTGCTGAAACTCAGTGGACAATGTTGCTAACAAACAAAGTCTAATCACCCAAAAAATCCAAGATAATTTCTGTAAAAACACCCAACAAAACTCCTCTCAGCCTTCTCGAAATGTACTCGCACAGATCACACAGGCTTGTCCTCAAATTTGCTGCTTTGAGAACACCAGCGCTGGTGTGTAATCAATTGTCATTTCTATAGCTCAAACGTCATACTGGATCTGCGCCACTTTAATGAGGATCTAGATGTGGTTTGATCAGTGTGCGCGATGTTTCAATGAGTATAGTCTGTTGTACGTCTTCGTGTATGTGTGTGACTTTATGGTCGTAAACAGTTTCCACAGGGATTAATAAAGTTTTCTGATTCTGCATCTGAAACCTTTTGGGTGCCAATTGAGTCTTAGCGTTTGAGCGCAAATATCTTTGTTGATTGACTACATTTGGGGTAAATTCATTTTTTGTTACTACACAGTTCCTGTAATACCAATTAATTGTCATAAAGACCAAACCCTAAATCTAGTATGATTACTATCAAGGCACATAAAGGCATTATTAAGGCTGCACAGTGCTAGAACCCTCTTACCAGTTAAGCTAATGGCGTTAACATACAGGAAGTCTGAGAGACATACCAAATGGGGATATTCTGATTGTCCTGTCTCCTTTAAAAAATCTATTCTCATTCTCGCTTCATGAATCACATCCACTCTAAGCCATTTCCATCTTCCTTCAGTGCTGGATCTTAGTGATTCAACCAGAGACAATATTACAGTCATTCTACAATCATTGAAATATATTTCGAAAAGGTTGGAGAAGAAAGGATGAATACTTCAAAATGTATATTATAAATATATAACAATAAATAAAACATTCACAGGAATGGCTGTTTTAGGTGCAATTCTAAGATAGCAACACAGCTCTTAAAAAATGATGTTAAATATCACTTGCCATTATTTCCACATTGTTTTTAGCGTGAAATCTCCTGTGAAGTTCACTGTATTCTTCTGTCTTCTCGTTCCTCACAGGGCGTCGAGCAGCTGGACTTGTTTGGAGACATGTCAACCCCACCAGACTTGCACTCTCCCTCGGTAGGCCTGGATCTAAACAGCATCTTCCAGCCCAGCACTCGAACTCTGGCTACACTATAAACACACTAATAACCAATATTTAGTTTTGTTTACACAATGAAGTAATGACATATTAAGTGTACCTAGTAAATGAACTGAAATCAAAATATTATGCTAACACTTAATGCAGGGGTGTGAAACTCCGGTCCCGGTGCGTCGGTGTCCGGTACAGTTTGATGGTTCTCCTTCTAAGACACATTCACTAAACCTGGAAATTAAATGTCGAGGTGAACCAAGCAGGGTTCCCATGGGTCAGGGAAATCCTGGAATATCAGGAAATTTCAGTAAAGGCATTTTCAGACAGGGAAAGTCAGGGAATTTGATCATTTGCGTGCAAAGTCAGGGAATTGTCAAGGAATTTTGCTAATAGCATATATATATATATATATATATATATATATATATATCATTTAGTTAAAATGCAAAGTATGTAAATCGGTCATATTTCTCTCCAGTATGGGAGACCACGCGACTGGGAAAGAACATGTTGCGAAGATGAAGACGCTAAATAGATCCACCTCGTCTCAACTTCCCATCACTGCGCTTCTCCAGCTTTATGGCATATTGGGCTGCTTGGTTCAGAATGGCTCATTTTACAGTGGCCATTTCTAGATAAGTCATGCAAGTAGAGGATGTCGGAGATGGAGGTTTTGATGCTTTGGTTCATTCAACACGCTGAGCTGCCTCTCTTCAACAGCAATGACATAAATACAGTTTTGAATTCTATAACCCCTTTAAGTTCCCTTTTGTGTTCAGCACCCAAACGTTATATTGGACATTTCTTTATATGGGAGGCCATGGAAATTCTGCTTTTTGGTCAGGGAAAGTCATGGACAAGTCAAGGAATGTTATGTCTGACTTAGGGTGGGAACCCTGTCCAGGTGTTTCTGAGCAGGGATATCAACAAAACCTGCTGAAGTATGACCCTCCAGGACTGGAGTTCCACACCCCTGCTTTAAGTTATCTGCAAAAATATCTATTTCTGTCTTTGAAGTTACACTTCTGATTTACACTTCTGTCATTCTGATATGCAAAGAACACGATCTAACAAAGTTTACATTGTACTGCACCAGCATGCACACACAGCAACTAGTTTAGGGGCAGATTGTAATGAGTTACATTTTTTGACTATGTCAACTGATGACACCTTACATGAGTAATTTAATTCACCAGGCACCCTTCCCCAGGGTATCTCCAAATGAGGACATGATCCTTCTTTATGTCTGTCTAAAAGTCTCCTGGCCTAAAAGAAATTTTGACTAAATATAAAAGTTAGACTGAACTGAAAAATATGACATACTGTAACTTATGAACGGCTCATTTGTTAGTGTTGAAGAGGAGGCTCTGTCACTCTTTGCATGACAGTTTGTTTTAAGAAGAAGATGGAGAGAGGCTTTTTAAGTTCCATTAAGAAAAGCATAAAAGAAAATATTTTGAAATGGAAACATGGTGTAGTATAGTAGAAATCCGTAGTGTTTTGTATATTTAAGGGTTGTCTTTAGTTTCCGTACTGTTCTCTTGGTTTTAACTTAGTATTTGTTTGTTTCTTTTTAATTAAAATGCAATTAATGGGAGAGTTCATGCCCAGGTAACGTCAAAAACAATCAGTGTCTGCACTTCACAGCTGTGAACATTCAGTCATTAGTAGCATGTTCCATGTTTGACCAAATATCTTTCCAGTCTCGACTGGATATGGGTTTTATGGAGACACTCTCATTGGTCTGTGGACATAGCATGTCAACGTCAGTACTTCCAGTCCGCGGAGTGAATGTTTTTCTCACCTCACTGCATGTTTCCATTGCATTGCTGCGCTTTCCCAAACACATAGTACATCCATTCATGTGCCTGCAAGCTTTTTTAGTCTTTATTATGTCATGCCAAGGGAAATGTTGCATAGCTATGGAAAGGTGACGCGTAGCTCTGGGAAAGGTGACGCCTGGCCCTATATGAGTTTTGAAAGCAATTTTTCAATAGTCTCCAAATATAAGGTGGCCCTGATACCAAGTATCTGCTCTGGCCTGAAACCAGCAGAAATGCTAGATGGAGGATGTCTGGAGATTAAAGAATGAATCTGAACTGATTCTGTAGTCTAGCCTGAGATATTACAGAATAGTTTGCAAGACAGAGTAACCTAACCTGAAGTGTGGCAAGAATATCCATATGTAGCTTGAAATGGAATTCTGTCTTTTTTATATAGACGTATTCCAGTTGTTGCGATATAAACAAAACGATTCAGTGCGGTCAGATGTGAATTGTTTCATTGTAGGGAAACTTACAGACTTTCTTTATAATTGTGTTGACATGATTATGAAAATGCGAAACAGAAAATGCACATGACTTCTGAGTTCCATATGTAATGTTGGGAATGATAAAATAGTTTTGCATTAGAACACTCTACACCTTCAAACACATCTTCACCCTGAATGGTTTTTAAAAAATATATATTTCAGGCCAAAAGCTTATTTCAGAATGATCAGCCCCAGACATCAGGCAGTGTATTCAAAATAATTAAATGCGGGAGCTTTTAGAGGCTTTAGACTCTGCGTGTCTGCTTCATCTTTCTATGAACAGTTCTGACTCTTAAAGGGAGAGTGTAATTTATCTAAGGGGAGCAATTCATAGCCACACCTTAACTTTTTAGACCTGTACGGTTGAATTATAACAGGTACCTTGTTTTTCAACAAAATGTTGTAATTAAGTTGCTGTGAAAACAACTTTTGGAAAATCACTTTTAATCAGTACTCAAACTTCCAATATCAGTATCTGGAAATTGTCATCTTTACTAGAGCCCATCGAATATATTAGTGGACTGATAATATAAATGTCCTGACATCTGTTTACTTTCTTGCCCACATAAAAAAAAAATTAGGATTTATTGGTATTCGTTACAACATTTTTATTGGTCAGGTCCTAATCTCTATAGCCGACCTACTACTGTGGCTCCTGTTGTACGTTATGGAATAAGCAAACTGGCCAGTGTGTGAAGAAAGTCTGCTGCCAGTGTAACTAATGACTGTGTTCTATTCTCTCAGGAATCTGAGGACATTCTCTTGTTGGATCTGTCCACTGAGATAGATAGCAACCAGAACTGTGTGAAAGGCAACACCTTTACCGGCTCCTCTTCATCTGCCCTCAGTGTCCAGTCCAGCCTATCGCCTGAAAACCCCTTCTCGTCCCAGCTCAGCTTCTTCCCCACCCCCAGCCATGACCCCTTCAGCGACGACCCTTTCTCTAAAAGCAACGACCAATCAGTGACGGCTGTGATCAATCAGACCTCCAGTCAGTTATTCAAAGGCGAGCCCAAGAACGGTGACTCCGACTACCTGGCCCAGCAGTTTGACCAGATCTCCAACAGGACAGTCATCCAGGCGCTCAGTAACGGCCACTGGCCTCTAGACGGCAGGACAGTGGACACGGGCGCCTGGACTCAGGACGGCATTCCATTCAGGGAGCAGAACGGCCACAGTGGGAAAGTCACACCCAACCCCTTTCTGGAGACCGCGGAGAGAAACCAGCCTGTTCAGAACGGTGTTAAGCATGAGAACGGAGGCAAGCCTGAACCGGCTGCCAAGCAGGCCAAGGATTCGGTGATCATAAACCCACCTCCGCTCAACACAAAAGCTGGCCGGGGAAGGAGGGCTGTGAAGGTGAGCCAGAGGTTCCATTCATTTGAAAGCAAATTTGACCTGTAAGGGGAGTGGTTAGTCATGATGTGATTATAATAATACATACATCTCTGGAAATAAATAAGAGAGCACTGCAAAAATGTTCAGTTTCTCAGGTTTTATCTTTAATAAGCACTGAACTCAATGGCTTTGTCTTAGTTTTTAAGAACTGCTAAAAATATATCCTGCCTGTAAAGCAGCATTGTAAATAAAATGACAAGAAAACAAATGTCTTGTTCACTCTCAAACAAAATGGTGATAATTACCATTGAGGTACTTCCAGTAGTGTTTTACCATCCAACTGGTCTCACTGTGAGAGGAGAGTTCCGATTACAGCAGAGTTTTTACATTTTTCCTCGGTAAATAAGATGTGATTCAGGTAATCACTAATCAGTCCCTCATAAAGCAGAAGGAGGCGCTTGTGTAGGAATTTAACAGCCCCAGGCTTTGAAAGGTTGTCACTCATCGAGATGTTGATTTAAAAATAAATTGTAGTGGTCTCTTATTCCTTCCAGAGCTGTTTGATATAATAAAATAAATCAATGATCAATAAACGTTATATAAATTACTTATAAAATAATGAAATAGACTAATATGAAACTTTTTGTACATATAAGCTAACATTTTATGCTCATCCACATACATCTATGATTATTCTCCCAAAATGCAGAATGGTTTTAGCACATTTAAGTGTTTTACAGTGTAGTTCAGCCTCATATTAAAGACAAGAAATTCATTATGAGCATCTTTTGGGATCGTAAACTGTATAACCTTGTAAGAGTGTAATTCTAAAAACTGTGCTTAAGCCAGGAGTACAAATGAAAGGAAATCAGCCAGGAGTACAAAGGTTTTGGTAGCGAAGTGTCATTTAATGTATACCAAGGCCTCTGAGAAGCCTGAGATTGCATTACATTTAAGAAAATTACAATACATTTAAACTTGAACTGTTTTAACTCTTCAGGCACATAAAATGTCATGCTTCTTACATATTGTTCTGATGACCTGACTCTTTTTTTTTTAATGCTTCAGTGAATGGCAGAAAAATAGGTAAGGACTAATTCAGTGACCCAGTGACCATGTATTTTACTTGATGGGATAGTTTGGCAAAAGGACTTTTATCGCTTCCTTCAAAGGTGATCAGTCAATTAAGACATTGAGTCCAGAAACGCATACCTCACCCGATCAAAATTGTGTAACTAACCATCTCATACTCTGCCATAAACCACACATACATATATGCAGTAACAGCTACGAATATAGATGGTCGTAAACAGATTATAATCTGTGGTTGGGAAACACTGCTTGTTTCAATCAGTTCCAAGTTGTGGCCCGCCTGCTCAGAAGCATTTGCTTTGATTTTTGCCAAGCTGTTTTTTAATGTTTCAGCATGGGTGCCAGAAGCAGCTCTAAGTCTCACCCCTTACTCTGTGTAGAACTGTAATATGGGCAAGAGTTAGCTCCAAACTAAAAACAGAACACCTCTGTCTTACCATTGTTTGTAAAGTGAGGAGAGCCCTCATAGTCCTGAACACACCAGTGTGAAATTCTCTCTTTGCATTTAATCTCTTCACCAAGTGAAGCAGTGGGCCGCCGCCCAACAGTGGGCGTCAGGGGAGCAGTGTGGGGATGATACCTTGCTCAAAGATACCTCAGTGGTGCCACTGGCAGTCCTGGGATCCATACTCATAGCCTTCTGTCATATCACATTACTATTCTATCTGGGCTATTTGATGATTGCCTCTAAATCAACAGAATAAATCAGTAAATCCTGATTTAACATTTGATTTTGTATTGTATATTGGATGTGCTCTGTGACAAAGAAAACATGTTCAACTTGAACGAATGCAAGTTACTGTGCGTTCTGGCATAATTTATCATTAAAAGCTCAGTTATAAATTTACTCTGTTAGTCATTCCACCCCTCCATCCCCTTTACTTGTCTCGAGTGCAAAATAATTGCCTCTACATCTCAGCTGTTGTACTAGAGAAAAGATAATGATTTGAAAATATATTGGTTCGGGCGCCCATGTGTTTCAGTGTCTGATACTTTACCCAAACAAACAATTCATGCACAGTTTTAACGTTTTTCTCTCCCCTACCCAGTCCCCAACAAATGAAAAGCCTGGAGCAGATCCATTCACTTCCCCCAACCAGTCGGAATCGCCATCTCCTCCTCAACCAGACAACACCCCAGTGAACTCTGTCCCTTTCTTCAACAAGAGCTCCAGCAGCTCCTCAGACGCTCTCGCAAGCCTTGGTAAAATCACCAGAACCAGAAGAGATGAATCCTTTGACCTTTATGTGAAAACGGTGACATTTCTAACAGTTTACCACTACAGAAATGCCATTAAAATGTCACAATTTAGCATTTAGAGGCAATGGAGCATCACGCCTGAATACATAATTGATATGACACGAGCGTCGCCTCCTATTATGTGTTGGGTTTTAGCATGTTCTAGTGTGTTACACAGTCTGCTTTAGGTGGATTTTTTGTGTTGGGTTGGAAATATTGAACTGTTGAGGTTTCAGAATTACATGCAAAATCACACATTTAGGGAACGGTTTGTCAAAATATCTAATATTCTGAGTTAGGCCATATGTAGGTGAACAGCTAAGACATATTTAGTGTCTGAAATGTGTTTGTTGTTATGGTGCTGTAAGACTAATGTGAGTAATATAGCATTTGGTAAATATATCTGTATGATCACATACGTGGCTGAAACCATGTAACAAAAAGTAATCTTAAATTACTTATGCGGTGACTGACACAATGGGAAACACTGTCAAGTATAAAAATTGACTAAAGTTCAGACAAAATTCAGATGTCAGGATAGCTACTTCTACTGGTTATAGATATTCATATAGATATTCAATTTTAGTAACTGTGTCAGAAACCACATAGGAAAGTCAACTTAACAATTTCCAAGAGCTTGAGGGTTTAGAGACAATTGAGCAAGAATTGTTTAACAGGTTGTCCCCAGAAGTTCAATTTCATTAAAAGATTTTTTTTGGCCCTACATATCTACTGAAACAGGAAACAGCAGCTCTTAAAAATGTGGAATCTGTTTAACAACACTCTCTCTTATTCTAGGAGGGCTGTCTCTTGGACCCTCATCTTCTGCCTCCACTCCTGGTGCCGCTCCATGGAGCCAGCCCCTCTCCTCCATCCTGCCCTGCACCAACAATGTTACCCAGTCTTTCACTCAGCCTCCAGCTTTTTCTACCTCTCCAGTGCCTAACTGGGGAAGCAGCTCTGGAGCTTTTGGGGGATCCCCCAACCAGCAGCTTCCATCTTGGAACCAGACCACCACTCCTCTTTGTAATGGATCTTGGACCCAGAACTCCACCCTGGGGAACCCCTTCCAGACCAGCATCTTTCCTCCATCTTCAAGCCATATTCCCGGGAGTCAGCAAAGTTCCAGCCCCCCTCCACAGATCCCACCTCGTGTAGCACCTGTTAAAGAGCCCCCTAAGATTAACAGTAATGCCTTTGTAGACCTGGATCCCTTAGGAGAGAGAGAGAAGAGGGACATCAAGGACATGTTTAAGGATTTCCAAATGGCCAAACCACCTAATGCTCCATCTAAAAACGGTGAGAGAATGAGATTATTGTGCCAAATGCGGTTCCCTTATTTACTTCATTCTCTTTTTTAGAGTTTTGCAGAACACATTAATAAAAGTATGGTCATGTTTTTTAATGCAATGTCTTATCTCTACAGAGCCACTAAAAGTAGGTGGTCAAAACTTGTTTGATAATCCTTTTGGAGGTGGAGTCTTCGGAGCACCAACACCTGCTACAGTAAGGATATTCTCCAAATGAACTGGATTATTTTATACTATATATTGACATCTGTCCAGTTATATTATTATTTCCACAAATAAATCTGGCAGTTTTTAGGACATTATTGCAAACCAACTATAAATTATACTGATATACTGGTATACCATACTTTATACAATGTGTATTAAAAACGAATATGGAGGGCGAAAGAAGGAATCACAGTTTTTCCTGACCTGTTTACTTGCACTTCATTTCACAGACTGCTCCTGCTATCAAATCGGTAGGATCTGATCCCTTCAGAGACCCTTTTGGAAATCCTTTTGCGTGATTCCCGTCCGTTCATCTCCAAGCGTCTCACAGGCTCAAGTAAGTCAAGCAAATTGAGGGAACCTGAAGGAATGCCTCACCCAAAACCTGAGTAGGTGGCCATGATATCAGCCACAAAATTATGATTTTATCTCTTTTAATGATAGTATGTAAGCAAAACAGTATTAGCAGGTTGTTGGGAGGTATTTTTTATGTTCTAATGAAAAAAATATATAGTTTTCTTTCTTTAATTAAAAGATGCATTATGCCAAAATTGTAAGTTTCTACATGTACTGCTCACTCTCCAGTCCAGTGGATTGATGGTTTTTTGGGCTGAAAACCAATGCATTTACACCTATCTGCCAATTTGGCCAAGTCAGTTTGCACCAAAGTTGTAAGCTATTTAAATGAAAAAGCTTATTATGTCCACTTTTGACAGCTTATACTGTCAACTGGACTAAGTAAAAAGCAAGATACAGTGTGTTCAGTATGTTTTGATATTTGTTTAAACATTTCGGCGCAAGTTTTTCCTGATTTATGGATTTTACTTATGATTTCTTCTTTGCAGGGGCTCCCCTTTGAAACTCAAGGTCCCCCCCCACAAAGAGTGTATCCTGTCCCAGAGCAGACTTCCCTGATGTCACTGCCATCTGTGGAGAGTCCCCAAACCCCTAAACCTTCATGGAGCCTTCCTCCTTAACAAACACAATAAAGTAGCACATGGCCTGAGATGAACCTTCATGCAGTACTTGACTCCGCATCCAGCCTAAAACGTGTAAACGCTATCTTAACTTACAATGGAAGTTGCTTTGGATTAAACGGCACTACACCAGTGGCGACTGTAGCCACTGCCACTGAGAAAAGCACAAAGTCAGCCGGAGGAGACTAACGAGATCTCATTGCACAATTAAATGTAATGGAAGAAGACTTTGTTGAAGATGACTGGACGTACAGGAGCATGCCTTAAATCACTCTTGTTCCTCATTGCAGTATTATACCTTGTGTTTATTTTCCTTTTTTATGGCTATTTTTCTTTGCAGATGCGTTATCAGTTTGCATTTATCATAGATAATTTCACAACAAACTCGTATTTTCTTAATTGTTATAGGAGTGACATTTCGCCTTGTGAGTTTTGGTCCAATGGGCTTTGCTTTTCGTTAAACCACACTGAACTTGAGCCAGTCACAGAATGTTTGGTTGCCCAGTGAAATATACATCCTATGAATTTGATCTGACATGACCGTACTAGTTTTGATGTTTTGATGACGGACAAATGATGTCACTCCTATGGAGATGGTGGGTAAATGGACAATCTGTTTCTTATTGGCGACACACACTCAGACTTTACTGTTCAAAAGTTTGAAATCTGTCATTCATAATTGCAGTGATCCTATTTGCAATATATTTCTATTGCATTAAAAAGAGTATTTGTAGCTATTTTATTCCACATTTTAAGATGTATGAAATGATCAATCATGTAATTATTTATAAGACAAATAGAGAAAGGGGAATTCCACCATTTTTTTAAATTTCATAATTCAGCCATTGAGTTAGTGTGTTTTGAAATCTCTGTGTAGTGGTGGTGAAGGGAACCAGGGCTCGCAGTCTAGAATTTAGAGATTTATATAAAATGCTGATACTGATATTCATGAAATTCATGAAAAAGACGTTTTCTTTGGGTGCGAATTGACCTTATTACCCTGTATGCACCTCTCTCATAGTAATGTTTGTTGAGAAATTTATTTTAGGCCAAAACGTTACCTTTAAACTGTCCTAGAACCACGTCCCAGACATCAGACAGCCTGGTCATAACCATTTCGTGTAATAATAACGTTCTAGCCACTAAATTCCTCTCACGTCTGGTTCCATCTCTATGATTAATTTCACATCAACCCCCCCGGACTGACTTTGTATCTTAACCATTTTCTATAGAAATGCTTCAAATTTGGCGGAATTCCCCTTTAATTTACCTGACTCGAGATCTGGCCACTTTTAAAACGCAAGGCATTTCTGGATGTCCATTTTATTAGCACGTTGGATGTGATGAAGTGATGTTAGGATCACTATATCTTTCACCTGGAACCAAATTTGGACACACTGATTCCAGATTTTGCTAACGGTGGTACACAGCATTTCATCTCAGCTCTCACTGTTTATTCATTAAACTGCGTTCAGTGCTCCGTTACCCAGAATGTGCTGGACACTTCCTATCCTACTCCGTACTCCTTCACTAAGTATTATCAAGCTATTGCATCTCTTTTCAGATGTGTTCGTTTCATTTAGACGCTGATTAGCTTGCGTCGTTGAGGTAGGAATCGACTCAAGAGCTAAAAAATTGCGTCAGACTTTTATCATTGTACGCTGTCCGAGGAAATCTAGTGCAGGAAAGATGGGTTTTCATCAACCGTTAAGACATTGATCTGCCCTTGACATGCTTTCACCTCAATGGCCTGAATGGTCGAAAGAAAAAAACAAAACGAGAGAAGATCCACTTGTACTGTACTGGACGTTGAGGTGAGCCTTATCATAAAGAGCTATATGCGTGTTTGGAACTGTGTGTACTGTATTTCCGTGTACATATATAAATATATCTACTCTGTTGTGCACTATGCCATTTATCTTGGATGTTCTATAACTGAAGCCAATCGAAGCCGTTGTTGCAATAAACTGGAATTTCAGTGAGTGGGATGTGCTCAGAAAAAATTGTCCTATTTATCTGTAACACAGTTGATATTTGAGTATACTCTGGTATGCCTTAAAATAAAGCAGCGCCTGGCTCTTTAATGTACTTTTGTTGGTGTCACTGCTAGTCATACTTCAATGGAAACTATGTGGCTTGCTGTTCTGAATTCTCATTTTATTGCACACCTGACATTGAAAAGGAAAGCTTTTTAGACCGTGAGGTAAAGAGGGGAAAAATAAATTCATGTTATATTGCTTTTTGGATGAAGGTTGCCAATCAAAACTTAAGTGGGCACATGTGAACACCCTACAGCACACAGTGTGAACAATGTGAAATTCTTTCTCTGCTTTTAACCCATTTACCAAGTGAAGCGGTGGGCTCCCACTAACAGGTGCCATCGGGGGAGCTGTTTGTGGCGATGGTGACTTCTGTGGTATCACTAGCGTTCCCAGGACTTGAAACAACAACATTCTGATTACAGTGGTGTTATTTGGTTACAAAAGTTCTGTCTGAGGTTTCAGCAAATAGTGATTTTTGTTTATTGAATCAGATACAATTAACAATCTGCTAGTGTTATGATTGTCGAAGGCCTGGTCCCTTCTCCTGGCCTGGCAACAGTGTGAATGATTTCGTAAACTAACTGTCCGATTCCAAAAAGCTACTACCAGTTTAATCATATTTTCCCATACATAACTTTGTACATAATAATGTGCAAAAAAAGAAACCAAACAGAAATCTGTTTATGTTTCTGAAATATTATTACAAAATGATATGTAATTATTTGACAATTGGGTTTATAGCTCTGTTCTACTTCTGGTGAACCTGATAGAAAATGCAGGATGCCTTGTAAAGCCATTAAATTTTAGTTTAATTATAATGAAGTAAATGTAACCATTCTGTCATATGTGAACAGCACAGAATTCTTTCTTTGTATTTAAACCTATTCTCCAAGTGAAGCAGCAGGCAGCCAGGAACAGAGCACCTTGGGATCTGTATTTGGGGACAGTACTTTGCTCAAGAGTCCCTCAGGTGCTTAGCAGTCTTGGAAATTGAATCCACAACTTCCTGTTTGCAGGGTGAACACCTTAACCACTAGAACACCACAAATAGCTCATACTTATATTATAATGTAATGGTTAATGGTATGGCCACTATGACAAGTAACAAAAAGAACCTTAATAAGAACTTTTAATAGGTTGAAAAAATACAATGTTTTCGTTTTAAGAAAGCCTCAGGGCATGGGGAAATGAGAGACAATGCAATAAAAGCTCAAATCTGTTATTTGGTCCTTTATTTTAACCATTAAAGCATAAAAAAGCATTTAAAAATTGTTTTCACTAACAAACTGAATTGGGTAAAGATAAACAATCTTCAATTGTGTGCAGAAACACCAGCGAGGTCTTTGGGCCTGAGCTCATCTGAGATGGACCTAAATATAGACCTGGCCTGGCATCAGTGTCGAATTTTTCATAATTGGTCAGATTCCACAAAGCCTCTACCGGTTTACTCATACAATTTTCTCATATATAATGATGTACAACAAAAAGAAACCAAACAGAAATCTGTTGAGGTGTCTGTTATATTATCACAAACAGATATGTAATTATGTGACAGTGGGTTTAAAGCAAAGTAAAAGTGACCATTTTGTCATATGTGAACACGCCACAGGACGTACTCTTTCTTTGAAATTTACCCATTCATCAACTGAAGCAGCGGGGACCTAAATATGATGGAAATGTGTTTTGTGGTCAGATGAGTCCACGTTCTTGTTTGTTCTTTGGAAATACGAATTCCAGATTCTAATTACATTTGGTCCCAGTAGAAGGTCCGAACTGAAGTCCATCTTGTGTCTTATAGCCTTCCCCTATGTCTACATTTTCATATAGTTT
>JBBMFX010000037.1:8640350-8668936 GCA_037832545.1 Rhabdalestes septentrionalis | reverse complement strand
TCATTAGTTACTTTTGTAATGCGTTACTCCACCCCCTGCGTGTTCGTCTCTGTGTCTCTCTGCCTTCCTGTTTTCCTCTGTTTAGAAGAGTGTTCATACTGGTTGCCGCTGTATGGCAGTGCATGTTGTCGTCTAGCAGCTCAGCCTCACTGTATGACGCAGCAGATGATGAGTGGATGCCTAAGGGTCAAGGTGAACCATACACTCGCCGTCCTACACACCGACATACACAGTGTTTCTCATTGCTCATGTACAGATTTCTCATCTTCACACTTTCACTCTCTGCAGCTCAGCGGGGAGCCTCAAGCATGGACAAATGTTTACGGGGTCCTAAAAGGAACAAACCTCTTCTGTTACCGCCGGCAAGAAGATATGGAAGCCAGCGTGCAGCCTTTATTAACTATCGGCATTAACAAAGTGAGCAGTTCTTCAGTGCAAACCAAAAACATTTGTATAAACACATGCGATTGTGTGGAGAGTCACGGTCTAGCTGAGGGAGGCGACGTATTTGTCACGACAATGTGTTTGCTGTCTGTTCAGTTTGTTCTTTCCAGGAGTGAGCAGTTTGTCATGATCTATTCTTTGTGAGTCACATGGAGGTTTGCTGAGTGTATGTCAGGGAGTTAGTCTGCCCTGTGTGTTTTCCATTACACTGCATGTTAGTCTGTCGGGAGAGGAGTGGACAAACCTGCTGGCATTCCAAAGAACCTCTGCTTCCACCTGCTGGCAAAGGAAACCAATTAGTAACTAGTGAAAGACGAAATAGTGGAACTGTGAGGAAGCCTGTAACAGTCTTTAAGTCATTCAGCTCTACAGGGCTGTTAAACTGTGCAGTAGATTGATCATTAATGATTTAAGTGCATACATTCTGTAGCACTCAAATAATGCTAAAGGAATAGTGGAATTCAGTAAAGGACACGAAACAGAGGTCCAAACAAACAGTGTTTTTGATGTCTATAATTCAAGAGTGTGCAAAATGTTCTCACAGTGACATTTGGGTATACATTCAGTTGTCCCCCTCACATTTCATAAAAATTCCTTTGGATCCCCCACATTTAACATAAATAATTAGTTCACCAGTGCTGTTGAATTTTGAATCTTCCACGAAATAATCCACTCCACTAAACCGATAAAATAATACACACGCCACTGGAAATCCGAGCAGCCTGTCTGTGCACTGACCATTCACTTCACTTGCATGCGGCGAGTTGGAGGCAAACCTGAGCAGATTTCCAGTGGTGTGTGTGTTCTTCTATCGATTAAGTGGAGTGGATTCTTTTGCGAAAGATTTATGATTCAAGATTCAACAGGGCTTTCCAAACAACCCCACCACCAACCCCACCCAAACACTGCCACCATGCCCAAACCCCGCCCCCCTTACATTTCAAATGCTTCTGATGCCCCTGAGTATCTGAAAATTGCATCATTCAGTTATATTAGATGAATATTTTTGTTCAGCAATATGGAATGTTTACTGATGTCTGATGCTTATTGTGCTCATACGAACAGAACACTTCATTAAGACTGGGCTGCTGTGCTCAAATATCTGTTTTATGTAGTTTGTAAGTTTACAGATGTACACGACGTGTATCAGAATGGTTGAATCAAATTACTCATCAAGTCAAAGATTTACACCCAGATTTACAAGAGTTATTTAAAGGCAAGTTCTTTAATGTCAAAAAACTGTAATTTAAAATGCATTTTTATTTATTTTTCTCTGACGCCAATAGACTTCTGTCATCTTTACAGTTCAAGTAAAATGTTAATGTGGCAGTAAATGCCAGATGTTGCCTTTATTTGTTCTTGACTGTAAAGAGACATATGTTTAATATTGTGTGTGTGTGCGTGTGTGTGTGTAGGAGACGAGGATACGTGCAGCAGAGCGAGATCCCCACAGCAAAGCTCAGAGCATCTGCATCAGTAACCAGTATGGAGGAGAAGAGGTCACACACACGTTAGCCACAGACAGTCGGGAGGACACACAGCGCTGGATGGAGGCTTTCTGGCAGCAGTTCTTTGACATGAGTGAGTGATCAGATCTGATCTGATGTGTACAGTTCAATGCAAACTCATTACCAGCCATCAAAGTTTATTTCTAAAGAGCTGATGCAATTCAAATGTACCCCCCTTTCTTTTAAACACTGGAAGCAGTGTTAAAGTTCAAGGCTTGTTCAGTCCATTCCTGAAAACTAAGCTGCAATATTAGACACTTGGTTCGTGGTTTTTGTGACATCACAAAAGCCAGTGCATCTGATTATATCCATCTGTTCTGCCTGCAGCAGTTTAGCACATTCACAGCACAGAATGCATTTTAAATGAGGCACAGTATATCACAGGCAGTCAGAACAGGGATAATTTACACACAGATGCTTAGCGGGTAAAACACTTGCCTGTGAGAACGATGACCACAACGTCACAGGTTCAACTCCAACACACACACACATTTTCTACCATTGTGTCCCTGAGCAAGACACTTAACCTTCAGTTGCTCCAGTGTCCAAGTACGTCAACATTACAAGTCGTAAACACACAAAAACAAAAGTTCAATAGGTTGGAAAACTTGTGAAAAAATTTTTTGGGTGTATGAATACATACAAAAATGGTCCTCTGAATATGACCATTTTTTTAAACCTTTTAATAGAGTACATGCAATTTTGGTTTAAGTGCAAACTGTTTATTTGTCATATATGAACTCACCAAAGCACACAATGTGAACAGCACAAAATCTGATTTTAACTGTTTCCCCAAGTGAAGCAGCGGACAGCCAGGAACACAGTCCCCAGGAGGTTTGTGGAGACATTACGTTGTTCAAGGGCACCTCAGTGGTGCCACTATCAGTCCTGAGATTCGAACCCACAACCTTATGATCACAGAGGCAACCTTCTCGTCAGTTTGTGATTTCACTTAAAAGATCTCATTGAAAGTCATTGTGAAGCCAGTTGTCTATAACCTGCAATTTAACCAGCACCTGGCGCATGTAAAATATGAATTTTGTCCAGATAAAGAACGTCTTGTTTCTTGCCATTGAGTGAATGCAGTTAAACAGGCTGAGATTCAGGCTTCCTCGTGATTGGTTGACTGAGCTGCTGTCTCCCTCCACAGGCCAGTGGAAGCAGTGCTGTGACGAGCTGATGAAGATTGACCAGCCTTCACCACGCAAACCGGCTCTAATTACATCCAAACAGGGATCTCTCTACCATGAGATGGGTTAGTGTCACCCGCATCTATCCTGTTTCAGTTTATAGAATAGCTGTGTGGGGGAATATCGTTTATTTTTGAGAAAGAAAAATGAAAGATCCATCCCTGCCTCAGACAGAAGAGATGGAGACCTAATGCATGCGCACTTGTTTTAATTCTGAGTTTTGAACCTCACTCTTCCAAGTTGCTTCAGATAAAATGAGTTCTGACCCACACTGACTTTCTCTGTCTTTCTCTTTTTCTTTGTATCTTCCCTCTTCATCCTTATTTGTCTTTGCTTTGGTTCCATTTCTGTTCATTTCCTTTCCATTTTCCTTATTTCCCTTCTTATTAACCCTGTTTTGTTTTTCTTAATACATTAAACACATCACATATTTATATTTAACTGATTTCATATGACCACTGAGGCACACGTTTTTCCTAACAAATACACATTTTTGGTTTTGCCCTACAACATAAAACCCTATCTTCCTTGTTTCCTCTCATCCTCTTTCTCCTTGGTGGTTATGTTGTCCTTCCTCTCAGCTCCCCCTCTTTCTGCCCCTCTGTCCTGTGAGGGTCTGCTGCTTCAGGATAACGCTGTCTCTGCTGAGATTCGTGCACTGCTCTCCTCCTATTACAGCGACAGGTGAAGTAACTAGCGCGATTATTTCAGGCAGGTCATCTTGGCTGCAGTGGCGCAGCATTGCATACAAACTCATCCGAGTCCCTTATTTGATTAAAGGCTATTTCCACCAGGGGGCAGATTTGGGGGCACAATATTCCACACTGTAATGCATTCCTTAACTACAACTGCCGGTTTTGCATAAAGCCAACAAGATCAAAGTGACACGTGATTAGAATTTTAAAGTTTCTGAAAAGAAAATGTCAGGAACATATACTGGAGTGGTTTGTTCATTGTTCTGCACTGCCCCCATTATTTATATCTGAATTACAGTGAGGAGATACGCTGGCCTTCTAAGGAAGTGCACAACCAATACTCTGAAAGACCAAAGCAAACACAGGGTTGTTATGTCCTGGAGAAATATATTTGTAGTTAAATACTTTAAATCAGATATTCAGAAGACCAAACTGAAGACGACTACTGACTGTAAATATAGAGGTTATACCTCCTGAGATCCAGCTAGAAAAGCACTAGTCAGAATTGCGTATGTGTACTATGGTGCTAATATTCAGGTCCCAGCCGGCTGTCAGGTACTGTCCTAATAAAGCTGTGTACCAGCCAAACTGGAACTGTGTTGTGGTAGAGGTGAGCAAATGGTAGCTCCCTTGTAAGCAACCTCAGTTATAACCTATACAACATGAAAATGACCTTGAATTTAATGGCATATAAAACAGCAAATCATTTAGACTACTTGGAAGCTGAGGCATTGTACATATTTAGTGTGGTAAACAAGCAAGAAGGGTTCCTCCAAGATTGTGATATTTGGTACAGCATATCGAAGATGACATGCTGGTTATACAACAACAACAAAAGAAAGGGCAAAACATGCACCATTCCTGATATTTGTAATCTGTAATCCTCAACCTGTAATGTTGAATAACTGTGCAGTCAAACTAAAGTTTATGGATAAAATAAAGACTGCAACTAAATGAATAAAATAAATGTTGGTCTCCGTCACTGCTAGTAAGTAACATGTTTCTTTGTGTCTGTCCCTCCCGCAGTTATTGACACTTCTGATGACATAGGTGCTGTCACTGACATCCTAGCGAGGCGCATTGAAGAATTTGAGCTTCAGACTCAACTGGGTGCCCCGCCTCACTGGATGTCCCTGTTTGAGGCCGAGCCCCCCGGAAGCCCCCTAAGCCACCGTCATAATCTTCAGCGAACCTCCCACCTCTCCCCTCACTCCCCTCACTCCCCCAGCCCCCGTCTGCACAGCCGCCAACCCCGCAGCCCCTCCGGCCTGCTCTCCTCGGAGGCCAGCCTGACCTCAGACAGTGACAGCCCCTGCAGTGCCAGCCCTCGCTCACAGCACGCCTGGCCACGCGACTTCCCCGCCACCTCCGGCCGCTTCCGCCCCCGCACCCTCTCCCTGGACGCCAAGCTGTCCACCCTCAAGGCCCAACGGGGCTACGCCGGCTTCCAGTGCTCCTGTCAGGCTCCCTCCTCGAGCTCGGTGGCTCCACGGCCCACTCAGACGGCTCTGTCCTGCTCCAGCTCCACCTCCAGCAACAGCTCCAGTGAGGGCAGCAACAGTCCCGAGTCAGACCTGGCCTTCTCCCGGCCCTCGGGCGCCCGGCGCAGCCTGAGAAACCTCAGAGCCAAGCTGGACCCCAGGAACTGGATGCAGAGTCAGGTGTAATCTCCTTTAAAAAAGAGTGTAAAGTTTTCACTTCCATCTTTATTCTGTAGACCGTCTCGATCTTCCTTCAAACCCTGGGAAGAACTGGAACGCCTCAGGCTAAGGACGTGTGGCTGTCCCCAGTGGAACTTTCAACTTGGACCGGTTTGAAGGTGGCAGACAAATGTCAGCGTTCATGGGAGAGGGACAGTTATGGGAGATGGATTTCCTTTTCAATACTATCATGACGATGGGAGATGGACAGTTATTTATACAGCTTGCTTATGTGTACTGTCAGTATACAAGAAAACCTCCACTTCTGGACCTGAGTGTAGGATTTTGAATAGATCAAACAGGATAAATTGGAGTGTTCCTACTGCGTCTTCCATACTGGGCTGAAAGTATTCACATTTTTTCCTCAGCGTGGCCAATTTCACACTTTCCACACTCATTTCACAGCCGTCCTCTTGTGAAATTCTCAACATTCTCAGTTATGCCTTTATAAATAAGCTGCATTATAAATAGAAGCTGTGGTTAAAAATACAAAAATCAGGATTTAGAGCTCCATTAGCAGCAGATGACTTCACTTAGGAGATGCAAGATGTACTTATTAATTTAAAACTGAAGTCTAACCTTGATCGCAAGGTTCTTCTACTTACTGGTATAACAACTAATTATAGAGGCACCTGACCTGCGGAATCTCCATGAAAAGATATTTGTTAGACTACTATGTTATGGGGGCTCTTGTCGCTCATAATTCAGATATGTTGGGGCCTCAAATCCAAGAAGAGTGTCTGTTAATCTTCATGACATGGTCATCGCTCAGCTGTTTCTCAGAAACCTTCGTAAGTTACTCAGATTCGACATAAAATGTGATTTCATTAACTACTAACTGTGATGAATACTTTTTTTTCCTCGTTTTGTATTCCTCCTGGCTGCAGCAGATGAGTTTCTGCAACAAAACTAAATTTTAACAAGCAATGGTCTTCTTTTGGTCATGTTTCTTCCTTGTAGGCTACTTTTATTAACATGAAGGTTTTTTTGGGGGGGGGTTTCGAAATCTTTTTTTTTGTTCATTATGCTAAAAGCATTCTAATCAAACACGAAATAATTACTATGCAAATGTGTTACAAATTTTAAGGTCCTAATTTCCTTTTGCATCATTGGTACAACCACAATACCTTCACTGTCTCCCTTTTACTCCATTGGCCTATGAGCCAGTTTTGCACTTTTCCGATGTGATGACGAGAATGGGAGCGGTTATGATAAATTGTACTGACACTACTGTCAGTGACAAATGTTACATATAGTATGCAATTAACAACTCCAGTAAACACTAACTAATAATATGTATACAGTATTATACAATATATGATCCTCAGGAGCTCATGTCCATTTAGTGCATGAGAAAGAACCTCAACATGTCGCACAAACCAAGAATTGTCATTAGCAAAGATTTGAAAACGAGAGGTTTTGCCCTTTGTGTTCAGTCAGTGAGTTTCAAAGCCATTCTGCTGACATGTATGAGGAAAATAAGTTAGTTGAGGTGAACCTATTAAATGATACTGCTTTCCTTCATTAAGAGCCACCACCTGCTTTCTACTTAAGTCTGTACATTCATTCAGTGTTTCCTCTTGTAAAGTTTTGTAATTTAACAAATGCTTTTGTTAAAACTGTATTTTACCATATTGATTTTGTTATAAATACAGCTATATTGAGATATTTTATCTGGAGAGATCAGAGCTTACTATCCTGGTAGATAGCTTTAAATATTAACCTTGAGATGAGTGTCCTGTCAGTCTGTCTGCATGCACATTGTCTTTGGAGAGGTAACAAATTCATGTAGAATAATAATAGAAAGGTAACTATTAAAAATCATTAAATACGGACTACGTCTGTGTTTCTCGATCTGCGTGTTCATCCCTCGAAAGCCCCTCCGGACACCGTGGCGATTAGAAAAATGAAAATAAATGCCTTGCGTTCCAAGTCCTTTACTGAAGCATCCGAACAAAGCCTTTGATTTCAAATGTTTAATTTCATGCGACAAAATACATACTTTGGATATGGATTCAGTGACAGTGATGATATTCCATATAAAAGAAACAATATGAAAGAAGTGTGCATCTGGTGCTCCGTAATATGAGTGCCCAAACGTTAATGTGCGTGGATAAAAAGGATTCATGCTGCATGAATACAAATACAAATTCACCTATGACCTTCTACATGATATGCTGGATCAGAGAAGAGTGTTGTACTGAACTGTTATGATGCAACGGGAACAAGAAATAAAAAAAAAATCGCCATAAAATGCTGACCAGTAAGCTGTCAGAACCGAAAACAATTTAAAGTTTTTCTGGTCAACCACAAAAAAACAAAAACCAAAAAAAGAGAAAAACTTTACTCGAGGTTGTTGATCTCAAGTCCACTTTCTTTAAACAATACAATAAAGGAATGATAAGTATCATATTTTATCTCAAAGAAGTGTTGGTTAGAAAAGAGAGATCCTCACTGTTACAGTTACTACTCAAACATATATATTTATATAAAAAAAAGATCAAAATCTGCTCAGCAGCACCATAGAACCTTTGTAAGTAACATAGGGAACATCCCTATCACATGAAATAATGAAATTTATACATGCTCTAAATGCTCAGTTGTAATGTAGGCCTATAGTTACCGTGTCTAACATTAAGATTAAGTCATAAATCTGTCAGTATCAAACTTAAAGAAAAGGACGATTGACTTAGATAACATGTTAGAAACATAATCAACAGTCAAACATTTCTGCAGAGGAAAATTGTAGATACTGAAAAGCAATAGAATATCTGTAGACCGTTCGGGTTCACCTCAAGCAACCTGACTCTCAGTTGCCCAGTCTACAGAATGCACAGCCAACAAACGTTTTCTTTCCGAAGTGTGAGGTTGGACATGGTTTACAAAATGTGGTTCCAAATCCCATTCAACCCAGCAAAAGTAAATGTAGTTAGGCTTGGTTAGGTAGGACTGGGTTGAAAATGCAACTCCATTGGACTGGACTGTGTTGATGATTCAAAATGGGTGAATTGCACTAAATGACATCCTTTCTTCCAAGCATGTGACCTTAATCCCACCAAAAAAAAAACTTTCCCAATCCAGTTCCTCATTGGGTTGAATGGGCTCTTGACATTCTGTAAAATGTGTCCAATCTTGCAACAGTTCCTACAAAACAATGTATTTGTGGGCTGAGCATTGACAGGTGAGTTCCTCATATTCCTCATACAACTAACTTTGGCCACGCTCTGATCTTGGACACCTACATTATTCCTGGATCCTCCTGATGTGTCTCTTCTTCCCTTGTTCTCTTAGTACCTCAGCTACAGTTCATCCCATAGACCAGGAGCTCTCTTTGACTCCTCCTACTGGTCAAAGTTTGCCTGTCCCTGAGGGCTGCCATCATGAGGAAGAGCGTCACGAAAAGAAAGCGAAAGTCCTTAGATGGTCTCCACGTAGTTGGCGGGGAAAAGCCCCTTGCGGCCGTCTTTGCTGAAGCCCTGCCACCAGGCTTTGTCCACAGTTTCCACATCGCTGATGATGTCGCCAGGCTCGAAGGAAAGCTCACTTTCATCCTCTGAAGAAAAACGGAGTATTAACATATAGGGGCGATCAAATGCTACATTCATTATCATTATAAACTATGTAAAGGTTATTTATGTCATACGGGAACACACGAAAGCACACAGTGTGAAGAGCACACAATCCTTCCTCTCCATTTAAACCCATTCACCAAGTGAGGCAGCGGGCAGCCAGGAACACAGCGCCCAGGGAGCAGTGTGTGGGGACAAAGCAGTTCTAGTGGTCACACTAGTAATCCTGGGACCCACAGCCTTCTGATCACAGGGGCAACTCCCTAACCACTAGACCACCAGGTGCCCCTAGCAGAACCCACAACCTTCTGGTTGCAGAGGCAACTCCCTAACCACTAGTACACCAGCTGTATCATCCATATAGCTTGATTTGAAATGTGTATAATTTATATATTACTATTGCGTATCAGTTTTTATCCATTTCTGTACATTTCTTCATAAATAAAAGGTGGCCCATGCAACAGAGGCACCTTATTAATGGGCCAGGTGTGTTTTGTGCACCGATCTAAGCACAGAAATATTTCTGCTTGCAGAATGCAGGTACATTAAGGGCACCTTTTCTGTGCTGTCCAAACAGATCACAATAAGACAGGCCTTCAGGGATGTTTGCAGCCACTTGGTCACTTTTAGAGGGATGAGTGATGGAGCTTTCTGCTTGTGCATATGTAAACAATGGCTAATTAGCCAGGTGATTGACAGTTATTATACTAATGTCGCTTAGCAACTGGGAGACGGGCAGAAAAAGCCAGTCTGAAAGAATGTATTCAGTACACTTGCCCATGCTGGTGTCTTTTTGTTTGATGTGCTTTTTAATGTGTGTCTATTATAATAATGTGATTATGATCTATCAAATAAATGTTAGGCACTGTTGCGTAAGATAAGATTAGACACACCTATTAGTCCCACAAGTGGCCAATTTCTGTTGGTACAGAAGAAAATGGACAGTACCAAAATAAGAACAGCAAAAAAAACAGTAGAATAAAGCTTTAAACTATAGTATCTTTAAAAGACTGGAGGTTAAAGTAAAGAGTATAAAATAAGGAATAAGAAAGAAGCTCAGAAGTGAGCAGAGCTGCCGTAACATTCTGCCACTCGCTGGGAGCGTCGGAGGTAGCATGATTACAGTACGAACACTAAAAAGGCAATGCTGACCTGCTTGGTAGTCATAGAGTGCTCGCACACATGGGAGCCGTCTGCCTGGTGATAGCTGTGGAAGACAAATAGTTTACAACACATTACTGATTTATTTCTGGTCACTAAAATAGCTATAAATTGAACGAATAGTGAAAAACAAAATGAGACATTATAGTATAGTGTAGAAAAGCAATGAATGTGGTTTGAAAGCACACCTGTCCATTCTCTTCTATCTGGACCTCTTCCTCTTCATTAGTCTCCTCACGGTTGACTATGTAAGTACACTTCTCCGGTGTGCTCTCCTCAGAGGAGTCAGCATATTCCTTGACTGGATGGGGGACATAAAGTGGACAGTCTTAGAATTCATCATAATTTTCAGAATATTTACATATACTGAGAAATACCAGCTATTAAGTAAAAATGATATATTCCTTTAAATATACATTTTTTGGCCGTTTCTGCATTTACAGTCTCATGATTTATGATGAAAATTAGTGACAATGTTACAATCTACAGCACATGTGTACAGATGAGTAGAAAGAATCCTATAAACAGAAGATTGCTTCAGCATGACCTAATTGTATTTATCCCAAAATGCAAAACTTCAAGAACAGAAGGACCAGGTAACAGTTTGGCAAAAAAACACAAAACCTCTGTTATTCTGGGATATGTAAGGCGTTAATGCTCAGCACCAATCATATACAATATATGGACAACGGTATTGGGCCACATCTCTTAATTATTGAATTCAGGTGGCCCCTTACTTCCAGTGAAGGGTCATCTTAATGCTTCAAACTATCAAGACATTTTGGACAATTCTAGTCCCTTTTCTATTCCAGCATGACTGTGTCCCAGTGCACAAAGTGTGTAAGAACTTGGCTGGTTGCACAGAGTCCTGACCTAAACTGCATCCAGCACCTTTGGGATGAACTGGAAGAGAGATTGTGAGCTAGACCTGTTTAACATCTGTGTCTGACCGGGTACAAATTCCCACAGAAACACTCCAAGAACAGTGGAAGATGTTACAGCTGCAAAGGGGAGACCAGCTCCCTATTAAAGTCTATGTAAATGAATGCAATGGGATTAAAGTTACTGTTGAAGTAATGGTCAGGCGTCCCGATACCTTTGTCCATATAGTGTAACTCAGAAAATTTGTGCTTTGATGTAATTTGATATAATTTTATTTAGAATTAACATTTTAAATGGTGTCCAACCATTGCCCAAAGTCGGAAAAGTGGAGGGTTTTGGTACTGTTGGCTCTAGTTTATAAATGATTAATTTATTGAACATATATATATATATATAATTTAAGACTTCTCAATATGTTTACAGATCTGGTTCTAAAGATTTGGACCATGTTTGGGCTGTCATTCATGTGGGCCAGATCCTGGTTTACATAGTGCTGTAAATACAGATTTTCCATTAAAAAAGGAAAGGGTAGTGTGAGACTAGACTTAATCCCTGTCTGAGAAACTGAACCATAGTGTCCTTTCCTGAACATTCACCACTTATCGGGCACAAAATAGGTAAAAAAGGTGAGCCATTACCTGTACCATTCTGAAAACACACGCCGTTTTGATCTGGCCTATCTTCTTCAGCCACCCCATTCTCAGACACATTCGGGCACATCTCTGCAAACATGACGAGAGAGATGACACTACAGCCACTGGAACCTCAATTTCCAGGCACCACTGTTCTTGTCTGCCCTACCTGTAATATCAGCCTCAATCTCATCCTCCGGGAGATCCACCAGAGTTGGTTCCTCACTGCTTGAGGCTTCAGGCTCTTCTTCATCCACATTTAAAATAAACTCTCCAGTCTCTTCAGCTGGTTTCTGTTTGTGCTCCGGTTCTTCATCCTCTGCAGGTTCCTCCACCTCCACAAGAGATGCCACCACAGGCTGGACTCTGGCTTGCAAGCATGGCACCGTGGGCTGCTCTGGTTCAGCTACATCTGGACAGATCATGGCTGTTTTGCTATCTGAAGGTGGAGGGGAAATGGTGCATGGTTCCTCCTCCTCTTCGTCTTCATCTTCATCTTCTTCAACAAGCACAGCTTTGAATGTGAAGTCCACGTCTGGCTTCAGCTCACTTAACATGTGAGTGTTGGCGACAGGCTCTGGGGAGGAATTTCAAAAAGACCATAGTCTTTTATTTTTGAAGAAATCATTTGACCCATTTTTGATATTTTAGCCTCCACATTTTAAATAAACATCACATTTTTTTTAATCAAAGAAAAATCTTTTATGAATAAGAAAATGAAAATATAAAATTTAAATAAGGTTTAATTTGTCTGGCAAAGGAGATGATCCCACCAGACATTTTTGTTATTGATATTTTTGCTTGCAACTGGAACATACAAGTTGGCCTTAAACTGTCCAAATGGATTATTTTTACATTATGATTTAGATTTCTGTGCATTCAATCCTGTGCAAAATTCGGAGAAAATGGTCTAACTATACTTGTCTATGCAGTAAGAATTAAAAGTAGTTTTTCATTTCAAGTAATACTGGGCAACGATTAAAAGTAGTGTATTGTGCACTTATTTTTAAAGTAATGCTTTATAAACAAAAGTGCAATAACATATGGTTTGCCAACATTATAAATAAATTAAGAGCAGTTTTCCCTTTAACGCAGCTACACGACTGTAGTTCTAATATTTCTTGTAAAACTTAAACATTAATATAATGAAATCAAATATAAAACCAAAAGGTATTTACTTTCGCAAGACATTCTTGTTTTAATTAGTTTGTTATAGAAAAACAAGTTACTCTCAGAGTTCAGGCACCCCATTACAGCCTAAATATGATTGAATATGAAGGTTTATGGTATTCTATTACCCATTTAGAAATTAGTCTGTGACGTGCTGTCCGGGCCAGCACATCAATTACTTTTTTAAAGAAATTCTTGTCATTGTGTCCCATATTTGTATTCTAATGTTATTCTTACTGGATAAAAACATAATAATGATTTGACAAGGCTTTGTCGCAGTACTGTATTTCTGCATAGATCACTGTTTCACTTAAAGTGAGGCGCCGGATCAGTTGTGAAGCACAATATCAGTTGTTTGGTCCCAGCATTATTCTGAAATGTGTCCTTGATTTACCCTTAAACTGAACTGGACTCTCAGGCAGCGGTGCAGTAGGGGCATCGGGAAAGGAAGCAGGCTCCTGCTTGCTAGCACCTGGGCTGGACGATTCACTCTCCAGCAGGCTGGACCGCAGACCTGAAGAAACAGGCCGGCTTGGAGGGGAGGATTGGGGCGCAGGTGGTCTGGAGACTGGTGGGCTGGGCAAAGACGCCACAGGTGGAGCTGGCCGCTGGGCAGGTGATGGAGGAGGTGATCTCACAGGAGTACGAGGACATGGAGGAGATGTACATGGACGAAAGGTGGGACTGGTGGGGGACACTGGCTGATTGAAGGGGCTGGTCGGTGTGCGAGAGAAAGGGGAGGTGAAGGAGGGGCTAAGAGGAGAAGTGGAGCCACTGGTAGCGCTGGCCCGCTCGAAGATGAAGGCCGTGTCTGTCAAACTGCGCTGGTAACGACGGAAGGGAGGCTTGCCTAGATGTTTCATGATGGAAATATTTTATGTTAAAAATGTATTTTAGTTATTAAATCAAACACACACATTCCCCCTAGCCTCAAATATGGCAAACTGACCAAGATACATTTGCCTGTTTCGTGTTGCGCTAGGCTAATTTAGCTAACAAGTGATGGAAGCTTGTGTACTTTCTTTGTGCAAACTGCATGTCCACGTCACACATTTGCCTCAAACAGGGTATTGTTTAGTACTCAAACAGACTTGTTTGTGACAAACTATGACATCTGTGATTGTGGTAATACAGTATATAACTGTATCATCCTTTTATATAAGTTCATAACAGCTAAGCTGAATTTGGGTTAGATTTCATTTTCCCACAACCATATCATGAGCTCTGTTTGGATGGGATTATATTTACAGGGAATTCTGGGATAATAACTCTTTTAAAAGTTCTTCTCTTTGTTTTATTTCCAACTGGATCGGCCTGGATCTGTGTTTTCCCTCAAAGGGTCAATGATGAATTACAGCTTTTCAAATTCAGCCGGTCACAAAATGATGGATGCTTTACAAGGCTCTAAATCTCCATCTCTTACTTTCTACTGGAAAAGTAAAAAAAAAAAAGGCAGAAAAGTGAGAACCTCAGTCTGGTTAAAGTGGTAATAACCACAGCTACCACTTAATCTATAGTAGGGTCGTGGGTACCTGGAGCCAATCCCATCATCGGTGAGGCACCAGCCCACCACAGTAGAGGTCACATTATACTCAAAATAACATTCTTTGATAATGTGATCCGTTGCAAACTTTTGACTGTGTAGAAAATATCACCCCCTAGAAACTCCAGCGATTCTTTTATTTATGTTAATATTTCAAATAATGATTAGAAAGTGTTGGTTCAAGAAAACTCTTACCTGAGCGTGGGGATCTAGGGCTGGAGGAATTTTGGGATGTTGAGGACAGCTGTCTGAAAAATTCCCGCGGGTTCATGGAGCGTTGAGACACAAGCACTGCTGCCTCCTAGTGGAGAAATGAATCCATAGCAATAAGCCAATGGCTATAAATGATCATAAACCGTGTTCATTCAAAAGATACTCACAGCAGCTTTCTCTATTGATTCACTGCGTCTGAGACGAGCCCTCATCTCCTCTTCATGCTCTCTCTGCTGCACCTCCTGTCCATCACACACATACAAGCACTCACTCACTATTCTTACAGGGAAAATCTCCTATTTCAACACAGAATAACGCTAATCCTCACCCAGCGAAGCTTCTCTTTTCTTCTAGATTCTTCTTCACGCTTGGCCTCCATTCTCCTGAGTATGAGTGTATTAACGTTATAAAACATAAAGCGTCTCTCCACTCTTCTGAGAACCTTTACATGGTGTATTTTGATCGGTGTATTTAGAGTTTGTGCAGAATACTGACCTCTGTTCTTCGATCATCTGCAACTTTACATTCATCTTCCTGTCTCTCTCCTCTTCCTCCTTTCTCTCCTGCAGGACTCTCTCTCTCTCCCTGCGTCTCCTCTCTTCCGCAGCCTTCCTCCTTTCCTCCTCTTTTCTTTGCTCCTCCTCACGCTGACACACAAAACACATGTGTTTACATATACAGATGTGCGTGTTTGGCTTACAAAGCCTTGAAGCTGTTATAAGGAGAGTTTTTTGTATGAAATGGGGCATTCAATAAGACAACCAATCAGAACAGTGTCCAAATACATACAGCTCTGGAAAACATAGAGACCATTGCAAAAAATTCTCAGTTTTGATCTTTTAAAGGTGCAAGTATTGAACTGAACAGTTTTGCCTTAGTTTTTAAGAACTGCTGACAACATTCCAAAGAAAATATTGTTATAAATAATGATACCAAAGGGAATGGCAAAACATCAAAAAAAAAGAAAAGATGTTCACACAGTGTTTTACCATCCAACTGCTCTCACTGCGAGAGGAGAATGTGGATTACAGCAGTGGTTTTTCACTTTTCCTCATTAAATAAGATCTGAATCAGGTGATCACTAATCAGTCGCTCATAAAGCTGAGTGAGGAGCTTGTGTAGGAATTTAACAGACACTGGCATGGAATGGCTGTCATACTCATAGAGATGCTGATTTAAAAATAAATAAAGTGGTTCCTTATATATTTATATATTAGTGTTGGTGACAAAAAAACAGCTGTTTAATCTAAAGAGTGGACAATGAGAGGAAATACAGTTTTAGTGTATCTAGTTAAGTGCCTTGTTGAAGTATTTGTATTATTCTTGCTATTTTTTATATGTATATATTCTATATTTCTTTGTAATTCATGCTGTAATTTGAACTACACTTCCCATACTGACAGTATGTTTAGATTAGGGCTACTTTAAATGAAGAAAAACATATTTATAAAAATAGAACAGCTCTTAAGTTATACTTAGCTTTATATTCACAACATGATATGAAGCTCAACATTATAACAGCTAGCTGAAGGGTTTGACTGAAGAGTTCTGACACCACAACAAGGGAATCCAACTGGCTAAATTCGATTTTTGTACACTTTTCACTCAGTTCCTTATAAAGAGATATAGAATAGCATTCTATGTTAAGTTATAGCAAACTGAAAAAGAAATGTTTCTGAAAAGTATGTCACCCCCCATCTGAGACATCTGTGTAATCGGCAATGAGCAAGAAGGTTATGTTTCTGCCGTTTCTACTGTATTTCCTACAGAAGGTTTAAAAGGCTGAGGGCCTGGTTGTACCTCTGCTCGCGCCCAGAAGGAGTCTCTGTTAATCCGTTTCATCTCCATGGCAGCGTTTGTCTTCCGGTAGTTTGTGCCCTGCAAATGGGGCAAATAAGGACATGTATGCAGTGAGACTAAGTCGTCCATGTATCATCGTTTTTCTCAAGGGAATTTCAATGGCATTACATATTGTGTGAGCTTTTAAAGTACCAAAGCATATTTACATTTACCTGACGCCTTTATCCAAAGCGACTTTCACTTCTAACTGCAGGGGACAGTCTCCCTGGAGCAACTTAGGGTTAAGGGTCTTGCTCAGGGACCCAGTGGTGGTGCAAGAGGGTGGATTCGAACCCAGGACCTCATGGTCCAGAGGCAAATTGTACAAAATCGTACCCAGGACCTCATGGTCCAGAGGCAAGTGTCCTACCCACTGAGCTACCTACTCCCCATATAGTATGATAATGATAACGTAGTTAATATTATTTACTTACCACTGTTTCTTCTTTCTCTGTCTGTCTTGAGTTTCTTCTCACTCTCTCCGCCGGCGGCTGCACTTTTGCTAATAGTTCTCCAACCCTTTCTTCTGTCACTTCATCTTTAGTAGAGGCATTGATAAACACATGAGCCTCCTAAAAGAAAGGGAGGGAGAAGGTCACTAAAAATAGCTTAAAATCATTTCAAATGTTTATTTAAAGCAGGTATTTTGGACAATGCCATGCTTCCAGCTTTGAAAAGGGTTTTCTATTCCAGCATGACTGTGTCCCAGTGCACAAAGCAAGCTCCATGAAGAGATGGCTGGATGAATTCAGTGTGGAAGAACTTGACTGACCATCACAGAGCTCTGACCTTAACCTCATCCAACACCTTTGCGATGACCTGGAATGGAGTTTGTGGTCCAGGCCTTCTCATCTGACATCATAAATGCTCTATGGAATGAATGGGAACAAATTCCCACAGAAACTCCCAAAATTGTGGAAAGCCTTAAGTAATGTCATCCAAATACTTTTGCCTCTATAGTGTATCTCCATAAATTGATAACTTCAGTTGGTAAACTAATAATAACAACAATAACAATAATAATTCAATCAGCCCACCCAAAAGTAGTCACCCTAAAGCATTGGCAGCCTTTTTTCCTAAGAGGTGACAATGAGGAAATAAGGACAGCCAGTCTGCACCTGTATGGGTTTGATTTTAGTTATAAGCTCATGTATTTAAAGCAGCCTGGGACCAAAAAACAGGATTTGAGGCCGTTTTACTATGTTCTAGTGAAACAAACAGTCCTGTGTGTGTGGGACTGTGGCTGGAAGCTGTAACTGCTCAGTATGTTTGCTCTCAGGAAGCTTTTCACGCTCTCACACTGGAGGCTGCTCTGTTTGCACTGGCGCTGGGATATCTCACAGCGGCGAGAATGTAAGAGTGAGAACTGTTCTGAAATCATTTTCCTCTCCACTCTGCTGATTCTGGAGCAGTACTAGTAGTTGGCAGTATTTAACACATGTGGCTTTTGAGATGAGCCCTGGCTTTGTTTGAAACTTACATGACAGTAAATTTCACTTGCTTTTCACCAGGGGCATCGTTAGACCTGGGCGTCCGTCTGAATGTTTTATGAAAAGCCTTGGATCTCAAACACAATAAGAATGTGGAGACGTGGCCATTGCTAGAGCAACACCGCCCCCCACCCCCATTCCACACCATTAACAATTCAAAACTTCGGAACCAGCCCTCTTTCGAACTCTGCCCTGTCGACAATCTGAAACTGTAACCCTGAATTTCACAAGATCCTAATGATGCCTCTATAATGCACAATGAAAAGCATCATGTGTCTCTCGATTTGGGGAAACGGGCAATCAAAAAGCTGAACATGCACCACATGATCATGTCTTTCCAACAACTAAAAAATATCAGCATGTTATGAACAAGAAAATGAACAAAGAAGCCCAATATGAAACCAGTAATTGGTTTCACTGTTTAAACACTGAACATTGTTCAAACTCTTCAGAAACGTGTTCTTCTTTCTGTCAGTCTCTCGGCCTATGCACTCACACAGATTTTTTAATTTAGAGAATATTTACCAAAAGTAGGTGCTAAATTGCTGTGGCCTGAATCAGACATGAGAGGAAAATGAGCTAAACACAGTAGAGAAAGAATGTGAGAGCAAAGCTAGGAGTGGACATTACATCAGAAGAAAATATGTGTGTGCTTAATTTGTGCTGGAGCGAGCCGGATTCACATCTGGCGCCTATTTTAGTGGATCCACCACCTTGTTCGCAAAATGAAAACACTCATAACTGAAAAATCATAAGGTTTGCTACACAAACATGAATGTAAAATGTGGAAACAGAAACTAAAATAAAATGCTGTGCATGCATTTCCACACCTGTTTACTGGAAACAGGAATAGTATTAAAAACAACACTGACTTTGTTCATGGCTATTAGTGCTGTGATCGTTCATTCCTCAGCTGAGACAGAGGTGTGCTGGACCAGCTAGTGCCTACAATACAGCAGTAACTACAGGGAAACCTCAGAACTGCAAACAAAACAAAGCTGTCCACTTTAAACTAATAGATCTATTATTCTGGCATTTATGGTTTCAGGTCAAACAAACCACATTCAAAGATGGACTTGTTGGTACTATTGGTTATTTGATTTGTGTGAACACACCACAGCACACAGTGTAAACAAAGTAAAATTCTTTCTCTCTATTTCTCTCTCAAAATTCATTGCTCGAGTGTACCTTAGTGGTGCCACTTGCAGTCCTGGGATTCAAACCCACAACCTGCTAGTTGCAGGGACAGCTCCCTAACCACTAGACCACCAGCTGCCCCATAGTCTGCCGGGTTTCTTCTGTGCTTTCAATAAAGTGCTCCATTAAATAGTTTTTCAGATTGTTTTCCTTTGATTTCTTTGTTCAGGACATAACGCTTGGCGAATGCAATGGTTAATGGTTCAACTGGAATTGTACTTGGTTAAAATAAAATAAAATAAACAGAAATGTGAATCCATATTTGGCAAGCTCATTTTTATTTGTGGGTTCGGTTTTAAAAAAGTCAGTGGGTCAAATTGGCCCTATCATCCCACCACCACTGGCTTGTGCTATTGATTTATTAAATACACATTAGATGCTGTTGTTTAGCTTTGAGAAACCTATGTTTGAGATGCCCCACCCCCTGTGCTTGCTGTATCCATTGCTGTTTGTGTGTGTGTGTGTGTGTGTGTTTCTGTGTGTGTGTGTGTGTGTGTGTTTGTGTGTGTGAAAGGAATTAGTAGGGTTGATAGTGTAGGAAGTGACCATATAAGACCATATAAGAACTCACAGTTTATATCACATATGCAGGCACGCACATAAAATATTTCAAATTCGTACATAAACACACACACCACATTGAATACAGAAGTCTATCAGATTTTGATAGTAAAGGCATCTGTTAACAGGGACAAATAGTGGAAGTTAAAAGGTCACAGAGGAACAGGATTAAGTTGATTTCTGATAGTTTGCATATCTCTGTCTGTCAGACATGTGAACTCATTTGTATTTTTAACAGTAGCTCTGAGCAATAAATACGTAAATGTCTCCAACATCTCTGTGTATACAGAAGTGTTTCACAGATAGGAAGTTACAGTAGGAAGCTGTTAAACCGATAAACATTAGATTTAACATGTGGTAATCAAATCTCCAGCAACTAACTGCATACAGTGCAGAAGCGAAACATGTAATATTATCTTACTTTTCCTCAAAAACCTTGAAATAAACATTACATACCTTGTGGTGTCATGGCATTTCAGCCTACATCATCTAAGTTAATATTATCATTAATTATAACTGATTATTGAGAGAGTCCAAACTTTTGAATATTAGTGTATTTTTTGACTCCTCTGAGAAACTGTACTTGGAAAGCCCTCGAACACTAAATCAGTAAGACTTTACACAAGAGGATAATATCGCTAATGGCTAGCAAAAGCTAACAGGAGTTCCAGTACCATTCATTATTAGCTATATTTGCATTTCTATGTGAACAGATCCATAACCAATTCATTATAAATCAGTACACAATGCCAGGGTTCCCAAATGGTATGCTCTGGCCTGGGCGCAGGCTAGGAAGAGTGGGGGAAGAAAAAAAGGGCTGTGGGTGTGCCTGAGGGCCTCACATCACTGAGTATTGGCCGCAGTTCAAGGCCTGTTAAACCACAGCTTCAGAATGGATTACTGCACTGCCAGTGCTAGCACACAGCAGGCCCGGGCTGCTCCTTCCACACCCACTTCTTTCTTCATGTCTAAAAATCCTCTTATCCTTCTCACAGAGACGGCACTGAGGCTGGAGAGCATGGACAAGTCGAGACCAACGTATATCCATGTTATCCAGCGTCCAGCTTATCAAGAACAAGAGGTCAAATCGAGGTTCCCTCCTTCCTCCCCTCCTTCCTTATTCTTTCATCCTTCTCTTGAAGTAGGAGGAGAGCAAATGACTTAACTCTGTTATTACTTGCCTAGATGTCAGTGTTTAGCCTGCCGACGTACAGCACAGCCCCAAGGCTCTGCTTCAGTAATGCCAACAGTTCAAAATATTAGTTCACAGAAAAGCACAAAAACAATTTTGACTTTACTCTAAATCTGGTCTATCAGTCAAAACATGTTGGATGTCAGAAATTCGCTCCATTAGTTTTGCACCGGAGCGAAAATGCACAGGCATGAACCAATAATGTTTGAATACAGAGCCGGAACGCCTTCATCATCATACACATTTCTATTGATAACAGTATGTCAGAACCCACAAAAGTGAGTCAATTTGAGATTACTTGTAATATTTAATGATTTAGACACACAGTTGGCATGATGACCAGTTGTGGGATGTTAGCTTGCTGGCTTCTAATGTCGGCCATATTTGGGGTTTAAGGAAAACGGTTCTTAACCCTATGTATTTTTTAAAGATTGCATACAAACTAACCCCATATAGAGAAGCTCGCAGTAAAAGTACTGTCTCATACATGGCTTGCCCCATGCGGCCCACAAAGCAAACAGTTCCTGTAATTACTGTAATTAGCTGGTAATTCCATCTTTTTGTACAGGAGTTGTTTCGTTTACTCGAGCAACGCAGGAGTTTGTGGCTTCTTTATAAATCAAAGCACACCTGCCATAGGAACCTGGCACACATGACAGAACCTCTGCTAGCCGAGACTCGCCATCCTGACAAGAAAACGAGGGGAGATAAAGGAAGAGATCGAGAGACAATAGACAGAAGTGACTAAAGGGAATTGAGCGGGCGCTGAAGCGCATCTTGTCAATCCTGTCATTGATACTTTTTGTGGAAGAAGCCAAAAAGCAAATAATGACAAAAAACCTGGATTTAATATCCATCTATACTCTCCCCACCCGCTTGTCAAAGAATTGGACATGGATATTGAGTTTGGCAAACAGTGCACTGCCTGGTGGGGATGTCTTAGCATGTTCTACTTGGAGTTCACATACTGAAGCCCATGCAAAAGTTTAGATGGTGCCTAATACGAAGTAGTGAAAGGAACACAGAGGACTGAGGTTTCGATTCTCTGTCTGGGAAAGCACACCAATAAAAGCCCTTAGGTATAACCTCCAATTGCTACATTCATCTACTTCTGTAATGTCATTAAAGTTAACCTGATCTGCCAAATTTTGCTAGCACCTCATATTTCAACATTCACGACTCTCTCTAAAGCTTAAGGGGGCTATGTGGGGTTTGATTTTCTTGTCAAGTATATTCAGTATACAATAGATTAATACTGAACGCACTCACACTTACTGTGTGTGTCAAGGTACGTCCCAGAACCATGACACTCCAAGGATATGAACCATAGCCTAAGAGGAAGTAATGATAAGCTGCATTTTTACAGAATTTCTGAGCAAATGTAAAGAAAATGAGCAGTTTTTTAGTAAGACACACTCAGAAAAATGAATCATGGCATAGTTTAGTTTTAGGTATTTGCATCTATTTGATTTTATTTAAATAATTACATTTTTAGAATGTATTTAAATTCCTCAAAATCAGCATGAATCTGTTAATTGTGAAAACAATGAAATTGAATCAGTTAAAACTGATGACGAGCTTTGGATCAAGCAAGATTCATTTAGTTAAGGTTTATGAGATTGTTTACATCAGGTTTATTTAAAGATAAATCTGCCATTGTTTATTCAAATCACATTGAGTTTATTGGTATTATTACATAATTTTCCATTCTTAATTGTTTCATTTACATGTGACTGACAAGTATGCAGCACAAGTATATTGGCCTGTTTCTGTTATTTATAAGTAATTCAAATAGATGGAAATTTTATATGCTATTGAAGTACATAAATCCTTGGAAATGGGCCAAATATTTCTGTGAGTGCAGTTCTTTCTCTCACTCCGGTATTACTCTGTTACTGCTCCATTCCTCAAGGCCTGTAACACACAAACTGATATACAGTGTGGCATAAGTGGCACATGGTGCCACTCATATATCCAGCATCTGAGCTGCAGAACAGTCGAGGCCTTTACTAGAACCTCTCAGAACCCACAAGTAAGTTCTGCTCATATTTTGCAGTCAGTCCTTTTTGCTGTGTGAAATGGTAATGGATTTGTTTGATCAGGCAACCTTTCAGGCATCCACACCTAAGAAAAAGTGTCAATATCCACGCAAGACAGCCTAATGCAGTCAAGTCATGGGTACAAATCTTTTTACAGAATTTGAAATGATTGCATGTACTTTACAATGGTCCAAACTGTCTAACATCACTTGTTGATTTATCCTACACTACAAGTTAAGAATGTATTTCCCATCTCCCGTAAGGTTAATTTTTCAAAGTTGTTCTGATAGTGGCAACATGCTCGCTGTAGAACCTTTACCTCAGTCTGGTCACTCAAAATAATATAAATATCTATGCAGATGCTCAACACTTGACAAGAGTTTGGATTAAACAATGGTACATCCTTGAGCACTTTCAAGAAGCAGAGATTTATCCTTGATCCGTGCTGGTTTATAGCTGCTGTGCCTCTGTTTTCCTGAATCCCTGACATCAACCACACCTTTTGGCCTCAACAGACTCTTTCCAGAGCTGCCAAGAACAATAAAACACCCAAGATAGTGCCTTAAGTCTTCAGTAATCGTCTATTAATTCCAGTTGCTGCTCCAAACAATGCAGACAGTCATGACCTCACCCTCATTCTCTGCGTGGTGAAAGCCGCCTTTATTCTGGAAACTGCAAAAGGTGACCGTGTGAGAGCAGATAGCAGGAAGCGGACTGGAGAGATCTGGCAGATGTTCATGCATGAGAAGAATGCTGCGACTGAAGGCTGAGTCAGGCACACTTGCAGTACTGGACAGTGTCACAAGTCACATGCAAGCTAACACTAAGCAGATCCCACGGTAAAAAGTGATCTCTAGAAAAAGTCTTTCTAATGCGTCAGGCTAACAGTGCTTAGTAATGGGATGTTCAGTTACAAAAAGCATGTCCAAAGAGGCTTTTCCTACTGTTTAATTATCTATATCCTTTTATAGATAATTAGACTTCTTAATCTTCTTTATCTATATTAATAAGAAGTGTGCAATGATGGTGATTTACCCCCTACCTCTAATTTAAAACACTGGTGTAACCATGTTAATTAAAGCCACTTGGAACAGTCTGTCCGAGCCTGCTGTGATCAATCGATCTATCAATCAATCGAGCTCTCTATCTATCTATCAATCAATCGGGCTATCTATCTATCTATCAATCAATCGAGCTATCTATCTATCTATCAATCAATCGGGCTATCTATCTATCTATCAATCAATTGAGCTATCTATCTATCAATAAATCAATCAGTCAGTCGGTCGATCGGTCGGTCGGTCGGTCGATCTGTCTTTCTGTCTGTCTGTCTATCTATCTATCTATCTATCTATCTATCTATCTATCTATCTATCTATTTATCTATCTATCTATCAGATGTTGAAATGATTTAATGAGGAATTGTCATTTCTGTCAAAGATCCTAGGATGTTATTGATTTGTAATTAATTTAAAAGGTCACACTATTACAATAGATCAAGCAACATTACGTGTGAATAAAAGGTAAGCATGGTGGCAAACTTGTTGACAATTTCAACCAGTACATTTTATTTCAATTAGCTACAAAATCATGGCATTGCTTGATAGTTTAGAAACAGACTCAGCTTCACAGAGACTGTAGAAAATGTCACTACAGCTGGCTGAATGGAATTTTGCCAACATTCTGCCAAGCCTATCCGATCCCACGACAGTAGCTACACAAGAATGCATGGATGTGTAATTTTTTTTCTCTGTAATATATTATCTGATTACTGGCTTCGTCTGGTTTCCACTCATTTATCATCGCCACCTGTTTTGCATTATGAACTCATTTACTACCCTCCCCAGGTTCTGTTCATCATTTGCAAAGCCTCTCTCTGGTTCCAGTTGAGTCATTAAGTCAGGCCCAGGCCTAGTGAATGGTGTAGCTTTTTTCTGGTTATCCTGTTCTGCTCAGAGCTGTGTATTAAATTTCTTATTCTCTTTGACTGTTGTGTGATAGACTATGAAAAAGGGGCAAAAAGAAAGCAACTGATGTTAGCTGCATGATAGAGCTCGACAAAAAGGACAATCGTAGACTCAACACATCTCTAAGATGTCAATGTATTGTTGCCCCCAAAGTAAACACATGTGCCCCAACAAACAAATTGGAATGGGACCTCACTAAGGAGGGAAGCCATGATGGGTCCCACTGCATATATTTCACTGCATGTCAGAAGAGAGGAAGTGAGAAAAGAGAACAAATGACATTCCTCGCATGCCTATGATGTCGGCCGGGTGATGCCTTTATAAGGCAATAAAAATACGAGGGACCCTGTGTGCGTTCGATAAACTCATAAACCTCGTCTCTGTGATTATGGAAATGCTAGGCAAATATTGTCTGGATGTTGAAGCTATGGGAGACGCTTGGCTGTGTCAACACCATCATGAATCCACTCACAGCTTGTCGTCTCAGGACTGTTCTCAGGACAAGAGTATGACCAAAAAATTGCCTTTTCTTATGGGAAATTCTGCTGTACACTTAATTGTTTGGAGAGGAAGGCAGGCTACAAATACTGATCTTTTAATGGATAGTCAGAAAATATCACAGGGGGCATAAATGAAGAACAATATATCCCGTACCCTATTGGTGGCCAATCAAGTATTAAAGCTATGTGTGGTAACAATAGGATTTGGCCAAAGACAGATGACTGAGAAGAATTCCTAAACAAATTTCCAGACAAATACTAGTTTTTTGCTTTGTCATGATCTGATCTAACTGTGCATCATTCAAAAGCAAGGATTTAAAATCAGACATTTCAAACCTCACTACAACAAATGGGGCTCTAACTAGGGCTCTAACTGGGGCCCATTACTCATATATTTTCTCATATTTCTTTTTTTTTCTTATCCCTCCTTATTTTTTCTAAAGCCTGCTTCATATTAATTGAACTGTAGTATGTTATACCCTAGCTTCTTGCTTAGCTTATTTCCCCAGCCAAACTTCTACTGAAGCTACTACAGCTGATGGTAAAATGTTTAAATGTTTAAAAATGATTAATTCATGAAGTTTAGAAGATATATGAACAGGTTTTATGGCGGAAATGGCATACACGTATGTGCAAATAATTGCTCCTGTTTGTGGTTAAAACTACATTGCCACACTGGTAGAAAGTCTTTTGTCGATAGTATCAGTCGAAATGGATGCACTAACAAATGAATTATTCTGTTGTGGAAAGTTTTACTGGGGCACGGCCCATAAATACTAGGGTATGTGTCCCAGAGAAAGGGGTCTAGTAATGCCCCTGGTCTGGTGTCTCAATGCATAGAGACCTTCAACAGCACAAGCATCAGATGTCTGATGGTTGTGCTGTTGAAGGTCCCTTTGGATTGAGGCACCTGGCCAGGGGCATTACTAGACCCCTTTCTCTGGGACACATACCCTAGTATTTATGGGCCGTGCCCCAGTAAAACTTTCCACAACAGAATTATTCATTTGTTAGTGCATCCATTTCGACTGTCTTATGTTGGTTGTGTTTTTTAACATTTGTATAACATATCAAACCTATCAAAACGTATTAAAAAGAGTCTTTGTCTTTGGGACTCTCGCGGCATTTCGCAACTCAGAACAGTTCCGATTAAATGATCATAGTTTCCTCTTCCTCCCTCCCATTCTCTACATAACGCAAGAGTGATTTTGTTTGTTCTGTGCCTGTCAGTGGCACTGCTCAGTTCAACAATAAAGCACGGAGAGGAGGAAGAGACGGCCTTTGCTGTGACTGGCACGTAAGTAATGAACAGTCACTCCACAGATTTAGACAGAGGAAGGAAATTCACTGCTAGTACGAAACCGGCTAACAATAGAAAGTGTGGTTGCATTTTGGAGGAAACACACCTCTCCAAATGTCTTTGTGAACAGCTAAAACTATTTTTGAAAACGTTTTAGCTGCAATTATCACATACAAACGCCAAGGAGGCACTTGGGTATTCACTTGGACAAATAGAAAAATTTCCCTTTTGTCCCACCAGACTATTCAAATAGAGTCAAAACATTTCCGTTTCTTGCTCGACAAGCACAGCTTGGTATATTTGTCATGTAAAGGTTAAGGCCAGATAACTGAATTCCATTTTCATTATCATCACAGTGTACTAGACCAATGCCACATACATGAAATGTCATGCATAAACACAGACCTTCATGCTCAAACATGAAGCACACCACGCAATTGCTTTGTTTAATGTTAAAGATGCAGTATCAATCTTTCCACTCTCTCAGTTCAATGAATTGTTATTTCATCCCCAGTGAAGAAAGTACACTACACAATGACTACACTATCAACTCTCGTCTCCTACTTCACTCCCTCTTTCACTGCAATGTTGATGGCATTTGTGTTCTACACTCGTAGGCTTGTACCATCTGCATTATACACAAGACAATAGAAGTTTCCATCCAAACCAGTGACAGCAAACAAGGCCCTTAAATGCCAAATACATGCATTGTATCACTGTATCAGCTTCAAGAACTGCCCCAAATTCAGTTTCCTTTCTGTGGTTCTAAGGTTGTGGCTAATATATGCTTTGCACACTGGGGCACAGTCATGCTGAAATAGAAAAGGTTCTTCCCCAAACTATGTCCACAATGTTGTAAGCTTGGTGTTGTCCAAAATCTCTTGGTATATTGAAGCATTCAGATTGTCCTTCACTGGAATAGTTGATCACCTGAATTCAATAATAATAAGGTGCATGCGGACATCAGATTTGGATCATGGTGCAACGGAGGAATGTGTCATGATCTGATTAATCCTTTTCTTTTACATAATGTGGACCCCCCCGTGTGCATTTGTGTCATTTGCCTTGAGAAGAGATGGCACCAGGATCCACTATGGCAAGAAGGCAAGCTAGCAGAGATAGCATGATGCTCTGGGCAGTGCTCTGCTGGGAACATTTAGATTCTGGTATTCATGAGGTTGTTACTTTGATGCATAACATCTACATAAACATTGTTACAAACAAGGTAAATCCCTTCATGGCAGCAGTGGTAAATAATGGACCTGACCTCCTTCACTAAGATAAAACAGTCACACTTCAGAAATTGTGCAGGAATGAACTATGACAAAAATTTTAAGCTGGTGGCCTATAAATTCCTCAGCTCTCAGTCTGATCAAGCATCTGTGGGTAGTACTTGATAAACTTGCCTGATCCATGGAGGCAACATCTTACAACTTAGAGGTCTGCTGCTATCATCTTGGTGACTGTTACCATAGCACAGCTTCAGGGGACTTGTGGAGGCCATGCCTCGACAGATCAGAGCAGTTTTAGCATCAGGCAAGCCAACACAATATTAGGCAGGTGGTTTCAACAAATACAGCATCAAGACTGTAATTATTCATTTACAGAGAAGAAAGCAAGAGAGCAAGAGAACAGAAAGCCCACAGAGACACTGGACATTCCAGGAGGATACAAACACAGGATGTATATGAGAGGGAGAGAAAGGGGGGGTTGGATTAGAGAGAGAGAGTTAGAGAGAGAGAGAGAGAGAGAGAGAGAGAGAGAGAGAGAGAGAGAGAGAGAGAGAGAGAGAGA
>JBBMFX010000037.1:8616971-8627688 GCA_037832545.1 Rhabdalestes septentrionalis | reverse complement strand
GAGGTGTGGTGCATGAGATGTTACATTATAAGAGAGAACTAAGGCTAATTCACCAAAAATTGAGAGTGGTAACCAAGCATCATGTGAATATTGACTGCTTTGCATATAGTTAATATCCCCAAGGTGGATTATGTAAGAAAGCTCGCTCTCGAGAGAGAGTTCGGGAAAGGAAACTGCCAATGTTTCTAAATGTGAAAACTGTGTTTGGAAGAATGTTTTGAGAGGTGGGGTATAGAAAAGATATTTATCATTTCAAGATATAACAGCAGCAAAACTCCTGAAAAATCTGAAATCAAGCAAGTTTTGTGTTGTGAGGATCTAAAATCGGGAGGTAAACTGTCACAGAGCATATGGCAGCGCAGAGGGAAGCACATGCAGCCCTTCAACCCGAATCCTTAACATCATTCTAAATATCAATTCAGTAATTCACTGCATAGTGCATTGCATATGTGATTTTCTATCCTTTGGGTAGAAGTGCATTCTGGCTGGCCTGTAGAGGGCATGAGCGTCCTTGCACATTGCAATACTGCAGGGTGGGTGTAAGCCTTTTGTGTGTGTGTATGTGTGTGTGTGTGTGTGTGTATTTGAGTGTCCATCCGTTGCACAGATCCACCTCTCCCACAGTCCAACCAGCATGATCACAGCTCTCACCCTAAGCATGGTTTCCACTCAACTCAGCAAAACAGAGCCGGAATCGCTCCATACATAAGAGGTGCAAAGCAAAGAATGCAGCATAAAAGATAAGAGAGAAGGCTTTGCTACATGTCCACAGGCACTGACAGTGGAGAGAGAAATATAGTGGTCGGCTGCCTGGATTGTGTGTGTTTGTGTGTATTTGTGTGTGTGTGTTGTGTTTTTTTATTTCACAATTATCCAAAACCTAAAGGCATTTGTTAGAGGCCCATCTTGAGAAAGGCAACAGGTTTTTTTTTTCTATTTAAAAATCAAAGGCACAGGTAATGCCAGGACAGCTCTTGAGTTTTCTACTTTAGACGACAAAATACTGAGCCCTATGGAACATTACTATTGCAACCTCTTGGACAAAAAGTGGTGAGGATGGTGGATGAGTGACCTAGCAATGGCAACAAAGGGAGAACTTTTTAAAAAACTGATCCACAGGGTGTCCCCCTAAATGTAACACTGATCTGATCTTTTGTTTTTACATGGGCTCTTGATTGAAGATTAATCTAATGACAAAAGTGCATACCTGATTCTTAATACAAGCTTTACTCATTAACGCATGCAAACATGTTTTGCAGACCATTCCTCGTGCACGGTTTCTTTTGTAAATGTGCAATTTAAAGGCAATTGTTTTTTAATCTGAATTTCATTTTTCAACAATTTGGGCTAAAGTGCATAGGTTCTTTAGTAATGATACTGTTAACAAGGGCCTTTTAACTGTTAGTGCTGTTAGTGCTATTGAAGAAGTCTCTAATAACACATCTCACATCTTGTCACACCTTTACCTATGTGGTAATGACAGAAGAGACTGCTCTAATAATACACATACAAAATCCATAAAAGCTTTCCTGGACCATGGAAATACTCCCCCCCCCCACCTCAGTTCTGTCCCAAAATCCAAAATTAGCAAAAGCATCACATTAAAGCACGTGGTTACTATACAAAAACTTCAGACACCCTTCGTTCACAGACACCGAACACAATCTGCATCGAACTAAAAAAATATATAATAATAACAACAATGAAAAAATCCACTGTTTCATGGAAGAAAAGTCATATCATGCTACAAAATGTAACTTCTTTTTCAAAAGTTTAAGTTTAGAAACAGTCAATGTCATGCACACCAAAGGCAGATCCAGTCAGAGAGAAAAAAGTGCAAGGGTATACTGAAAAAAGCAGAGGAGGAAGAAGAAGGAGAAGAAGAAGAATGAAAAGAAGAAGAAGAAGAAGAAGAAGAAGAAGAAGAAGAAGAAGAAGAAGAAGAAGGAAACAAAGGAGAAGGGGAAGAAGAAGAAGAAGGAATATAAGAAGAAGGAGAAGAAAGAGAAGAAAAGGAGAAGAAGGAGAAGAAAGAAAAGAAGGAGAAGAAGGAGGAATTTAAGAAGGAGAAGAAAAAGACGATGAAGAAGAAGAAGAAGAAGAAGAAAGAAGAGAAGAAGTAGGAGAAGAAGAAAGAGAAGAAGGAGAAGAAAAAGGAGAAGAAGGAGAAGGAGAAGAAGACGCTATCAAGTGCTATATAGCCCAAAATCACCAAGGCAACAAAGCCATTCCATCCCCCACTACACTCACCCAGGAGATAACACAATAAATTTGTCCAAATAAGCTACTGACAGTTAATCTTTGCAGTATGAAATGCTTCCTCGCATCTCTTAGATGCTTAGGCAGCAGGTTAGCTGAGTAAATGTAAGCTAATATCCTGTTCTCCACAAATAAATTCAGCCTGTTAACATGAATTCAGTTAATTATGTTTCAAATAGGAGTGGGTAATATTAGGTTATCATTATTGTTATCAGTAGCAATGTCAGTTCTGTGAATAGTTGACCGATGTAGAGAGCATTTGATGAGTAATCCTACACAAGCTATTTATCACAGCACTATTGTAATTTGACTTTTTATGCATTAAACTTGAAGCTACAAATAAACTGCCTGTATGAGTGAGATCCTGCTGGTGTGGGTTTCCTCTCTTTCAGTTGTAAAAAAAACCCTTCCTAATACTTCCCTTTTGGGAGAAATTTGGGACTGCTAAACAAGGTTTAGGAATGCCCTGTGAATTTTCTTTTCATCATTCATAAAGAGGTGTTTCTCACACATCTACCAAACCTGGTGGTGCGTCAGGGTAGGAAACTCACCAAACTGTGCAGGATCAGGGTTCCTCAATACGGACTGAACTCTAAGGCAATTACTAAACTAATTCCTTGACAATATTTTACTTGTTTTATAACTGAGTAAACAAGCAATTATGAAAAAGTTATTATGATAAATTACATCACAGTAGGTCTCAAAATGCATTTTTGAGAATATCATGGATATTGTCAGTACTTATAGAACAATCTTCATGATTCAGTTCAAAGAGAAGACTGTTAGTTTGGTTTAAATAGGTTTAGTGCAGCTCAAAATATAAAAAAACAAGTCACTGTTTTCATATTTGTAAAAATGTTTTAAGTGTGCCACAACTTGCTCTTTTAGTCTTTTATGAAACGTTAGAAAAAAAGATCATGATTCCCACGATTTAAGAAGAAAATAGTGTATTTTGACATATCGCCCACACCTATTTTCATAAAGAATCTCAAATCTCCAACAACATTTTGGTGAAAATCAGAGCACCAGGCTCTTGAGTTTTCTTTTTTTGTTCTTTCTTTTTCTAAAGATCTGCCTCATTCGCACCTGGGCCCAGTGAGATTCTCTCACGCAGCTATTTTAGTAGCTGTTGATGATTCCCACATGTCTCCACGGAGGAGAAAGCTTTTCCATGTCATACATGCTCAGTTAGCTATCACAGACACCTGGGTGCAGCCTTGAAGGGGTGAAAAAATCTGAAAGTCAGAAATAGAAGAAGGTGCCACAAAAACAAAAAAGAAAAGGAAAAAAATTCACCCAACATTTTTGCCACGTTCACATTCACTTCTGAAACTGCACTCCTGTGAAACGCTACCTACACAATCATGCCTCATAGGGTAGCACATTTCTCAACACATCCCAAGCAAAAGGATAACTCCAAAGATCAGAGCGGGTCTGTACTATACCTACATTTGAGGAGGAAGATGAAAATATTCTGTCACAGGCACTCATTCTCTTGATTATAAAGGCAATTCAATACCACGCCCCCTTCTGGTGATTAGCTCGGCTAATTCCTAAACGGTAGAAACCTACAGAACACATGACTAATACACACTGAACGACAAAGCACTTCTGATGTGGGGAGAATATGTGGCGAGGTACATTTACAATCAATTATGTTACATTATAATACCACATCAGCAGAACAGATGGGCTGCTACCACAAACCCCATCTTCCAGTTTGCTACAAGCCTTTAAAACTGAAACTCATAAAGCTTTTTAGGAAAAAAAAATAGGAAAGGATTCATTAATCAACATTTCTTGAATAGTCAGGATTTCTGTTTGTTTAGGATTGTCACACTGGGAAAAAATTATTAAAAAAAATTAATAAGACATGTTATATAAGACAAGAAAGCGGAAAACATAACTACCAGAAGTTAAAAAAAAAACAAAAAACTGAGTTGTCTGAATACTGTCAGTGTGGCGGTGAGGAATCCTGAGCACCATTTTTCTCTGCATGAAGTGGAAAGTGAGGCTCCAGCTGTGTGGCCCTTACGTTGCAGCTTTATGAATCAAACAAATACAGCAAACAGATACATTACTACTCCACTTCCATCCCTCTATCCATTTCCTTTTCTGCAGAGGTAGAAGACAGGAGGGTAGCTATTTTGTTCTTAGCAAGGTGGTGAGACGAGAAACGTCACAGCTTAATTTTTGGTTATAGGCAGATACGTGAGAGCAGTTAAAACCATAGCAGGAAGAAAAAACAACCCTCTGAAAGGATTTTCATGTGTAAAAAGTGAAAAAAGATGACAGAAAAGGCAAGAATTGCAGCTTAATTGACCTGCTCTGGTTAATGTGTTCCACAGAGGAGTAAAATCAGGAAGCAAAAGTGTTCCTAGTGGCTAAGAGATAAAAAGGTAAGTACGCTTAAATACCTTGCTAGTGGTCAAAACGTGTTCAAGAACTGAAGATCCTAACCATAAATAAAACTTTTCTGACATTTGAGTGTGTGAACACTCCCATGGCAGGGGTATAAAAAAAAGCCCTAAATTCAAACCTTCACTTATTGTGAAGTCCTTTTTTTTTCTTTTTTTCTCGGCTTCAGTGTATTTTGGTGAGGCGTTATCGTCTGAACAAGCCCAAGTTGTCTTTGTTTGGTGCTTTGTCAGAGCCTTCTTGGGTGAATGATCCGAGCTATGCACCACTTGTTTATTTAGTGTTCTGTTTCTGCCCCTGGCCTACTTCATTAGCAAGTCCTAGCAACAGGGACTCTTGAGTGGAGTTTCCCCGCATAGAGCCTCAGTGAAAAACAACGGCAAAAAAACAACTGGCATGAAGAGCCAAAACGGAGCCACGGAAGATCCGAAACACAAGAGAATTCATAGTGGGAATAGAGGCAAAGGTGGTTCAGTGCTGAGGCAAAAAAATCACAAACCTCAGTTTTAACAGGATTTACCTTTCTGTTTTTTTTTTTTTAAGAATAAACAAATCCCTGCCGCTGTTTTAGTTGTCAGGTGCATTCAAAGCATAAGTTATTTTGCAGCTCTTGTATGCATTTAACGTGGTCATTTGTTTTTTTCTGCCCTCGGAAAAAGGTTTCACAGAGAGAGCTCAAGGTAACAGCACCGTGCACTATGCATGCTCGGGCGCCAGCGCCTAGGTCTGGTGCTGGGTGTGTGGGGGTGTGTGTGTTTGTAGTTTTTATATGACAATAACAGTCTTAGGAGATGAAGGCAGATCATTGCCATGAAGACATTCCCTACATGGTGTCGTGCTGAGGCCTCCAACCTGCTGGATTAGCACAGTGAAACATGCAACACACAGAGAGAGAAAGTTACGAGACTTTCTCTCAACCTTCTCCCCTTCAAAATACATGTTGTGGGGGCCCCAGCATTTTAGCCTCAGGCCTGTTTAAAAGCCTGGCTTAAAGTGGAAAGGCAGAGGCTTGGAGGCGAAATGGCCCCAGACTAACTTCCAGCAGCCAGGATGTACACACTGGGCACAGATGCAGGGCTCCCCCAGGCTTGGCTGCGAGCCTCGAGGCCAAGAAGGGGCATCCTCAGGAGATGTGGGCTGCTGAGGAGGACGGGTGTCTCCAAAAGCACCAGCCCCGCTTGGTGTGCTGCTTGCGCAGGATCTCTTCTTCGTGCTCGCGCTCTTTCTTTGAGCGGTTGTAGCGGTCCTCCTCCTTCAGGAACCAGACGGGCGGCCAGCGCTGCTTCTCAAAGTGCTTCTGGTTCTCTGTAGAAGAAATGTGAGCAGAAACTGATAAAGCCTAATGGAAACGTTTGTGGTCAGGGGCAGATATATGAAACCTTACGAGGGTCTGAAGGACAATCCAAAAAAAGGATGATATATGAAAAATGCCCTGGATGAAGAACGAGGATGAGGCCTGTACCTGGAGACATAGCCTTCATGTCTTTGGGGAACTTGCGACAAACACTGTTGTAGTTGGTGCAAATGTGGTGCAGGCACCAGGCAGAGAGCTGTTTGGCATTGTGGAACTAAGGAAGATAGAAAAAGGAGATGAAGTGCAGTTGGCAAATGGTGATTCCTAACAATGGGGCTCATTTGAAAGGCAATGACTGATCCTCCTTTGAACTGGAATTACAGTGAGTTATGAATAAATGCTAATTCAGGGGATTAATGTGTTCCCTTTGTTACTTAGCTACTCTAGTATTAAAATTAGTGTGTTTAACAGAATAATAGGTCTTCCTACTCTGAATGGGGTCTGTTTTGCCACAGGCCTCAAAGAAATAGATTACCTGGGCCATCTCTAGGTAGGACAGCACTTGTCCATCAATGTCTACTTGAACCGCCGACTGCAACAGTTCTTCAACAGCATGTTGTTCTGTGGAGCAAAGCACATACTATAGACGTTAGTGTGTAAACCTTACAGCTTAATGCTCTTCAAGTAATATAGATCCAACACATAACATTAACAGACCCAACTGAAAGTAAAGTTATTGTTAAAATCTTATTCAATAAATGGTGGAATTATGGAGCCAAAATAAACTTGAGGCCAAATTTAGAAAAAGGATATGAATGAATAGAAAATAAAGACATAAAAATATCCATAGTATCTGTTAAACAGAAACAAATTATTTATATCATACTAAGTGCAAATTTAAAAAAATTACAAGATGCTTATATACATTAGATATGCCATCAACCTTTCATTTTTCAGTCATCTGTACTTTTTCCAAGCCTGGGATGAAAAGTACATCAATTTAACTTATTGATTAGCCAGATGACATGAATGCACAATAGTAATCACAACCACATTTTAAATATAAGCTGAATTTGTCAATTAGCAACAGCTAATGAAAGATAAAGTTTGTAGCATGCTTGTTATAGCATTTATAGTATTATAACTTGCTAGTAGTAATATGTATTGAAATCTATAGCAAACATAGTCTTTGCTGGACACCTATAACCAGCATCTTACCTGTGAGAGCCACCAGCCGGGGCAGGCAGAGACGGTTGGCTAATATGATGAGGTCCATAGGCTCCAGCTCAGGGCAGGGTGTCAGTAAGCCAGAGTACAGGTATTCTAGCACAGCTCTCATACAAGCTGTACTGGTGTTGGGTATGGACACCTGAATAAAGAGAAATATCCACTGTTACTCAAATGCTCAAATCTTTAGGTATCTGAAGAATCGCTACAACACAAGGTAGACACAGTGAATGCATGAAAGGTATACTTGGGATGGGAGTTAAAAAGCGGAACTGTTGGATGTTTATTCATAGCTCAGCTCCAGGATATGGAAACTTGAGAGGCAGACTTGAGATCCAGTGACGAAGCAATCTGCTTTCCACCCCTCCCCTATCGAGGCCTGCATGGTCCTGGCAGAAGCCCATGGGAGGGGGCCTTCTTGTGGGCCCTGTCAGGCATGGGTGGGCAAATGGTCAAGGGACCCGGGGGGTTGCGTGTGATGGAAAGGCCGCGCAGAGGACGAAGTTCAGGTGAGGGTGGGGAGGGCAGGCCCCGTGGCCTCTGCGAGGGGTCTTTCATCCTTCAGGAGATAAAAGCACTGCGTGAAACCGTTGGCGCTCCCGACTCAAAGCTCTGGACAAATAACCATGTGGGCTTGTCGCTATGGGAGACCTGGCCTCCGTGTACATTAAAACCAACAAGCCAGCCCACGGGACAGATAAAATTGTCGGACAGTAGCGTAGGACACATCTTGGTTGCCCACATTGCGAAAAACCCTTTTGGAAGGAGAAGGCGATTGAATCTGGATTAAACTGGTGAGATCTGCTGACCCCCCTGGAAACCACATGACATCATCTGCCCATATTCTTACCCCATTCATTCCCAAAATCACATAACCCAAAGGTCAAAGGGAGGAGGGCTTGTGCTCTTGGTTTTGGCTCGGAGGAGAGCACAAACAAAGGCACACTTATTCTGCCAGCTCCAAGTAACGGCCAGGGAATTAAGAGGGAGCTTTTAGTAGGGACAAAAAGAGCGCTGGGCCTGCAGATCCTACCATGGCAATCTCCTCTTCATGCTGTCACTTTTCCTCAATCCCAACAGTGGTTCCTCTGTGAATTCGGGCAGGACGCAGGGGGTTTAATTGCCCATGGCAGTGCCTCTGCCTGAGGACCAAGAGATGGACTGCATTCTGGGGACCAGTGGCACTTCAGTAGCCCTCAATTCAGCTGGCACCACACTCATAACCACTCACTTGCTAAATACGTGATCGGGGAAGGCACCATGATCGCTACACCTCTGGAACAGTTCTGTATTAATAACTAGATCCTGAGTTACTCAGTATCTATAATCTCTTCATTTAATTCAAACCTGAATTGTTGCAAAAGTGCAGATCACACCTAGACACCTTTGACGCATGTGGGTTAGGGAAGACTTCTTTAAGCCAACAGGCTCATGCAAAGTGCTAAAAAAATAAAAATATCTAAGCATGCCCATCCGGATGCCACTTTATCACTTGATCTAGATGATTCGACCGGTCTGAGAGGCTTGTGGGGAATGACATGACAGCTCAGGGGTCCTTCTGAAGCCTCAGGGGTGCCCCACATCTGCTTGAGCCTGGACCAATTAGCAGAATGTCAGTCTGACTGCGACCTCTAATTAAGGCTAAAGGGCAAAGCTAAGATGTACGCCAGGAATACAGGAGGTAGCTTCCTGTCAAAGATCCAACACCGTGATATGGAGGTGCTTGAAAAGGATAATTATGTACGCAACCTCTCAAGCTTTGACCTATAAGATATTATAACCGTTAATGGAATATTAAACATGATATCTAATGCCACGTTCATTACTGAAGGTATGACCTGCAAACCTATTATTTCCACAGACTTGGTGTTGAATTACAAATCGTATTTATGGAACTGTGAGGCCTGACCGCAGTGGAACGTTGAAGCAGTAAAACAGAGCACTACAATGGGTAAAACCGAGCAGTACAATGAAGAACTGAGGGTCATGGGGTAAACCAGCCACAAGGAAGACTTTGTCATATATAGAAACCTCAGTCTTTGACCACAACGTTTCTTTCACTTCTTCTGACAAGTTCTCACGGGTGTGTTGCTCATGTGCTAATCAACTCTGCTGTCACTTGCATGCTGTTGCTGGGAAGCCTTTCAACGCCCATGCATATGTTCACAGCGCAAGCAGACACACAAAGTGTAAGCAACAGAGAGAGACGCATGAGCTCTACATTTCAGCCCGAGAAAGCATGCACCTTAGAGTAGCCTCAGGTATCATTTATCATGACCTCTCAGCCTCAGACATGTAGTCTGGCCACAACTATCAAGATTTTGGCAGTTGTTTTCTGATTGGATATTCAAACATTCATCAAAAAACGTGTGTAGAGATTATTGCAACACGTCTTTCAAATATTATTCACTAATTTCCATATTTAGGCAGAATTCTGGCTTGCTACCATAAATGAAGTTGTTAGTATAAACAATGAAAGTTAAATCTGTTGAATTGCTGAGCAACCTCCACCACTTGTTCCAAATGTGAAATGAGAGACTTATAAATAACTAAGAATGGAGAAGTGACACAGATGTGCCAGAGTGTTGTGAGGTTGTTATTAAATATAGCTTAGAGCAGTGTGAGGGGCACATGCTGCCCTTCACAGCTGCATTTCTAAAATCCAAGTAAATATCTGTGCAGTAACACAGTGCTGGGGTTGTTCGATATGACCAAGAAGCCACTTTTCTGGCCTCATTATACATTTTTTTCCAATTCCATTTTAAAACCACATGAGTGCACCTTCTGTGTTTGCTCCATTTGTTGGTGACTATGGTTGAATTGAGTGGAACTTCTAAACTGTTGATGCTCTTGAGGCCTCCGAGCATTGTGTCCTGTTATACAACGACTTATGCTATGCTTTGCCCCACAGGCAGTGACAAGGCCTAGATCTATTCAAACTTATTCCAAAAATAGTTATCCATTCACTGCAGCCAGTTGCTTGTGCCAGACAGACGGCGAGAGGCTCAAAAAAGTCCTGCTGAGTGTCTGCGTCTGGTTTCACGTCACTGGTGACTATAGTCCACCCTCCAGGTGCGCAAAAAGCCAGTTATTCATCTGACTTTTCAAGTGCCTGTCTAAACATAGGGCTAACACAGATAGCAACAAAGGTTACAAAGTGTGTACTGGTGAGTTACATGGAGAGGACTTTCACACTAAGGCTTTTATTAATATTAATTACTTGCATGTAGCATTTAGGGTGCATAGAGTGAAGATGAACAAGCCTTCTAAAGTTGTCAAAGAAAACATTTTCAAACAACAATGGAAAAAATGAGACCTAGCAAAAACCTTCAACAATATGTAAAGGATAGTTTTTTAAAGGAACCGCAAGATCAGACTAATGCTATCAGACTAATAATAAATACACTCCACAAAAATATAAATGCAACACCTTTGTTCCTGTTCCGATTTTTCATGAGATGGACTTAAAGATCTAAAATTCATTCCAGATACACAATATTACCATTTCTCTCAAACATT